>WWET01001188.1:0-25524 GCA_011038615.1 Limnodynastes dumerilii
AATTCGAATTTTCGAAATTGGGATTTTCTAACCGGGGACCCACACCTGATTTTTTTGGAATCGGTCAGAATAGTAAAGGGATGGGCCGCTCCTTCCAACAGGTATCGCCACTCTTCTAGTGCTAACGTCATATCTAAGAGCTCTTTCTCTCCAATTGCATAATTTTTCTTGGCAGGTTGGAATTTTCAAGAGAAGAAGGCACATGGATGGATCTGTCTATAAGAAAAGCGTTGTGATAATACGGCCCCAACTCCCTCAGAGGAGACATCGACCTCTACTAGAAATAGTAGTGAGAGATACGGTTGACAAAGAATAGGAGCCCTGGAGAATGCTTCTTTGATTTGGCTGAGGAGGGGTTACTTGGAGGGGTTGGCGAATCCGATAAAGCATTGGACACACCTGGTGGTAGTGGGCTGTGGCCAATCTAAAACTGCTTGAACTTTGGCAGGATCCATACGGATTTCAGAACCGGATAGGTTAAAACCCAAGAATGCAACCTCACTCGCTTCAAAGATATACTTTTCCAGTTTACCATACAGGTGATGATGACGAAGTCGGGACAGAACCTCTCTAACCTGAACACGATGCTCTTCCAGGGTTCGAGAGAAAACAAGTATATCATCCAAATATACCACGACAGACTGATTCAGGAGATCTCTGAAAATCTAATTAACGAAACTTTGGAAAACGATTGCAGCATTGCTGAATCCAAAGGGCATTACCAGGTACTCATAGTGCCCGTCCCAGGTGTTAAACGCAGTCTTCCATTCGTCCCCAGAGCGAATTCTAATGAGGTTGTATGCCCCCCGAGATCCAACTTGGTGAATATTTGGGCACCTCGAATCCTGTCGAACATTTCTGGGACACGAGGTAGAGGGTACTCATTTTTGACAGTGATATTATTGAGACCCTGGTAGTCTATACAAGGGCGAAGACCCCTATCCTTTTTTTAACAAAAAAGAACCTGGCACCGTCAGGAGAAGTGGAAGGACGTATGAACCCGCATTGAAGATTTTCAGAGATATAATCCGACATGGCTTTAGTATCTGGGATTGAGCGAGGAAAAGTCCGACCGTGGGGAGGAGTAGAACCAGGAGTTAAATTGATCGGACAATCCCACGAACGGTGGGGTGGCAGTTTGTCAGCGGCTTTGGGGGAGAAGACATTAGCGAAGTCTTGGTATGGACTAGGAAGATTGATGTCCTCGGAATTCTTTATTAGTCTTTGAGGAATCACTTTGGACAGACAGCCCTGGAAGCAAGCGGAACCCCAGCTAATAATTTGGGATGTGGCACAGTCCACAAGTGGATTGTAAGCTTGGAGCCAGGGTAGTCCTAGAATGAGAGAGGAGGTAGCTTCAGCAAGTACAAGAAGTTGAATGGTTTTGGAATGAAGAGCACCAATATGGAGAGTGAGTGGTAGAGTCCGATGAGATATAGATCCTCTGGGTATACGACTGCCGTCTACTGCAGTGAGATATGTGGGAGCAGGAAGAGGTTCGGTGGGAATTTGGGCAGTGATGAAATTCTCGGCAGCCCCAGAGTCTAATAGAGCAAGGAATTAAAACCGTTGATTTTTCAAAGAAATAGTTAAGGGAATTAGACAGTCCCGATGGTTTGAGGAGCGAAGGAGGAACTCCTGGGTTGACCTCCTCGGAATTAATCAGGAGCGGGCGTTTTCTGGGCACTTGGTGCACTGTAAACGAGTATGACCCGGTTCACCGCAATAGAAACAAAGGTTGTCCTTAATTCTCCACTGTCTCTCCTGAGGGTTAAGACGGGATCTACCGAGTTGCATGGGTTCCTCAGCAGACAGCACTGGGGATCTTGGACGAAGAGAAACAGCCACTTTTGAGCAAGTCGTTTTTTTCCGCTTGGAACGACGCTCCTGTTGTCGAATGTCAATCCGGACACAGGTGGTGATCAGGGAATCCAGAGTGGTGGGCGTGACACAAAATAATAACCCATTCTTAATCCGATCAGAAAGTCCTTCTTGATATATTGACATTAGAGCCTCCTCATTCCAGGAAAGTTCGGAAGATAAGGTGCAAAATTGTATAGTGTAATCCCCAACAGACAGATCTTTCTGACGGAGACGGAGGATATCTGAAGCGGCAGAAGCTGTACGACCTAGTCGAAAATAGTCTGAAAGGTTTTCAAGAAGTCAGCTAGAGAAGACAAGACTGGGCTGAATTTCTCCAACAGGGGCGAAACCCATGCCAAGGCTTTTCCGGATAAAAGAGAGATGATATAGGTGATTTTCGCCCGCTCTGACGGGAAGCTATCCGGTTGAAGCTCAAAGAGGTGTTTGCACTGATTCAAAAAACTACGGCATAGAGCAGGGTCTCCAGTAAATTTGGCCAGTGTAGACAAAGGAATACTGATCCCACTAGGTACCGAAGCAGACACTGGAACCGATGTTTGACTTTGAGCCATCATGACTTGTTGGAAAGCTCCCATCTGGTTAGTCATCTGTTGAAGACAGGATACTACTTGTGACATGGCAGCCTCCTGCATCTGGATTCTCTCCGGGATATTAAATTCGGAAGAAGCTTCCTGAGGATTCTCTCCGGTCCAATCCATATGGCCAGAACTAACTATCATGGCCTTGGAAAAGTCTGGATTAGTTGTGGGTCGGAGAGAGGGTGGACACGGGGCGCTGAAGATGAAACTGGGAGGCCTCAGGTAGTGTCTGTGCATAAGGACCCTGGATTCAGTTGGCAGGCTGGACTGGATTCAGCTGACAGGCTGGAATCGATTCAGCTGACAGACTGGACTGGATTCAGCTGACAGACTGGACTGGATTCAGCTGACAGACTGGACTGGATTCAGCTGACAGGCTGGACTGGATTCAGCTGGCAGGCTGGACTGAACTCAGCTGACAGGCTGGACTGGATTCAGCTGACAGGCTGGTCTGGATTCAGCTGACAGGCTGGACTGGATTCAGCTGACAGGCTGGACTGGATTCAGCTGACAGGCTTGACTGGATACACAAGCTAGTGATCAGCAGGCTTGAGGATTCCAATAGAACCAGGCTCCTTGAGTGACTAAGTAGTTCTGGCACTGAGGGATCAGTGCCTGGGGTTTAAATACCCTGCTCCTGTTTATGATTTCTGTCTGTGCACGTGCTCCCCTGGCCTGCTTACGGATTTGCCGAGGAGGATCACATGGTGCGCTGCAAGATGGCTGAGCCCAGCACCCATGAGTACGCCAGAGGGTCTTGGGAGACACAGCCGCCAGAGAAGCCTACAGTGAGCTAGGAGCACGGCGGGGACGGTTTGGGACAGCAGCTGCCAGACGTCCCCTTATGTGGTAAGTGCGGCGGTGCCTGCCGCTGGATGTGACAACCAGGGGCTAGATTTACTAAACTCGAGATTGTCAAAATCACCATTGTTTGCTATTTTTCAGTTTTAAATGTAAAATGTAAAAAAAAAAACACAGACACAAGTTAACATTGGCTAAACATTTTTCCCAAATGTTACAAGCTTTTTCTACTCACTGCTCTCTTGATTGTAGTCAGGCTGAGTTTTCTTATTCTTCTTTCTTCTCCTCCAGGCAGGTCCATGCTCCTCGATGTCCTCCAGGCGAATGACGGGCCTCATTACAGGGCTTATATTTATAGCCTCGGATGGCAACTCCTGGGACTGCGAGGCTATAAATATAAGCCCTGTAATAAGGCCCGTCATTCGCCGGAGGACACAGAGGAGGGCGGACCTGCCTGGAGGAGAAGCAAGAAGAAAAAGAACCAGGCTGACTACAAGCAAGACTGCAGAACTGTGAATAGTAAAACATTGTTACATTTGTGAAATATGTTTATATAATGTTACCTTTGGAATCTGTATTTTTTATTTACTTGTGCCACATATATGTACACTATGTACACTGGGGACACTTACACATATTTGTACTACACAAGGAGACATTTTTTTAAAAAAAAAGCAAAATGTTGGGACATATATTGAAGTCATTTTTACTATTGCAACATTTGTGTCTTGTAATCAGCAGAGTTTAGAACGCTCGTAGGGAGAGTGTTTAATAGGTATCTAGGGACAGTGTATAGAATGGTCGAAGCGGGGCTGTGTTTAATAGGTGTCTAGCGACAGTGTATAGAATGGTCGGAGCGGGGCTGTGTTTAATAGGTATCTAGGGACAGTGTATAGAATGGTCGAAGCGGGGCTGTGTTTAATAGGTATCTAACGACAGTGTATAGAATGGTCGGAGTGGGGCTGTGTTTAATAGGTATCTAGGGACAGTGTATAGAATGGTCAGAGCAGGGCTGTGTTTAATAGGTATCTAGAGACAGTGTATAGAATGGTCGAAGCGGGGCTGTGTTTAATAGGTATCTAGGGACAGTGTATAGAATGGTTGGAGCGGGGCTGTGTTTAATAGGTATCTAGGGACAGTGTATAGAATGGTCAGAGCGGGGCTGTGTTTAATAGGTATCTAGAGACAGTGTATAGAATGGTCGGAGCGGGGCTGTGTTTAATAGGTTTCTAGGAACAGTGTATAGAATGCACTGAGGGGCAGTGTGTATTAGGTACAGTCAGGTCCATAAATATTGGGACATCAACACAATTCTCATATTTTGGGCTCTATGCACCACCACAATGGTTTTGAAATTAAAGAAACAAGATGTGCTTTAACTGCAGACTTTCAGCTTTAATTTAAGGATATTTACATCCAAATCAGGTGAATGGTGTAGGAATTACAATGGTTTCTATATGTGCCTCCCACTTTTGAAGGAACCAAAAGTAATGGGACAATCAACTCAAAAGCTATTTTCATGGACATGTAAATGCCCTCAAATTAAAGCTGAAAGTCTGCAGTTAAAGCACATCTTGTTTATTTCATTTTAAATCCATTGTGGTGGTGCATAGAGCCCAAAATATGAGAATTGTGTCAATGTCCCAATATTTATGGACCTGACTGTATATAGGGACAGTATGGAGGGGCAGTGTTTAATCATAAAGGAGTAGTCAGGTCAGTTGTTATTGATTCAGATGTATGTAGTGTAGTGTTAGTGGTGCACACTGTGGTTGCGGCAGCATGCCATTAACCCTTTGCATGCTGCCGCTTAGGGTACTCTAAGGCACAGCATGCACTGGAACACAAGGGAATGTTGTGCCTTAAAGTACTTGATGGTACGGCATGCTAAGGGTTAATTGGTAGCCACGGCAGCCATTTTTTTTTTATTACAGCGAATAACGATGTCTGGCGATTTTAAAGGGGTTAATTTGCCGAGATTATAAACTTAATCGCGGCGAATAAACCCTTAAAAAAATCGCCAGACATCGATGTAGTTTAGAAATCGCTAGACATAATTCGGCCATAGTAAATTCAGCAAATTTTAATGAAAAAACTATGGCGAAGTCCAGCAATTTCTAATGGCGATTTAAAATCAACTTTAGTATATCTAGCCCCAGGTCTTACAATAAGTAAGATTACTACAAGATCAATTTAGCACTTCTATTTTTTAGCTATAAAAGAGCAATATTCAAACACACCTACATGTGACATCTCTTTTAAAGTGAATGCCATAAAACGGACTTACAACTATAACAAGTAACCTGAATTTGCATTTGTCTTTGAACTGTTAAAAATTATTCAGAGTTTTGTGAATTGCATTGAAATTTCAATCTGCCTGAAAGAACAGTTTTATTTGCTATTCTGTATGAAATAGAAGTTAGCCCCCAGGGTCAGTTTTAATAATTAAATCCCTACATTAAATAGCTGTTTCATATTGTTAGTAACGCCTTCCCCCTTTGAATTTTGGATATGCCAAGTATTTATGAAATCATATTGACTAGAATCCCAGCATGTCCTCGGTTTCTGGAGAAGTGAATACAAAGCCACCAGTACAGAAGACTAAAAATCACTATGATACTAATCATTGCAAGGGATATTTTTTAAGACGCTAAAGGAAATAAAGAGTTATAATAATGCTTATGAAACATAAAAATGTTGTTAGTTCTCATCAGGACAAAGGCTATTAGGAAGTTAGCCTTAGTTTCTCAACAGGGTTTTTTTTTTTGTTATTTTGTGATTTTTTTTTTACTTTAAGTTATAGTAAAAAATGGTAGCAGTCACTCTTTAGTAGCTGAGTAAAACAGGGGGTAAACAAGGATTGAGCGCAAAATTAATTTTATTTATTTTTTTACATTTCTAATATTTTGTGGTTTTTTTTTAAATTTGCAATTAACTACAGCATGACGACTGTAGCATGACCAGTAACAGCATGCTCAATCATACCCCAAATATGTGAGAAGAACTCTAGTACTATCAACACAGACATGATCCCAAAGGAGGACAGGCCTGGGGCTTGCTGGATAGATGGACAGCCCATTGCTGCAGCTTTACCCACCATAGTGCCTCTACACTAAAGGCTGATCCCCTTTTTTCTATAAGTGTAAGCACAGCGATTGTTAGCACTGCACATGTGAAACATGGGAGCAGGAACAAAAAAAAGCAGATGCAAAGTGGCTGATAAGCCTTTGTTCACTTTCATGTACTCTGCGCTAGTGGAACGGGTTGTTGGTGTGGTAGAGAGCACAGCATCAGGCCTATTTTCCTACGCTTCCTCCTAAAATCCAGCACCAACCCAGGACTGGTGCAAGTGCAATAAAGAGAGGATTTTAATCAATGAAAGTCCATATTCTTAGTGAGAACACAGCCCTACATATCTAACAATTAATAATTATGCCTAAGTTAAGAATAATTATGTTTAAATTATTAATTATTAATAATAATAATAATAATAATAATAATAAACACCCTTAAGTTTTACCAGTTTAAATTAAATATATAATTATTATAATTGTATTAAATTTATAACAATTGTATATTGCTAATTTCTATAGGCTGCTGCATTACACCTGTATGCATATCCATATGCATGTTTCTATGGAATGCTCATATTCAGCACTACCTATCCAAAGTTGCTACTATTGGAGCTCTGGAAAATTCTAGTGCTGGTGATCTTTAAAATCCAGGGGTCTTAACGCTACTTCTTTTCCTACCCCCTGATTTTGCAACTACCACCTTAAGCAGGTCCATCACTCAGCAAGCAGAAGTTTGGGAAATTATTATTATCATGTTTTTATATATTTATTTTGGATTTAAATTAGTCATCTATATATTAAGTCTTGAAAATTGGATATTCTTCAAGTATATCTAAGCAAACATATTTATAATGGAATAGTTGCAGCCAACTTCCATTATAATATTATATTAGGATAAGACATTTGTGAAGTATTTAAGGACTGTGATTATTCATAGCATACACCACTGTACACTGCTTATGTAACCTACTGTAGTTTCACAAATGTTACAGCATTATTTACTTTTATTTCTCATATACACATGTTCAGCATCATAGGCTACATAAATATAAATAAGTAAATGTTCTCAGCTGGTGCGTGTTTCCATTTATACTGAGCTCCTCCAACATATTCATTTTACTTGTCATTAAAGCAGATATTTATCTATGTGTAAAAATATCAATATACATTGAAATCCACTGGTTTAATTGTCTATATGCACTAAATATAGTTCTTAATGGGCCGTATCCTAAGCAACGACCATTGTGGATTACGTACAGCTCGAACGTAAGTACCCTATATTGAAGGTATTGCGCATGCGCACAAACTTCTTACGACGCTATAACGGCCGGCGTACATAACGTAAGATACGATGCCAGCTATTACGAAAAGGGGGTTTTCCCCCCCAGTACGCATGTCGAAACTCCGCTGTAAAGGCGGAGATAGACATGCTAATTAGGGGACCTGGTGGGGGCAGCCCTGTTACGATCAGCGATGCGGCTATAAGGCTGCAAACCTGATTATAACAGTTACAGCGGGGAGTGCCTGTAAGGAGCCCGTAGGTCTGGATCCGGCCCAATGTCACTTATTATATAGGTGTACATGCACAGAGATAATATATTAATATAGCAAAATATAATTCTCAAAGCACTAAAATTGAACATTTCAACACCAACCTCTGTTCATTTATCCATTGTGAAAGAAAAAATGTACCTGTGAGATCACATCAACATCACCTTGATAAAAATGCATGATAATGGGAACTGTCACCAGGGGAAATGAAAATCTATTAACCAGTCAAACAAAACACATTTTTTAAAAGGAATTTTGAAATCGCTTTTGTTTTTAAGGAAGACAAAATTCTAATTATGGTCAGAACTATAGATATATATAAATTTAACTAATATTAACAACTGGAATATTTTGAGGACATCCAGAACAAATAAAATGTGACATTAAAATGTTTTCCTGCTGTCATATGTTATTAGGGTTGTTTCATTATGTTATATGCAAACTAGAATTCCAGAATGTATGGCAGAAGCCTTTATCAATGAGCTGCAATTTATTAGATTTTAAATAAATATTGGCGTTAAACCATCTTAAAAGTACTTTTAGTATTCATTTTAAGCTGTGCTAAAGGAAAAGTGATGATGTTGTCTATAGCAACCAATCAGATTCAAACTGACATTTTCTAGTATGTAATAGGAAAATGAGAGCTAGAATCTGATTGGTTGCTATTTGTAAACATCTCCACCTTTCCTTTCCCACAGCTTAGTAAATCTGGCCCATAAACTTTACCAAATAATATTCCTACACAAATTTTCAGAGTTGTATCACTATATGATCATTACATAACACAGTGGATATAATAACATTAACCAATGCAGTATATATTTCACAATTTGCAAGGTCCCTTTGTGACTGGCTCAGGCAATCTTATCCCTTGCTGGGGAGCCATGATGCATAGTGTTAGGATAAGTCAGTAGCAGCAGTATCTAACCAGTGGCCAGATGTTCACTGGAGCACTTGATGTGAGGACAGGCTTGGCTGTAGGTCTCTGGCATTTTGCAGCCACTGGGGGGCCAATCCTAAGTATGAGAGGAAAACATGATCCTCAGCTACAAGGTAGGTCCTGAAGTAGAAGAAGCCAGACAATTGGTACCTGCATGTTGCAAAATTGGGTGCTTCTCCTTTTTCCTCACTGATGAGTATAAGTGAGGAAAAAGGAAAAGCACCCGATTGGGCAAAATACTGCGTGTGCATAAGAAATTGTGTCCCCTTCTTTGTGGAGAATCATATTGTTTAGATCTCACCCTTGGAAAAACACACCTCAGTAGCTATCCCATAGGACTAATTTATCATTATTGTAGCTTAATAGAATATTGAGATGTAAAGATGGATTATGGCACATCACTGACAACATTAGTCTCAGCTAACATAAAGATAAATATAAAGGTAATAGGTCCCACCAAATAACTAAATAATCGCTAGTGGAATTTAATATATGGAATCCATAATACTTTTGTAGTGATTATTGTATAAATCATTGGTGACTAAATAAGGAGAAGCAGTTACTAAATTCTAATTAGCCAATCAGTCAATGTGTGATATTAAAGATATTCCTAATTGTCTTTAAAACAAGGATCATTTTCCATTACTACAATGTGACTTAATGTGATAATGGAGAAATGAGGAAACTTAACATTAGATAATGGGTGGCCAAGAGACAAGTCATACTCGTGTCTTGGATAACAAAATATAATATCTGAACATCTGGTATTGGACCTCAGCTACAGTCCAATGTTTTGCAATAACCCTATCTATAATAGTTGTGTAAACTCTTTTGAGAAGCAATAAACAAGATGTTTATGGTTTGTATAACATTATACAGATTATACAGATATACTTATGTAAATAATGCCTGTAGGTACTTTTCTTTCATTTACACTGATTTTTGCTTATGGCTTAAAAATAAATTTTTTGTCTTATCCATTATACAAGGTTAAGAGAACATCCCTTTTGGAAAGCGGCACATGCCTTATTCCCAGGACGAACCTGGATCCACTGGATTCAGAATTTCGTCCTGGTTTAAAATCTGTTGGCAGGGCAGGACAAAGCAAGTTGCAGGAAAGATAAGGTAGGGTTCATCTGGTGGAATTCCTTTACGAGCGAGGGGAGTGGCCTCCCTCTGATTTCTGGATGCAGCGAGGATCCAGTATCTGACCTCAGCTACAGTCCAATATTTTGTACTATCCCTAGCTAATAGTTGTATTAACACTTTTGTGTGTTAGCAAGATGATTATGGTTTGTATAAGTTTATACAGAACATACAGATATGATGGTTTCATGTAAATAATACCTAAGGGTATTTTTCTTTCATTCAAACAGATTTTTGCTTTTGGTTTAAAAATATATTTTCTTTATTTATTATACAAAATTTTTGCTAATTTGCAGGGTGTAAAGAAAATGTTAATACATTTTTCTTTTAATGGGTGGACTGGCTGTTCTCTTTACTTCACCTACTCTAACCAGTTTACAAGTGGCCAAAGGCAAGATTAAATATCTAGGTATTTAGATCCCAGTAAATCTATACAAATTAAACTACATTGCAGGTATTTCCATAATTCGGACTACCTTATGCCATTGGCAAAACCTTAACCTATCTATAATAGGCAGAAACGTTGTTCTTAAGTCCATCATATTACCTATTGTCAAGATACGATGCAATATCTTGATACAAAGTAGTATTTTAGAAAATATGAATTGACCTTTATTCTGCCATGCTTGGAATCTGTTTTTATTTATTTCCCTGACCTGGAACTTACTCTTGCAGAAATGTGTAATGTTTGTGTGTGCATCATTAACTTGTCAATAAAGCTTTATGGGAGGATATCTGGTCCTCCATACTCAAATTCCTAGTGTACAGATGACAAGTAGGTCCAGAATTGACCTGATTTTTGAGACTTGTGTCTTCTTGACCTACCTGTCATCTGCATACAAAATTTAGTGGGGGCTGAGTGGTGCAGGGGCTTTAAATGTGTGATTCTGTGTTCTTACGAATTCACATGTCAGATCAGCTTGGTTCTTAAACACTACAAAGTGGTAACAGAAGAGATCATTTTGAGTTTATGATAATTCTAATAAATTATATTGTGTCAGATATGTGGTAAGGAGGAACTGAAGACCTTCCCCACTTTGTTTTGTCTTTTACTGACAGCAAATTTAAATAGCCTTTCTCAGTTACTATAGAGCAGACATGTCAAACTCAAAATCCCAATTGGGTCAAAAAATCAAAGTCTAATATTGTGTGGGCTACAAGAAAAATAAAAAGTCCCAGTCTCAGTTACCAGTATTCCCCATCCACAGCTCTCCAATATTCCCCATCATGTCTCTCCAGCCTCTCCAGTATTCTCCATCATGTAGCTCCAGCCTCCCCAGTATTCCTCATTCATGTGTCTCCAGCTCCCAGTATCTCTCATCATGTGCCTCCAGCTCCCAGTATTCTATTGCGAGTCCAAAGAGAAATGCATGAGATAATGTACTTGGACAGATGAACCAGCTTTCTTGATGTGGAAAAGGAAGTCCGTAAATTAATGATAATTTGGGGAATATATATTGACAGTCTAGCTAAACCTCTCCAAGATGAAACCCTGAAAAATATTTGATCTACTACATGGTTTTTCTACCCCTACTGCAATGTCAATAAACCTTATTTTTATTTATTTATTTTATTTATTATTATTTATTAACAGGTTTTTATATAGCTCCCACAGATTACGTAGCGCTTTACAATATAACAATCTTTACAACAATACTGGGGAATAACAGACAGACTGGGTGGGTAGGAGGGCCCTGCTCACAGGCTTACACTCTACTAACATAAACCTATTGTTACCCTAATGTATGCATAACTTATTGTTATACTCATCTGTAATATGGAACAACTCTATATATCACACAATGGACCAGCCAGGGTGTATGACAAAAGTGCTCAATGCTCTAGTCACACAGCAGTGTTAGTAGCAGAGATGAGGGAATTGTAGAACAGAATTTTTGTTATCTTTATGTTTTTCTCCCTTTACCTTTTCTATCCTTGAAAGATCCCTTTTGGCACAAATATGTGTACAACTAACATAAACCTATTGTTACCCTAATGTATGCATAACTTATTGTTATACTCATCTGTAATATGGAACAACTACAGACAATGGGCCAGATCCAGAGCAACGCTTGTGAGCGAATTTACGCGTGGCGGAGACATAAAATCGCGTTTTTATAACTACTGCGCATGCATAGAAAATACGCTCCGTAACGTAGCGTAAATGTGAACATATGGGCCATTCACGTATGTGTCACGTAAATACTTACATATGGGCGTGCCAAATTTTACGTGAGTCCAAAATACGTCTGAAATACGTTATGTAGGTGGGGGTTTGTATTTAAAGTGTACAGTATGGGCTTGCTTAGCTGCGTAAATACGTTTTGCCCATACGTACGTGAGCGGATCATATCAGTTACCTTGCCAAAAGCGTATCTTGGTCAAAATACGTACATTCAAGGGGTGTGACAAGGGGAGTGTATAGAAGAAACGCACGCGTAAATATGCTACGCGAGGAAACGTATTGCAAACGTAGTTCTGGATCTACCCCAATGATCTTGAGAAATGCTAATTGGGACTGAAATGTTTCCTGTTTTTACTCATTATTCATTTAAAATATAAAAATCCATTAAAAAGTAAAAAAAATGATATATACATTGCCAGTCAAAAGTTTGGACACACCTTCTCATTCAATGGTTTCTGTTTATTTTTATTATTTTCTACTTTGTAGATTAATACCGAAGACATCAAAACTATGAACGAACACATATGAAATTATGCTGTCAACAAAAAAGTGTTAAACAAATCAGAATATGTTTTATATTTTAGATTCCTCGAAGTAGCCCCCTTTTGCTTTGTTGACAGCTTTGCACACTCTTGGCATTCTCTCAATCAGCTTCATGAGGTAGTCTCCTGGAATGGTTTTGAATTAACAGGTGTGCCTTGTCAAGAGCCAATCTGTGGAATTACTTGCCTTCTTAATGTGTTTGAGACCATCAGTTGTGTATTGCAGAGGTAGGGTTAGTACACAGTGGACACCCCTATTTTACTACTGTTGTATTCCATATTATGGCACGAACCACTCAACTCAGTAAAGAGAAATGACTATCCATCATTACTTTAAGACATGAAGTTGATATGGAAAATTTCAAGATCTTTGAATGTATCCTCAAGTGCAGTTGCAAAAACCATCAAACGTTATGATGAAACTGGCTCTCATGAGGACCGCCCCAGGAAAGGAAGACCAAGAGTTACCTCTGCTGCAGAGAATAAGTTAATTACAGTTACAAGCCTCAGAAACCAGTACTAAACAGCACCTCAGATTAAAGCCCACATAAAGTCTTCACAGAGTTCAAGTAGTAGACAAATCTCAACATCAACTGTTCAGAGGAGACTGTGTGAATCAGGCCTTCATGGCCGAATTGCTGAGAAGAAGCCACTACTGAGGATGAACAAGAAGAAGAAGAGAATTGTTTGGGCCAAGAAACACAAGGAATGGACATTAGACAAGTGGAAATCTGTACTTTGGTCTGATGAGTCCAAATTTTAGATTTTTGGTTCCAAAGGCCATGTCTTTGTGAGATGCAGAGAAGGTTAGCGGATGGTTTCTGCATGTGTGGTTCCCACTGTAAAGCATGGAGGAGGAGGTGTGATGGTGCTTTGCTGGTGACACTGTTGGTGATTTATTCAAAATTCAAGGAACACTTAACCAGCATGGCTACCACAGCATTCTGGAGCGCCATGCCATTCCATCTGGTTTGCGCTTAGTGGGACCATCATTTGTTTTTCAACAAGACAATGACCCCAAACACACCTCCAGGCTATGTAAGGGCTACTTGACCAAGAAGGAAAGTGATGGAGTGCTGCATCAGATGACTTGGCCTTCACAATCACCCAACCTAAACCCAACTGAGATGAGTTGGACCGCAGAGTGAAGGAAAAGCAGCCAACAAGTGCTCAGCACCTCTGGGAACTCCTTCAAAACTGTTGCAAAACCATTCCAGGAGACTGGAAGCTGACTGACAGAATGCCAAGAGTGTGCAAAGCTGTCATTAAAGCAAGAGGGGGCTACTTTGAAGAATCTAAAATCTAAAACATATTTTGATTTGTTTAACACTTGTTCTTGACAACATATTTCCATATGTGCTCTTTCATAGTTTTGATGTCTTCAGTAGTAATCTACAACGTAGAAAATAAATTCTACATTGAATGAGAAGGTGTGTGCAAACTTTTGACTGGTACTGTATAGTCTGAAGCTATAGTTGTACAAAGTTACAGTAGTAGAAGGTCTAGTTAAACATAGTTTTGCCAGGCATAAATGAGAAAGGATAAAGTGTCGCCTTGAAATATAAACTCACAACATTAATCATTTCTTATTGTTTAAAAAAAAACCAAAAAACACATTTATGATTTCTGTTAATGTGTGGAGACAAGAGGAACTAGACAGCACTTAATTCTTTATTTCATAAAAACATGCTACCCTCATTGGCTAGTAATATATGCATAGTACCCAAATATCTTAATTGTTAGATGCTTTTATTAGTATCCTTGACATGTCTGTTTAATTTTATTTACAGTATACTGTACATTTACTGTATTCTGAATGCACTCTTTTGTGTGTGTGCAGCATCTAAAAAAAAAGGACAAAAATGCAAAGAGTCATATTATTTTGTATATTATTACATATTAACAGGCGGAAGCTGTATCTAGATGTCAAGCTGTGCAATGTATCATACATAATCAGAGGAACATTTGGCTATATGATTAGCATCTTGATTCCTGGTCTCATTGGCTGATTGTACTTGCAGACATAAAATTGTGCTCAGGGTAATCTAGGTCAAGCTTCAGTAATCCTTATTGGGTGTTTCCTTCAGTAGAAACTCCTTATATATTATCTGAACAGAGGACATGTGTGTATAGCAGTACTAAAATGTACTGCAGTGTAAAAAGACTACATTCACCATATAGTATCGGACCTGGTTTTGTTCCTTGCATCTCCACATAATACATTATAGATATAACAGGTATGAAAAAGGTAGATATCAATCCAAAACAGAGTTTTTATGAAAAATATAAAAAAAATGGGTGATTTATATATTACTTTATTTTCCCGCTATATTATTATAATTTGCATATCTTCATTTCATCTAGAAACGGTTGTTATCCTCTTCTCACTCTGAGGTTATCGACTGTAGACAGACTGTTTTTTCAGTAGGTAACAAATCCGGGAGTTTAACTTGAGTACTAAGGGGAGTGGTGTATACATCCAGAATTTCCCATGATGCTCTCTCATTTGATCTCTCCTACCTGCACATTCCTGTTTTTTGTAATATTAGGGGTTTTTTTGTATTAAAAGGTCAGGGATGAAGTGTGAGAAAGCAGGGTTATGTAACAGCCATTATTTATAAGCATTTATAGTGAGGGTGAGTTAAAGATTACTTACATACGGACTGGCTATGGTGGACTGGATTTTTGGGAAGGCACTTACACACCTTAGTGGGAACACTGGAGCACCACTTGTAAGTGGTGAGGAACAGTCATATCCAAGGCAGAAAGATCAGCTAGGGAACATACAGAAACTGCATACTTTCTTTACCTGTATTGTTTTCGGCCGGATTCACAACACCGTATGTGTTGCACACACGGTCTTAAAATACTATGTGTTGTTTCGTTACGTAGATTGCGTATATGTGGTCTTTAAAGATTGATCTTTAAATGTTGCTATGGGCAACATTTCTACTTTTCTTTTTCTGCATGTTTAGTAAATCTATCCCTTAATTGAGAGTACATTGAGGTTTTATGTCAACACTTTTGATATCTCTTTCATCAAGGTCTACAAGAACTCTTAAATTAGAAATTAGCTTAAATTGTTTATTCTTTGGATGTTTAGCAGTCACCTAATGTATTGGAATGGATTTTCTTTGTATTGTAGTTGTGTTCTTAAATGCAATTATTTTATCCATTGCAAGAGTAAAGTTTTTGGGTGCCTCTGAGCACCTAACTTATGGGGGCCCCTATTTCACATTACATTTACATTTGTTAATAGCTTTATTCACTATATATAATGAATAAATAAGCTATAACACACTACAGCACAAAGAATCTGAGACCACTAGGTATCAACTTATCAAGCACTGGAGTCCCCAAGACATTTCTATTTTCATTTTTTATATTTAAAAACTGAAAAGCTAAAAGCTTTGAAAAGCTAAGCACTGTCCCCCTAAAACAAACTTTTTTTAAATGAATAAATAAGCCAAAATGTCATTCAAAGAACCAATATATGAATTATAATTGTCTAAATAACATACTAATACAATAAAGGAGTCTTAACTAAAGGTGGGTACACATTTATCCAATTTACACCCAAACCGACCTTTGTTGAAACATGACTGCTCATTACATCTGATCCTGGTCACCAACTTCTAAAAAATCAGGTGATCTGCCTGTCAATTCCCCAACTATATTACAAGTGTATACACTCTCACAACTGCTTTATCCAATTCTTCTCCGATTCTGACATCATTTATGGTCGTCTGGGGAACATTGGAAGAGTGTTTACAGTATTTAATTTTCAATAGGTCACTTCAGCTGTTTGATTTAGTGGAGAATTTGAATGGGACTTTTCCCAATGATGTGTAGGACCAGTTAAGCATGATGGAAACATCATGGCCATTGCACGTACATTGCAAGTACAAAAGAAAAAACATCCCGAAGAAACATAACAAAAGTTGAAATACAATACACCCCTCTATTGGTGCACTACAGGTTGTAGCAAGCCCAGACTGCAATGAAATGCTTAGGAAGGCTTGTCATTGCAATTCACCAACACTAGTATGCCCATGGCTGTCAGGGCATGCTGGCATGTGGGGAACCACAAGCATCAGAATTCCCTAACACCAAGAACCCACTGTGGCTTGTAGTACCCTCACAAGATATACGGGCCAGCCCGATACAATAAATACATAATTAAATAATAAATAAATAAAAAACTACATACTTACTAACAGGATCTTTATTTGGAAGGTCTAGTCTTCCAAGCTTCTTCAGACATTACAAACAGGTCTCGCAAGCAAGACCTCGCACCGCAGAATGAGAAATCTGCTGGACGTGAGGTCTCTTTATAACCTGGGACAGCGTTGGAAAGACCAACCTACATGTCCCAGATTATAAATATACCTCACATAGCAACCTCCCCCTTTGCCCAATATTACTGTTCATTTTCAAATAATTAATTGAGGCTGAACAGATACTAATTTGAGTAGCAAGTCAGGATCTTGATTAAGATACTTTCATTCATGATGTATCACCTGCCATAAGAATATACAATACTTCTAAGTCATTGTATATATTTGATGCAGAAAGACGATCAAGCGGATTTTCATTTAATATACACTATGGGGACTCTTACCAAAGATGCACTTGTGAATTATACTTCCCTATGCTCTGTCAAGATTAAAAAAGTACACTTTAACCAAGGAAACTAAAAGGTTATTTAAAGTTTGTCAGGTTCTGTTCAGCATCTCTCATGTAGCAGCTAAGTACAAATTGACTTTGTAAGAAGATGTAGTAGCAATTGCACTGCACTTGAACTTTACAATTATTACATTTAAAGTTTAATTAATTGTCCTCATCTGAATCAATTTATACCCTCAAGACTGTGCAGAATCTGATGATTATTTACTGCTTGAAAAGGAATGATAATTAGGTTATATATTTAGAAACAAACTCAGACTAAAGTATTCTGTTTTTTATATAGATTGTTTTTTCTTTAAAAAGCAAATACAAAAAAGAGATTAGTACTAAGTAGTGAAATGTGGATTATCCCATCTCAAGTGAACATTGTGGATAAATCCATAAAAGCTTTATGTGCAGTCTATAAAATAGGGAGGGTGAGCAGTACAGTACATGATGATCTTGTGGCAGCTAAGCTGTGTGTGGTTAGTGTAGTAACAATTAATAGATACAGGAAGGAAATCATTTAGAGGTGTAAACAAAAGCACTGGTCGCATTTGCAAGTAAATCATTTGCAGCTACAAAATCACACAACTAAAACCACATTTAAAACATAAGGACTGTGGACATACCTTCACCTGGGGAATTTATGGCTCTAGATTCAAAGGTTTGATTAGATGTATATTCAAGGCCGGCTCGATGCGCTCTGCAGGGAGATGCGGTGCATCCCGACACCAAGTTAGGATAGGTGTCGCTCATCCCCGCTTCTCAGCACCGACATTGCAGACAGAGCCAGTGAATGTGACCACTGTGAGAGCCAGCCTCTATACAGCGATGCCAGCCTGTGCTGTACCTGTCAGCCTGTCACATTTACGATGTCTGTTAGAGGCTGCAGGCTGGGCCACTGGAATAAACTGTCTGCTGCCCCCCCACCCCTTTCCTACCTCTCTATTACAGGCAGTGGTGCCAACCTGTACTGTACCGGTCACATTTCCTGTGTCTGTGACAGGCTGCAGGCTGGGCCAATAAACTGTGTCCCGCCCCACCTTTTCTTCCTCTCTATTACAGGCAGCTCTCTCTTCAGTGCTCACATTAATGAAAACACAATGGCGACCCGAGTTGGCTGCACATTTGCTTTAGACACATCCCCTCCTGGCCAAGAACTACAACTCCCAGCATGCAGTGGAGAGAAGGAGCACATGAAGAAGCAGTTACAAAATGAGTTGGATAGGGCAAGACAGCAACACAAGCAACAGCTTACAAGGCGAAATAAGATGGTGCAGACAGAGCGTTGTTATAAACCTTTTACCTGACATCTGTCAGTTTAACTTTCAAAGTTACGGCCACCTTCTACACTATATTAGTGTCGCATCTCTGTAGATGTTGCTGGGGAGTAGTAGCGGCGGAAATTAGTCAGAGCCACTATCTGTTATTACGGATAGTGTCTCCAGCTAATCCTCTCCACCATTACTCCCCGGCAGCATCTATAGAGCTGTGGCACGCTACTAACATAGTGTAGAAGTTTGCTGTGACTCTCAAAGCTAAGCTGACGGGGTGGGACCCAGATGGGGGGATACCGCGGTTCAACCCCCCTGGGGCAGCTTTGCATCTTGAGGCAGTCCACTGCAGTCTATTCGAAAGAGAACATAAAGGAGTAAAGAGAGTCAGAGGGATTAAAGAGAGAGAGTGTGTGTAAAGGAGTAAAGAGGGTCTGAGAGAGACAGAGAGAGGGATTAAGAAGAGACACCCATAACCCATAGTTACCTTGTTATTGATCTACTTGGACTGAGTAATATTGTACCGGATCCAGACCTACGTTCCCTTTCCGTTTCAACGTGTAGCATTTTTACGCTATCGTAATTACTATGAACTCCCCTCGGTCGTACGTATTTTTGCCATTTTATGCTTTCCAAACCCTACCTTAACTTTTCCAAGCGTAACTGCTGTTGACCATAATGGCTGCACATACTTACGTGCCTAAGCCCGCCCATACTGCACAATTTAAATTACCCCGCCTCCGAAGCGTAATTACGGGTGTCGTATGGCTGGCACGCCCCTTTCCCGTTATCTGCCCTCCACTTTCCTTGGCCAGAAAAAAGATTCTGGTTGCCTAGAACCAGTTAGGGCCAGTGATGATTAAAAAAAAAAGTTGGTGTGAGGTAAGTGACTGGGACAGGTAGATTCCTTTCGGCTTCCCTACATCTTGTGAGGGGAAACAGTGAAGGCGGGGACAGGGTTATCGATGATTCGTTGTTGATGCACTCATTTGAGCATTTCGCTGTTCTGGAGCAAGCAGCCGTATTTTATTTCCCATTATTAAACAGTATATTCGACCTGCCACTACAATAATAACTGATGAATGGCGAGCGTTCAACTGACTATCTGATGAAGATTATCACATTTGCGAGTAAATCATGCGCTGAACCTTCTAAATGCGAAGACAGGCGCCCACACGCAGTCAGTGGAATGTATATGGAGAAAATGCTGGATTTGTACATATGTGAATTTATGTAGCGGAAAAGGTTAAACCACCCATTTCTAAAAATTCTTGAAGGCCCCCAGATAAATGGCGTAACTAGCGTGGGTTTTGTAGGGCACGTGCCCTGAGTTCCGATGATACCCAGCTGATGCGGGCGTCATTGGTCCAATAAGGGCATGTGTCCTACATTATTCACAGCTGTAACAACGCCGGCCGTTCTCTCTTCAAAGTGCTTACCTCGCAGTCACTGCGCAGATACCCCCACCACCCTGCTCTGGAGACCGGCAGGCAGCTCATAGTGGAGCTGATTTTAGCTGCTCTGTGTAACTGCTGCAGATGCTCATACAGGAACTTCTTGTATGAGTGTGGAGGCGAAAAAGAGAGCCAACGTGCTACGGAGAAAGTCACAGGTAAGTAAGCACAGGTAAGTAATCGCGCCCCCTTTTCACGCCGTGCCGCAGCTTCACAGCGGCACAATCATACCTATTACACATCAAGGTGGGAGGGACGTACCAAAGTGAGATGGGGCACCAAGGAGATGGCTAAATTCTTGCCCCCCCACCCAAAAACAAGTCTGACTATATATAATATTTATCAAAAATGTTGTATAATTTTTGGTATTTGCATTTACTCTAGTTATGTCTCTGCCCCAGAGTCAGCCCTAAGAAAACACAAATACATTGGCAGCGAAGGGACCTGTGTGGTGCCCCTGGTTAGGATGCCCACTAATGTGTAAAGGAAATTGCAAAATGTCCATTAATGGATGGCTTGTGGGAGGTTTTGATTGCTGGGTTGTTTGAACTGTTGCTTAGGCAGCAGTCAGCTGATAGTGGCATGTGGTTAATTGCGAGGGATTTTTCTAGAAAGTTCAGTTGGAAGGGACAGTTGGTGTGAGGTGATCAGAGGGGAAGCAGTAGTGAAGTGAAGGAGAAAGTGGCATAGAAGCGAAGCTGTTTTGGAGTGAATACTTAAGTCAGGGGTGCTTAGAAAGTGCGGTGAATAACCAGTCTGACAGAAAACAGTGTTAGAAAGAAAAGTGGAGACAGTGGTCAAGTGAAAGTATAAAGATCCTAGAAAAGGTGTCGTCTAGTGACTGAAAGTGACGGTAGGCGATCGGAAGGGAAGGAGAGATAGAAAGACTAAAAGAAAAAAGCTAAAGGTACAGAAGAAACAGAAGGTGACAGCTGTAAGGAAGGACTTAAGTAATTTGGACGGTACTAAAGTATTCAGTGAGGTACTGAGAGTCACGGTGGTCAGAGGCAGATGCAGTTTGGGGAGGAGACGAAAGCTGTAGCTGCATAGAACTGCTGGCGTATTGATGGAGTAGTCGGTAAAGTCAGAGGCAGTGTATTAAATTAGCTGTGCAGCAAGTGAAGGAGAAAACTGTGTTAATCTAAATGGGGAAAACGTGCAGAGCATAGAAAGAGTTTACTGTAATAATTATAAGGGAATTGCAATATATGTACTTACTTATTTAGAATTTCCTAGATAGAAGCTTAAAAAGGTGTAATATAGTTGAACTGTATATTATTATTTGTAAAATTGGGCATAAATGTTGCCATAATTCATTTGTAACTGCTTTATGGTTATAATTACTTAGAAAATTGTTATGTAAACTTGTATCTGAACATTTGTCACATTCTTAATTGGAAGATTGAGCCAGACAGTTAGTTAGAAAAACTGCTATTTACATTTATACTTGTATTTCTAGTAGTAGGACAGATCTCTTATAAAATTAGTCAAGCATTGTTGCTAGCTTTTGATTATAAACGTTCACAATTGATGTTTTAACTAATATGCTCGAATCCAATGTGTTATACATAATGTAATGGGAAAATTGTTAGTATTACTAAATATTGTTATTTATATATCTTTGGAATAACAGTTTTCTGCAAATTCACAATATACAGATTTTAAGTAAATCAAATTCTTTAAGCTCAAAACAGTTGTCCTGGTTTCGAATCATTTCCACACTCTTTCACTGAACCACAAATCACTGTAAAAGATATTTACCTATATCATCTTACAAGAACCTGTTACCACCACCTGTTCTGCGGGTAATACACCTGCATAGCAGATAAAAGCGAGGCAGAATGAAAGTCGACCTCTACCTGTCCCAGACAGACAAACTGTATCATCACTAGCCCTAGAAACCTTTCATCTAGCATAGGAGGGCAAATAACAGGAAAGGTCCTACCTGTTTTCTAGCTGACTAGTAACAAAGAACGGGATTCACACTTAAGTGTGTGCTCCATAGGTGCGGATAAGCATGTACCCGTTTCCTTTTTTAGGTGCCTAATGGCACTTTTAAGTAGGGAAAATACGCACGGACAATGAACAGCCCTCCCTCCCAGCCTAATCTACATCGTTCTACCACCCACTTTACCCAACTTCCCACGGAGACTGCTGCAAAACGCCTTCTCTTACCTAAAAAACTACGTTCAGTGCACATGTACAGTACATATTCCTCCACAACAGAATGCAGCCACCCGATGCTGTATTCCGTGCCTAAATCAGCTTCCACAATGGGGACAGGGCCACCCACCATGCGTACATGACACATGGAATTTGACATGTAAATCGTACAATAAGGGCTGGGTTTAGCCCTTATGTACGATCCTCTATTCCCCACACATGGAGATGCATGCAGAATAGTTAGGGTTGCTAAAGGAACACTGATTTACTCTCCGCACATTGGAGAGCAGGGGGAGTGCCTTCCTCTCCTACATACGATATTGTGAATAACATTGCAGAGGCAACATACAGAATCTTTTAGTAAATATAAATCCAAGGTAACTATGGGGTTGTGTGTGTCTTCCTCTCTTTCATCCCTCTGTATCTCAGACCCTCTATACTACTTTACACACACTCTCTCGGGTGAAGCATAAGGAAATTTAGGGGATAGAGACTGAGTCCAAGACAAAGAAAAATTGCAGCAAACTCCTTGACATTATGTGCTAGGTGCACCTATAATGCACTTCTCTCTGTGAAGGAGAAGAGATCTACATTAATAATACTTGATATACCCCCTTAAACACATAATTAAACTCATTTGTTTATCTTGTGTAATATGTGTTAGTGTAATTGAAATATTTGTTACTGAGTTTATAAATATTTTGTTAGTGAGAATAATTGTGGCTATAATATTGCAGAATAGCAAAAGGGTTAAAGGTACCTCTTAGTGTATAAAATATGTGAGACAGAAATATAGGTAGCATTAGCTAGACTTGTTCATTTGATATAGTAGAAACATATTTATGTATTTGCAGGGTATATTTTTGGATATATAATAACTTAGCTTCTCACTAATAAATGTGCTGGTGTGGCTTCTAAAGACCATCATTACTTTTTAATGTGTGTGTACCTGTGGTCCTAAGTAGGGGGCAGAAGATTCCTTAGTCTCCATCTGGTGTTGCTTAATTATCACAGGAAGATCCTACAGTACTTAGACTAAGGTGGAGGCACTGCACAACAAAAGAAATGATGTAAAAAATATATTTAAACAAACCTAAGGACACATAAATCAATTCACACACCCGAGCAGAAAAAAACATGTGTTTCACACATATTTAGTATGCAGAGAGATAAAGCAAGAAGAGGACAGCTGGTGATTGCAATGTAAAGACTGTTAGTGGGAATTCAATATATTGCACTGTATTTTCTTATGTCTAAAGCCAGATAAGCTTTTCAATTACTCGACCTGTGCCTTTCCTCACAATGCTGGATTCTGACAATTTTTTCCTGGACTCCTAGGAGGTCACCTAGCTTTAGAGGTGAACAATGTTAAATGCATTTTTTAACTCATATTGAATGATCTCCATAGACTGTTAAATGCTATTGAAATCTACAAATCGCTATAGCACAATCTTCCATGAATAATTATTTATGATAGACGGAGAACAATTAATGGACATTGCAAATCTTTGATTGATGTCCTTGAATAATGTGCCATGTTCCCAGCGGAAATCCCAAATGACCTGCTTCAATCTAGAGTGTTTTTGGATTGTTTTTTTTACTGTATACTTTTGTCTGTGTGATAGACAGAAACAATACTTTCTTACTCAGCAAAGTACACCAAAAACTAGTTGTATGTAATTTGTGATAATTGCTTATGGACTATTAGGACCTTCTTCCATGATAACAGTACTTTTCACTGCTCTTTATATCTTTTGTTCACCTTTGCCGATCACATGACCTTCTTTCAGGTCTCTGCTTTTCCTGGTATTTCCCCTCTGCTACAGGCATTACCCCACACAGGTGTGACTCATTTCCTTGTTGGACTCACTACTTAGCTACCTTATTTAAACACCTCACTCTCTGCATTTACCTTGTCGGAGCAATAGGTAGTCTTAGCCTGCTGATTCTGTGTCTTATAGCCTGCTCGCCTTCCCTGACTCTCTGGATTGTGCGCCAATTCCATTTAGGTTTCCAGTCCCTTATGTTCAACTTGGTTCCTGTGTTCCAGTTCCTTATTTGTCTGATCTTTGTCTTGGTCTCCTGCTGTCTAGCGCCTGTATCCCAGCATATCCAGCTGCTGTCTCTGGTATTTCCTGTCCATCACCTCTGTGTCTCAGCACTTGCTAGAAGGCCTTGACCTGCTATTGACCAGAAGCCAAATCCACCCCCACCATCAGGGGTTTGGTGTATAACAAGTCTTTAGTAAGACTTTGTGCCTCTGGTTTTGTGCGTTCCTTCTTTAGCACAATATTGCTGTTTGCTACACAGGCTTTCCTAAAGCTACTGTAAGTTTATGCAGTGACTATAATCTTTATTCTCCTTGTTTTCAACATCTTCCAGTGCATTTAGAATTTCCTCATAACACGTTACAATTGTTAAAGAGGCTTATACCCTTTATCTAATGGTGTGATTTAAGGATTTAGACAGCTGCATTTTTAACAAACCCCAAAGGCTCTGCTAGATTTTAGGAAGGCTGGCGAAATGTGTTTGTGATTCTTTGGCAGAGATGAGGCACATGAAAGGAGTACAGGAGCAGTGGGGAAATGTAAAAAATGCATTATTAACAGCAACAGACCTTTGTATAAGAAAGGTTAGGAAAAACTCCAGAAAAAGAAAGCCAATGTGGTTTATAAAAGAGGTAGCAAGTATAGTTAAAGCAAAGAAGATGGCCTTTCGGAATTATAAGCAAAATCAAAATAATGATGACAGGGAGCAGTATTTTGCAAAACAGAAGAAGGCTAAAAAGTTTATCAAGGCAGCAATAGCACAAACGGAGGAAAAACTGGGCAACTTAGTATGAAAAGGGGACAAAAGCTGTTTTCGATATATAAATGAAAGGCGGAAAAACTAAGAGTGGGAGTCTTGTTGAGGGTGGAAGTGCTGTGGCAGATCATCTTAACAAGTATTTCTGTTCAATATTCACAAAAGAAAGAGAGGGGAAGGGACCACTTTTAAATGGTAACACTATTAATACAAAGGAGGCAATTACTACTGCTTTTACTGAGGAGCAGGTATTAAAAGAACTTTCAATGGGGCCAGATGAGATACATCCTAGGATACAAAAAAAAACTTAGACAGGTGATGGCAAAACCATTAACTAAATTATTCAACCAGTCACTAATTACTGGGGTTATTCCATTGGACTGGAAAATAGCAAATGTAGTCCATCTGCATGAAAGTGGCAGTAGGGAAGAAGCGGCAATCTACCAACCAGTGAGTCTA
>WWET01001188.1:27116-60130 GCA_011038615.1 Limnodynastes dumerilii
TTTATAGATCGTTGGTATGACCTCACCTAGAATACTGTGTTCAGTTCTGGAGGCCATATCTCCAGAAAGACATAAATACATTAGAGACTGTGCAAAGAAGAGCAACTAAAATGGTACATGACCTGTGTCACCAATCATACTTAGAAAGGCTAGAGGAACTAAACATGTATAGCTTGGAGCAGAGAAGGGAGAGGGGGGATATGATAGCAACTTTCACATATAGCAAGGCTTTTGACCGGCTAGAGAGGAGGGGGCATTTTTCAAAGAAAGAGATGTAATAGAACACAGGGTCATGCATTTAAACTGGAGGGTGGTAAATTCAGAGGAAATGTGCGGAAAAATTACTTCACTGAAAGGGTGAGGTGTTAAAGGATAACACAGTAAAACTATTTAAAAATGCTTGGGATAACTATAATGATATCCTAAATCTCAAACCAAATTGAAGGTCAATAGTGTCTAGGGTCAGTATAGTTTTAAATAAACAACTGGGCAGACTAGATGGACCATGTGGCTCTTATCTGCCATCACTTTCTATATGTTTCTAAAAATAGAATCTGAAGGGAGGGATTGATGTGTACTGCATCAAGATACAAATCATGAAAAAGTAACGTAAACCTAGCCATGATTTGTACCACATCTCACCCTCCTGTATGCATGTATACATAGAAAATAAAGGCTCTGAAGAAAGTCTTCACATAACATTTGTCTGCCCTCCATCCCTAAATAAAAGAAAAAAAAAACAAGAAACAGATTTCTGATAAGAATAAATGTCCCATAAATATTGAAATATATAAAAATATATTTTAGAATTATAATAAAAAGAAAACTGTAATTAGAATTACTTACATGACTATAGGTTTTTTTTTCTGGGACTTCATACAAAATCATCCATCCTGAAAGAAACCCTTTTCACACAATTATTCACAATGGATAGTTTTAAATCTCTTAACTCAAAGTGTAGCCCATAAAGCTGCAAAGATTACATACATTTTAATGGTTATAAGAGGATCTTTTTTATTTTCCATTTTTTAAATTTTAGTATTCACTATATTATTATTTATTCATTTTTATATGAACCCCTCTTCTGGTGTTAAATATTTAAGTTGAAATAATAACAGATAGTAAAAGGGTCATAGCAAACTAAAATTAACTTAAAATGATCTTATCTAACACATTAAAGCTTAAATTCTTTCTGTGTCAAGCAAATCATTTTATCTTAATCAACGTGTTTCAAGCTTATCACATAATAGTTTCTTAAAAGAACCAATCATAGTTATATTCTTAAACCAAGGAAATTAAATGCCCCAGCAACACTGGCATTAACCAGTAAGTAACTATACCATGTGTAAATAAAAAAAAGAATACAAAAAAAAAATGCAGAAACGTTTGTTACACAGATTACCCCTGCACCATCTGCCTTAACCCATAAATTGGTTTTAACAACCTCCATTTTATGTATTCTCGTTCGGAAGCATGTTCAGGGGGGGTTGACCCAATATAGGGACTCTCAATATTAGGTGTTAGGACCACCACAGCATAAGGGCCTTCATCTGGTGGATTATCATATATTTGCAAATGTGTGTCACTGACATTCTGCATTTTATTTTACAGATGGAGAGCTGTATTCAGAGAGCCGTTTATTTTATGTACGCAATTATACGCACGGCCAGAGCAAGGAAACACCCACCAACAACCCTGACGCTCCCCTCTCCCGGACGTGCTGTCGGTTACTTATGAGTTCCTAGACCACTCTGTTCTTTACGTGTGTACTTACGTACGTATATGTGCTTCGTCCGTGCGATTCTTAATAACCGCGCTTCCATGCATTCATATAAATGCCTCCCCTCACCCACTTTTATGTACATATTCAAATACGTATTTCTACGCCGCCCATCCGTAAGTATGTCCCCAAGTGCGATTCACATGTACGTCTGTTAGTACTATGCATGCGCAGTTGATCTGATCCTAAAAATACGCATGCAACTCCCCTCAAATGTATAGTTTGTTATTGATTATTGTCAGCGTTGCTGGAGCATTTTCTTTCCATTTTTTCTGTTGCTAGCAGATTACCCCTGCCTTTCATGCATTAACCTATAAATTGATTTGAGCAACCACCTTTTTGTGTATTTAGTTATTTTCTTAGTTGGAAGGAGCAGACAGGAATGAAGCAAGACCCTAAGAATGTAGAAGCCAGAGTGCTAAAGTCACAGAAAGATAAAATGTATTCAGTGTGATAAAAAAGTATAAAAAAGAAACATGTACAGCTTACAAAATTAGGAAAACAAACACGTTAAGACCACATATGTACAACTATAGATTTATTCCAAATGTTTGGTTTGCATGCAAATTTGTAGGCTGCTCTAAATAGGCCGAGAGTGCATCTTTTACATAATTTAACTCCAACTAAAGTCAAGTTAATATTTAGATCAGAAACATGACAGAGGAATCCTGCAACTGAAATTATTGTAACTAAAGCTGGCCATACACTGAAACGATAACTGATTCCAGCAAGGGAAGGCCCGATAAACGGGATGATTTCCCGCCAGGGAAAGATCCCGTTATTGGCACCATACACCTCTCCTGCTGGGGCCGATAATCCTAGCAGAAGGGGGAGGGGGCAGGGCTAGTACAGCAGATTTAAGCAGATCTATGTATTATGCTGCTACTAACTATTTTTTTACTTTGTGGAGACTGCAGGGACATGCCTACTCTTTCTTAAGAAACTACATGCAATCTTTAAAGGCTGCATGTAGTCAATCTGCGTGCCTAAGTGGTACGTAGACAATGTACGTGCGGTCTTTAAAGAGGTGGGCAGGGATAGGCATACAGATGGTAAGTGGGCAGTGGTATGCACTTCTGCATTGACGAACGCAGATCTGTGTAGAGAAATTTAGGCAGGTTTGTGGACATGTAAGTGTTTGTACTTGAGAGGGAAGTGACAGGGGAGTTCAGACTTTCAGATATCTGTTCATATAGAACATGTGCAGAGGTCTGGATCAGACCCACATAATGTGACAAGTACAATTAAAAAAATATAATGCAATATTACGCAGAACTCACATATGTTACTATACAGGTTTATAGCCAATGTGCAGTAACAATCCTGATGTGAGAGATAATATAAGAATTGGGACTATAGATAGCACAGCTACAGAACTCCAGGTGGCCCTAGAGGAGATATACGCAATCTACGTAACGAAATGATGCGTAGATTATGTAAAATAGTTACCACGCATGCGTAGTAGCTATTATAGGTAATTTAAGGACGTATGTGCAATATATCTGGTGCTGTGAATCCGGCCCTGTATTTTCAATATCAATATGACCACTTTTGTTTGTTAAATAGATATGTCAGATCCCAAACAGTCCCTAGTCAAAGTACAGCTCTAATAATGAAGATGGTTCAGCTGAATAACTCAGTTTAGGAATGGCTAGCATATAAAATAGCATAACCTGCATATATTCTCCAGCAACTTTATTTTCTCAGCCATTTATTATACAGAAAAGAATACATTCATTTTGAATGGCCAATGATTTTACAACAGATGTCTCATTGATAGTGTATTACTGCCATGACCTGAGTCAATGTAATCAAAGAGAATATTTATTTCATTATGCATTAATAATGCTATCAGCGTGATGTCTTGAAAGTGTAGCCTCTCGCTAAATTTTATGAGCCTTTGACAAGTGACTTTAAAGGGCACAAAAAAAGTCAAAAGGCGATTTAAAAGAATTAACCAACGCATGTGACATGAATATAATGGAGTGCTAATACAGTTCATCATATTTTTGGGGAATTTTAAAACTTTGTTTAATCCATTAATGACTGACACAATACAATACACTTGCATATTATCTATAGCAATTACATAGTAGGCATTTTATAATACGTAAAACATTTCATAAAAAAAACAAAAAAAACCCATAACAATAAAAAAAGCAACTCTAAACTTATTACTAAATATTCTTTCATTGTTTCAATGTGGACTGTATAGGTGTCTGTTCAGGGGTCTACTCGATTATCCACATTTTATTTCTATGCAGTGTCTAAAAAGCCTTTCAATTTAACCTGAGAACTTGTGCTAAAAAGTGAATTACAGTAAAGACTGTATAGTTCAAAATAATAAGTTGATAACATTCAAGTGTATGTGTCTGACTTTTGATTTGGTCCAAATCTTGGGATTAAAACCGATGATCAATTTGACAAATCATATACAGAAAATATTGCCTTTTAGGGTGACATTGATCTGCAGCTATTAATAATCCTTATTTCTATTCTCTAGTCTGCTAAATTATGAGACACCACTGCTATACTTTAGGTGATTCAGGACTAACTACAGTGCATGTACCTTTAGAATGTGACGTAAATCTGGGTACACACAGACGGTTTTACTGACGATGGGCTGAATCCAGACTTAAGAAGGAGTTTGAAATTAAGGACCTGATTCACACTTAAGAAAGTTCTAAAAATAAGAACCTAAAGTTACTCCTGAGCAAAACCATGTTGTTTTCAGGGGGAGTCAATTTAATTGTATTCTTTGCATGCAGGAATACATCTTTGAATAGCTTACTGAAAACAGATACTGACCAGCTTTACTATTACACTGTTATTTAGACTTGGGCTGGGAAATATCACCTCTCAACACTAGTACTGTTTGCAACAGATGAAATATGACTCCCCCTGCAATCAACATGGTTTAGCCCAGGAACTTAAAGTCACTCCTGGGCATGGTGATTGCAGGGGAGTCATATTTCATCTGTTGCAAACAGCACTAGTGTTGAGAGGTGATAATTTCCAGACCATGTCTAAATAACAGTGTAATACTAAAGCTGTTCAGTATCTATGTGCAGCAAGCTATTTGAAGATGTATTCCTGCATGCAAAGAATGCTATTAACTTGACTCCCCCCAAAAACAACATGATATTGCCCAGGCGTAACTTTAAGTTCTTATTTTTAGAACTTTCTTAAGTGTGAATCAGGTCCTAAGAGAGGAAAGTTACTCCTGGGCTAAACCATGTTAATTTCAGGGGAGCCATATCTCATCTGTTGTAAACAGTTTTAGAGTTGAGAGGTGATGTTTCCCGGCCCAAGTCTAAATAACAGTGTAAAAGTAAAGCTGGTCAGTATCTGTGTGGAGTAAGCAATTTAAAGATATACCTCTGCATGCAAAGAATACAATTAACTTGACTCAACATGGTTTTGCCCAGGAGTAATTTTCCTAACTTAGGACCAGACGCAGAGCCCACACGCTTTCCGCACGTGCAGAGGTCTCTCCAAACGAGAGAGGGGAGTGCACGCCCCTCGTCACTCCCCTCTCTCGTGTGGGCTCTATGGCAGCTTACGCTGCCGTAAGCCTACCTTAAAGCGCACGTGCGGATAAGCCGCCCGTACGACCGCTTATTCGCACAAGTGTGGGAGCCCCCTCCCACACTGTACATTTTGCATGCTTCCCCCCGCAGAGGGGAAGCACAGCTCATTTGGTACGCAAATGGGTCGTAAGGAACAATAGTTCTGTATGAATGTTGCTATGCTAGGGTTACGATAGTAACCCTAGCGTAACATCTGGAGGGCACATTTTTCCAGTGTGTACTGTCCAGCATCGTGTGAAACTGCATCTGGGCTTTTGGAACATCAATGATGTCCAGCTGTCAGTAGTTCTTCAAACAATACTTCCACTTGCTGCGTTAGCTCCAGATTCTGGGCGTGCATATTAAAATTGTGATTGAGACAGGGGGTCATGGGGAAAAAAAAGATCAGATGGCAAATCAAGTGTAATGTGTATGGCAGCATTGTGAAAATAATTATGACAATTCTTTTGTATAATCATTGTACCCGATATGATTATTTACAAAACAGTTCTGTGAATTGTGGGCCAGAAATGGTGGCACTTACCACACCAGATGCTGTCGCTTTACCAGTTTCCTCTGCTGCTCTGCTCCTGCTCTAAATTCTCGCCTGCTCTACTGGATCTCATATTTTCCTGGATCACATGTTCTTATGAACTCCCAATGCTCAGTGTACACTATATAAATCCCTGCCCCAATCTCACCTATGCCAGTGCAACAAGTACCATAGTACCTGTACCTGGTTTCTGTGTTTCCTTATTGATTCCAGACTCCTGACAACTTTAATTGTGCCTTGCTACTAGGAGCACCTTCAGTTATTCCACACTGTCAAGTACAATCTGCAGCTCCTTGCACCTTCCGCTGTTCCACACTGCTTTCAGCTAATTGCACCTTCAGCTGCTACACAGTGTTTAGTAACTCTGCCACTAAAAACCTTCCTGTAAACCTAAACCTGTAAACCTGCACTCGCAGCTCATTGCTCTCTCATAGCTCCATGCTGCCCAGGGAATTACTATTCATAGCCTTTTAAATAATCACAGCCCTCCTGGCCCTCTGGTATTTCATCGGTAATTTAGCATAATTTCCTCCAAGTTCACAGCTGATCTTTTTTAAGTTCCATTACCGCAATCACAGACTTCATAGTCTCACTGGACTCCACTCCTTGTATTTCAGACTTCTGTCCATTCATCTTCCCTAGGATCTCTCATTTTACCTCCCTGTGTATCAAGCAATGAGCAATCCTCTCATACAAAATTCCAGATTCCTCTTCACGCTTGCCAGTTCAAGGGTAACCCAATTAGATACCCAGAATCCTGTGTCCGTGACAGTGTGTACCCAACTAAAGGCATGACATAGCCTTGGCAGAGACAGGGAAATGGAGTGAAACGTTTATGATTACAAGTACTATATGTTTCCACTGAACATAATGTTGCCAGATACTGTTACAGAAGCAAATTATCACTTACCTGAACATCTCTAGAACCTTTTCATTAAAGGAGTTTGTAAAAACTAGGGATTTGTAAAGAAATGTTTGGATTCAACATTCACATTTAATGAATGCTCTTACATCCTCCTGAAATTAAATTAGTAGAGTTTACAGCTTATAATTAAATATTACTTGTTAAAAAAAAGTCTGACACAATGGCCATGGTGCAGATTTTTTAAAAGACATATTTACTCCCAAAAGGTTATTATAGAACATTTTTCCTTCACTATGTTTTTTACCTTAGTTCAGTTCTGACAAATGAGGAGCAATCAGCTGCGTCATAATTACTCTATGCAGTGATTACAGAAAATATAGATAAAATTCACTGCCTTTTAAGGTTAGACAAATGTACAAAATTCATAGTATTTGCCACTTATACCCCTTTCATACCTAAAACCCAGGTTAAACCTGGGTCAATCAACAGGGCTTCTAGCCATTTTGAATCTGTTCAGACTGCAGCTACAACCCGGAAATTACCCGGGTTGTAGACTTTCACACTGGAGCTGTGTCTGCAGAGGCTGATAGTGCTCCCCTATCCCCCATATTACATATTTTTTATGGAACCCTGGTTGAATAACCCAGGTTCCCCCTTTCACACCGCAACACGGGTTTGGCTGACCTGGGAATAACCCTGGTATCGACCAGAGTTGTGGACCCAGGTTAAACCTTTCACACTGACACCCGACCTGGGTTATTCCCGGGTCGATAGCTTGGTGTGAAAAGGGTATTACAGTGAAATCAGACCAGATCCTGAATTCTGCAGTTGCTAAACGTGGAGTTCTAAAGCCAGCGTAGCTGCATTACGCTATCCATGTGTGCAATGGGTGACCAATCCCATCGCATAGAAGGACTTATGAACATTGGACCCTACCTTAATATTACCATACCATCCCCACTTAAAATGGGCACAGTGTAGAAGTCTGGATAGTACAAAAAGGACTGAAATACACAGTTACTGTGCTATTTATAAAACTCCCCACTCTCACTTTGCACACATTCTGTATGTATCCAGCTCTGCAGTCAGAAACACTTCTATTACTGAAGTCTGGATCGAGAGGATCCTTAATGGAAGAGTGCTGTGTGTTTACATGCACACACTTAAATTGCAGTCGTTTGCAGCTCCTTGAGAGCAGAAAATTACCGTTTTGAGTACAGCTGGATCCGGTCCATCATCACAGCTGCATGAACAGCTACAAACTATATTCTGCTTGCAAAGATCAAAATGTTCAATTCACAGTGCAGTTTGACTGGACACAGCAGAAAGCTCTACATATGGTATATAGGTATGTAAAAGATAGGCATGATTATATTTTCTACACTAATGATTAAATAAATTGGAACCCATCCAAGACAGTGAGGGAAAACACTCAAGTATGGTGTAAAGAACACTGTATACAACATGATCAGACAGATTTGATTAATGATAGTGACACTTGCAAAATGTGTGCATTCTCCAGTCCTCGCAATTAGAAAATGCCCATTTTGCGTAAGCCTGGATCCAGTCCTTTATAAACCCCAGTAATAAACAGAATACATTATTTATTAGACAATGCAGGTTACAGCAGTGAATAGGCTGGTAATGCTGGACACAGGATATCCACAGGGTTGAAGACATATGCAGGCAACCCCAAATCATCCAGCCACCACATAACAGAGAAAACAGATTATTGACCCAAACCCTAGTGATGAATAGAGCGCTCCATATAGTTTCAGTCCAGATGGGGCAATTATTGCTGATCATATATTAACTTCTGCAGTACTGAAGAACAAGCTGGAAGAAAAACTATAAGTGGTAAAATCAGGACCTGGTCATAACATTGGTTGTATAGAAAGGATCTGCCTGTAGTTCCCATTCTACATTTCTACTGCATAGATACAGTATCAGACAATTAAAAAAAACAGCAGTTCAGCTGAAAATCCTTTTGCCCCTTACCATAATAAAAATATAACATGCAATATTATGTATTACAGAAGACCACATGAGCTAGAAAGTGAATGTAAATTCAATAAACATCCACCAAACTATATAAATAATGAATGGAGAATGGACCATTGTCCCTCAGGCATAGCAATGTCATTAAGAACTTGATCCTAACTACCACATAACTGCCCTACTTCTGGGTAAAACAAGAGATTTCCGTATGGGGGCAGGGCTTGAGGGCATGATTTATGCAATTTATGTCTGAAGCCCCGCCTTCTGCTTAATCAAAACTGCCATTCATGAGGTTATTAAGGCTGGGGTGGTAATTGAGCTAATCAAGCCCCACCCATGCTTAGCAATGCTTGAGGTTGTGATTTAATGTAAGGCAAAGATCTGGGAAATTTACTTGATTTCCCAGGAGCAATGACCGAATTCCAGGAGAGTTGGCAACTACCAACTACTCTCAAATCAAAATGCATGAACTTTGCCTATCACCTGCTCCAAGGCCAACAAAAAAACTAATATATGATGGCTGACTACAAATTTTCCACCCAAATGAAGGTTCCCAGAATCCCAGACTATCTGACAATCAATTTTAAAGTCAATCCTTATGTTTATGTTAGACCATGAAAAAATATTTTAAAAGGAAAAGCTATTAAAATAAATGTGATCTCATCTAAAATTAGTAACTGTATCTACACAGCTAACATGTTTAAATATAGGAATAGTATCTAGTAATCACATTTAAAACCTATAATAATGTTTCCAAGACCACATTTGACTAATATTGCACCAGAGATCATTTAACTTAATAACAGCTCCCCAATGATTTTGCCTTAATTAAAATGTCACAATAAAAGCTCTAAATTAATAATAGAGCCACAGAGATTGAAGGTTAAACAAAATGAATAAAATTGTGTAACAGTGATCAATGTAAAAATAATTATAATACCTTAGTGATCACATTACAATTAATAAAGTAAGAATATAATATACTGGAATATCTGGGATACTTAAACAGAACTTTCATTGCAAATGTATGCCTAGGGCAACAACATCCTGCCCTAGAGCAACAACGTTCCAGGGGCCTCATTCACTAAATGCGATTTTTTGGTGCGATTTTGAATCGCGTGGCATCGCGGGCCATCACCGCGATTTTCCCGCGGTTTTTTTTTTTGGTTCCAAATTCACTAAAACGCGTTTTTTTTCAAACACCGGCGATGTGCCGCGATGCTTTTCGGGCTTAATTGCGGTGATTTTCATTAAAAAATCACTGCGATTAGCCCTTTAAATAATCGCAGCAAATCGCATGCGTGAAAAAAATCCAAAGTGCTGCATGGCTGCAATGTGTAGCCATGCTGTAGTCATTGAATTACAAGGATTAGCAAAGGTGATCCTTGTAATTCTGTGTTTATAGCATGGCTACACTTGTAGCCATGCAGCGCTCTGTTTACAGTGTGTGTCCCAAAAAAAACCAAAAAACACTACACAGACATTAACCCCTACAATTCTTTAATAAAGTGTTTAAAAATATGTAAACCTAACTAACATTACCCCCTACGTGTATGCACTTACCTTAGGTGGTCATCTCTCCTAAAGTAAGTGGTATACATAAAGTGTTATATGTGTATAAAATGAATACAAATACACAAGGATCACCTTTGCTGATCCTTGTAATTCAATGACTACAGCATGGCTACACTTTGCAGCCATGCGGCACTTTGGATTTTTAAGCACAAAAACACACACAGACATGTGTTTTAATGGTCGCGATCGGCAAAATAACATACATTCGCCCCTCTATAGAGGCGAATGTATGTTTTGTGATTTAAAGGCGATTTCACCGCGATCCCGGTGAAATCGTCTTTAGTGAATTACAAACTTCCTATGTTTGTAATTCAAAAAAGTCGGGATCGCGAATTGCGGACCCGCGATTAAAAAAAACGGAAAATCGTGTGATTTTTAGCTTAGTGAATACACTTTGGCGATTTTTAAGCTAAAAATCACACTATTAAATGGCATTTAGCCCAAATCGCGTTTAGTGAATGAGGCCCCAGAGGTGACAGAAAATCTGATAGGTGGATATAATTTTTGAAAAGCAGTAACTCTTCTCAGCCTACAACAAATTAATCAACTAATTAATAAAATAAAACACTATTTATGTTTCATTACTTTTTTGACACAATTGACAATGTTGCATGATCAATAATAACACAATACAGCACAATTTAATATTTTGTAAAACATAATTCACCGGATTCACAGGTAAGTAGTTTTTGTCTTACGTACGTTGCTTTAAGAATTGAGCTACTACACATGCGTATTAGCTTATTTATGCTATCTACGTACCATTTCTGTATGTAGATTGCGTAAGCGCGGTCTAAAGACAAATAGTATGACTATGCTGCTGTCACAGAATCTCATTGAACCTTTACTTGCAGTATATATTGGTGTTTGTGGTCTGAAATTTTGTGTGTGGGTGTCTAGTCATTACTCAGTTACTAATCATGATCTTCTATCGTTAAAATAAAAGTCAGAGAATTAGTTACAAATATCTGCAGATATGTGATATAAGCCACCCGTCACTCCCAAGGCTTCTCTGTTGGGTAGTCCTAACTCTAAACTTTAGAGTCCCAATTGTTGGTCACATATCAAATATCTTTCTAAACTAAAAGCTCACCTCTTATGGAGATCCCCAAGTCTTCAAAATAGACTATATGTGACCCACAATTGGGACTCTAAAGTTTAGAGTTAGGACCACCCAACAGAGAAGCCTTGTAAGTGGCAGGTGGCTTATATCACATATCTAGGAAACTGGTAGTAGATTGTGCGCCTATCCTAAATCAGACTAGATTACCACACTGGTTAAATGTGCGAAAGGATATTTAATATACATATATATATTGTAGACCAAGTGACCCAAGAGCGCAAGCTAAAAAGGCATGTGCAATGCCCAAACAACAATGGAAAATAGAAAAAAAATAGCCGCGAATGGCCACATAAACGAGACTCTCTATCCGGGGACGCCCGGTAAGCGATTATTTTCCTTTACATTTCTCTCTATGCGGCACAGCACTGACAGCTCCTAGGAATTATTGCCGGAACATCTGCTCCTTTCGTCAATCCCCAGGTTGTCTATCGGCGCCGGAGTGCGGGATAAAAGCCGTACTAATCACTGGAGCTTCCTCACACAGATATAGCAACACGTGTAAAATTCTCAAATTTGTGCATATGCACCACGATTGTCTCTATTATACGGTTCAACCGTTGAAATTGTACTGAGTTTGGTTGAAGACCCCGTTACCTATTCCACACAACTCTCACAGGGGTAATCCATTAACCACCGTTCGGCCCCCCTAATTCCATCAAGGGGGTGTGTTCCCTGCGGACTGGGGATTGTTTTAGGGGTCCCAGTCTGATCCCTTATTCATCTATATTATTGATCTACATGCCGTTTTTTGTTTTACTATTTTTATCTATATTGATGTTTTATTGATTTGCTTTTTGCTTGTTATCAATTTTTAAAACTCCTTTTAGAGGGATATCTTCTATAATAAATTTATTAACCATTTAATGTATTTTGGTAATTTATATATATATTTATATTTTGTGTTAGTCTGATCCACTTACATATATTGCACACCAATGGGTCACCCCAGCGCGGCTATTTCTTTTCTATTATATCACATACCTTCATTCACCATGATGCACCCACTCTCTTGTACTTTTGCATTATAAAAACCTATTGGCACTGAGACAAGACTGAGCTACTCAAGCTGAAAATGCAGTCCTGATTCAGATTTAGGGACGAAAGCAGACTTACGCAAGTCTGTTGCGTAAGTCCTTTTGATATGTAAGATCGGTGCATGAGCATGCCAGATTTTACACGTCTATCCATATGGAACTTTTTCTGTAAGGAAGAACTTCCGTAGAATGGGCCAGCCACCAAACATCAAACACATTTCTACCTTGGTATGCCAGACATCAGCACCAGTATTATATTAGCAGCAGCTGTGTCCACTTCTCCTGTGTAATGGACTGTGGATACCCTCCACTTAGCTCCCCATTGCTTCCTGAACTAATAACCAGAATAACCCTAAAATAAATCTTATTACGCATATTGTGAAACAGATAAGGCTGTGTTTGTCAACATCACTGAACAGGTTCCGGCTCCTTATTTTATGACATCCAAAAACGTGTCTTAGATGTGGCCTCTATGAACATGAGCTTCTGCATCAGTAGAGCCTGTGGGAAAACATAACTTCTATCTATTGATTTCATATAGAACTTTTGTGCTGGACAAAGTGATTATGCACATAAGTCTGGTCATACAATTGTGTTGCCTGAAGCAAAAAGAGAATAAGTGACAAAAAGTGCAAAAAATATATGGGAATTCTGCTATATACCATACTTAAAACTTTAGCTAAAAGCAATTTTTTTATTTCAGTGGGTGAATATATATATTTTTTAATGCTTTGTTCATATTAACCCCATCAATGAACTGCAGACATTTTCAGCTTATACACAAAGCATAGCGTCTACAGTAACAACCTCTGCTGCCTGGAATATCCTCTGATGGCTAGAGAGCTCAGGCACTTTGTATTTGCTCCTGAGAATGCATCTCTTCTTTTACCACTTCACTAGCTGCATCTGCAGTTATATATAGTCTAACAAATCCCAGGAAAGAAAGTTTCATTCTCTATCTATCATAGCTTGTAGATTATAATATATTTTATTATATATTCTGTTCACAACATGGTCCTATTTTCTCTGTGATGACTAATAAAACTCTTCTAAAAAAAACCTATTTAATGAGGCTGAGTTAGATAAATATACATTCAGAAAGTGGCATAAAAAAATGCACGTCTGACTCCATGAGCTAAGATGTACATATCTCAAGATGAATCAAGCTCTGCATCACCAGCATACGTGACATGTTTACGTCAGTTGTACACATATTCAACTATGCTTCTATGTAAATGCATGTCATAGGCACTAGAGATATTTTTAATACGTGCTTTGCTAGTTAAAACAGATTTGCTATTTAGATGCATTTTAATAAAAAAAAAAACTATAAAAGAACAGATGTAATATTTTGTTTATATAGGATGAAGAATAATGAGCAAAAACATTCACTCTAAAGGTACACTTAAAAATCTCACAATGCTCACAGAAGAACTACTACATAGAGTTATCTTTTTCATCATTTTTATTTTGAAATAAAGTAAATGCATATGCTATAACTAAAAAGTAAATAGCAAGGAACCAAACACATAAATACAATGTCACCCATTTAATGCCCCATATTAGTGCTCTGTATAAATATGACCCATAGTAGTGGCAAAGTTCAAATACTGCCCCATATTAGTGTTGTGTACCTCTGGTGTATAACAATCATATTTGTAAGACTCTGTAGCCATTTCAAAATCAACCCCAGACTAAAAAATGACGCAATCATGTCATTTGCAAATGGGTGTGAGTTCCCGGTTAGAACGGCTCTATTTCGATAGGGCCGTTTCCTACCAGGAAGTTTGGTACTGGCTGGGATTTCGATTACATATGCCTCGAGGAGGCATTGCAATCGATCCACGGAGCACCAAGCTTTCAGTGCTCTGAAAAGTTAGTAAAAATAGTCACCCCACTCCTTTCCCTAATTCTAACCCTAACCCTAACCCTCCCTTTCTGGCAGCCTGACTCTTCTACTCTCCCTTCCTGGCAGCCTGACCCTAACCCACCATCTCCAGCAGCCTGACCCTAACCCTCCCTCCCCTGCATCTGGACCCTAACCCTTCCTACCCCGCACAAAGAGTTTACTCACCTGTCCCTTGGTCCGGCGATAGTGGCGGCGGCGGAGGGATATTGTCTTTTCCGAGGGTGAATGGGTGAAGTATGCCGAACAGCATACTCATCCATTCTGAAAAAAAAAAGTAGAAAAAAAAAGTAGAAAGTGATAAGTATTCGAAAAAGGGACATCCGAAAAGGAACTTTCAGATGTCCAATTTTCGCAAGTCAGATTTTCTTGACGGAGAATGCAACTGTTTGCAAATATACATCAACCTTTTACCTTATTGACTGTTGCCTCATTTTTGATAGTTGCTCCTTGATCATGACTGATAGTGATGGCAAAAGTCCCATGGTATACTAGCAGCTCTAAATTTCAGGGTGTTGCAGAGGCAGAAAGAGGAAACTACTTACCGATGTGTGTTCTGGTAGAATATGTGCTTCAATTTTTCAACAAATTCTGAGGTGGACACCCCTTTGCAGCAATGAATTTCTCTCTAGTAATTCACCTATATGGCCTATGTCCACAGATACCTTGGACTTCAGTTTATGTGTAGACACATCTTAAATATTAGTAACGTTTTTATTAAATAATAATCCATTGTTACCTGTACTCAGGCCCGACGACAGGGAGGGACCCCAGCAATCCACTATTTAGGAGGGATGAGGTCCCCCAAAAACATGTACTGCGCCCAAAGATTTCTGCTACTAGGCCTTCTTGTACACATCTCAAAGATGCAATGCTTCAAGATCTGCAAAAATCTATGAAGTAAAAGTGAATGCTGCTGTGCAGCAGAGGTCTACACAAGTAGAGGAGAGGAGTCGGCTGTGATGAAGGCAACCCTGTACAACTATGGGGGTCTACTATGGTGCACCAGTTATTGTTGTGTAACATTACTGGTTTGAAATGATGGAGTACAATTTCAGCAGCGATACATGGTCTGTAGAGGGCTTCCAGTTTAAATATTCTCTATTCTATTAATAGGCTGGTCTGCAGAATCTCAAACACTTCATTGAGACACGCCTTTAATATTTTTATTTTTTATGGTGATTATCCTCACTGCTAATTATCTTTAACATTGACTAGTCATTATTCTATCTCTTGTAAACATGGATCCTGAAATCCTAGTGATTAGAATGACAGCTCATTTCTGTAAAACACAACCTATAAGAGTAAGCTACTTACTAAGCAGGTAGAATTTAATATTATAGATATATAATTAACGTCTAAATATCCCAAATTCTCTAATAAAAAAAGGTTTTAATACATAACAATTCTTGAAATCATGAAATAAATGAGTTACTCCTTTTTTAATGAGCTTGATTTCCTAATCCATCAGCTTTAACAGTTAAAATTCAGTTGCAAAAGCAACATTTAAAGTTGAAACCAGATGGTGCGACATCAGTTCTATTTTTGAAGTCAGTCAAATGCAGCCTAGAAAAGAAAAAGTCAGCAGATTAGCTGCTGTAGGACAATTGTGATAGACAAAATCCATTTTAAGGTTGTCAAATATAGATAAAAATCTATTAAAGTGGCCTAGGCCTTGTACAAGTCAGCATTTCTGACACATTGTTAATGGTTTCACTTCTTTTACTCTGGACATTGCAGGAAGTGATTTTGGAGTTGCTCTTGTGCAAGGAGATCTTCTCACTTCACCACTCACAATGCTAGTGTTTTAGCATGGAAATGTGCTAGCCTTCAAAGCACCTGCCCAGATTTAGTAATACAGCGTTGAGAGGTCTGTCTTGAAGTTTGGGGCTTTGAGTTAGGTCTTGCTCTTTAGCGCGGATGACAAGAAAACCAGGAAACACAAGGAATCCACTGGATGCTTAAAACGCGTTTGATGGAATCGGAGAGCAGTGGTACTGAAAAGGAAAACAGACACGAGGAGGGTTGCTAGTAGCAGTAGAACTGTCACTGGTGCTAACTGGACTATCTCAGTAACACTTGGCACTTGGTGCAGCTGAGAAAGTAGAATGCTGGCTAAACAGTGATAGGTGTACTGCAATGGAATGTGAGTAATCCTGAGGTTTGCTGCTATAACCCGATGAGTACAACATCAGTTGCAGGTTGGTATATGCAAATGTTGATGGTAGACTGAAGTATTGCAGAAGCTGTTTTCAGATTAGGATTGGAAATTTCAAGTTACATTTTGCAGGCTGATGGATTGTTAACACAAAAAGTGGACATGAGCAATTGCAGATTTTAGAGTGAAGGTTCACAAGGACTTTTGCAAATTGTTATTCTGCAATTAAGTGATTCCCATGAGGAGTACACTGAAGCCAGGGTAGTACTCTGAATGCATGTTGTACTAGTACAATTGGAACTGTGACAGGGGTTTAAATAGACCACATGCAACTTCAATTGGCCATTAGAAAGACAGGTGATTAGGATAAGCAGAGTCTTGGGCAAACAACACTTGTGATAGTTTCTAAGATGGCAGCGTCCAAGGACCTAGTGGGAAAGCACATAAACACCAGTATTCTAAACGAGAAGACGAGAAAGACACTGATGGATATAGGAGACAGATGAAGAGGCACTCTTCTGGGCTGCACTAGGCCCATAGCCAACAATGTGAGTACCAAAATATGTAAAAGTTTCTATTTGACACTACTTTAGTAATATGAATTTATCATTTGAGTTAGGATTGAGAATTCTGATTTTCATGTGACTGGATTACCAAGAAATGGTCTGTATTGCCAAGACATTATAAGCACTCCCACATACGGACTTTTAAAATTCAAAGCCTACAGATATTAACACAAGTACAGATCAATTCACAGAGTGAAGGAACGTCTATATTTTTAAATGACTAAGAAGAAACAACAACTTGCAAGCTCAACAACAGGCCCTCTGTCAAAAGCATCATTGCTCTTAAAAAGCCTGGATGAGTCTGCATCCATTATGATTGGTTAGCATGGTTTTGCATGCTTGAATGGTGTAAAAATGTGCCTACAAATGAAAATGAAGAAGTCTGCATCCAGCCTTTGATATTCAGTTATTTACATTGACTGTATACAATCACATATAGTCACAACCAGCGCAAACATAAAAACAACTTTTTATTCATTTTACACTTTGCCCAAAACTAGTAAACATATATATTCACTGGGACTCCAGGCAACACTGTAACCAATTCTTATACTGCTCCTAATTAGTGTAAATCTGTGAAAAACAAATTTTGACAGTGGTGGCCAGTGCATTCACCAAAATCAACCAGCTGATCATGAGAAATAAGAAAGCTCAACAGTCATCTTCAGGTAGGTTTTGATAAATCTGAAAAATCCTTAAATGCTGCATTTTTTTTTGCTAGATTTGATCCATACTTTCCTAATTATTATAACTGCCTTCAAGGTACAGTATGTGGAGAGCATTCAATGAAACTAATTAATAGAGTGTGATATCTAATGTATCAGCAGGAGGTGGGGCTGTTTGTGTAAAAAAACCAAAAAACTTAGGCCCGTATTCAGAGTACCGGATGTATAACATATACGTCCTGTGTTTAGCGATTTTTACTATTGCGAATGCATAGTCATTTTTTAACGTAATCTACGTATCGGTTTCTTACGTATATTGAGTAAATGCAATCTGATAGACCGCATTTACGCAATCTACGTAAGAAAAAGATATGTAGATTACGGGTGTGGGACCAGCATAGAAAGTCCCACTGTCGAAAATACAGATTGTGCTCTGAAATTGTGAGTAAAAATAGTCCCTACTCCTTTCCCTAATTCTAACCCTAACCCTCCCCTCTCACTACCCTAACCTTAACCCTCTCTTCCTGGAAGCCTTACCCTAACCCTCCTTTAATTGCAGCCTGACCCTAGCCCACCATTTCATGCAGCCTGACCCTAACCCTCCCACCACTGCAGCCTGACCCTAACCCTCCCTCCCCTGCAGCCTGACCCTAACCCTAACCCCAACCCTGACCCCACAGAGATTATTTACTTACCTGTTCTAGGTCCGGCGCATTGCAAAAGTGAATGTGTGAAGTATGCCGAACAGCATACTCACCCATTCATTAAAAAAAAGTACAAAGCGGTAAGGATATGAAAAAGGGACATTCGAAAAGGAACTTTCGAATGTCCCTTTTTTTTAAATTGAAAGCATCGTTACGGAGAGTGTAACCGGTAGATTACATTAAAAAATTATTACGTATGCGCAGTAGTAAAAATTGCTCAACACCGGACGTATATGTTATATGTCTAGTACTCTGAATACGGGCCTTAGAGTGGTATCAAGGCACTGACCATTCAGTTCAGACTTACAGAGATCATTGTAACTTAATGAGATGATTTGTTATCATAGCCGGGTTATTAAACTTTCAGCATGTCCAATTAAATAAATGATTGACCAAAGATATTACTGTAGAAATGCAATAGTAATGGAGAGGTCACAGTCTGCAAGTCAGAACAGAGCCAGAAAAAGTGAGAAAGGAAATTGGTATATATGTCATATGTCATATGTGAGGTAATCTGCACAGATACAAAGATCACAGTTCCCAAGCACACAGTTCACTAGAATCAGGTGGTTTATCATATATTTGCAAGTGTGTGTAACGAATATAAATAGCTAGAATTACAGGTTAGCTACTGGTTTACAGAGCGATGGAGCAAGTTTTCCTTCAAAACCCATGTGCAACTTTCTCTCTCTTATGTGGCAATACACAAATTTCCAAGTATGGAATGTTGTGCAAACATTAATGGTTCATCTTCAGCATGTATATTTTTAGAAGAACCAAAAATGTAAAATCAATAAAAAATAGGAGCTAATTACCTAACTCAAAACAATCTAAAAAGTCAAGAGGGCTATGACTATCCATGTAAAATGAGCATAATAACATGAATACCACTATGTATAACAAATGCTGAAGGAGATTGTGAAAGCTACCTTGTACTACCCAAACACATGCAGCTATGGGAAACGTGTCTGCAGATGTTTTGACATGTCATTTGACAGCATATTTGGTTACAATGTGATTACATGCAGCTACTGTCTTATGATTATATAAGCTGTCTCATTTGTATATGCCTGCCTTATTAATAAAAGGCGTGTTTTTAATTAATACTTTGGAACATCACCCTTCTCATTACGTAAGCTTCTATTATAGTTGTATTACCACTTAAATAATGTTAATAACAAATGGACCATTTTAAGCATTTGGGACCGAATCCAGACTGCAAAGCGCAGTATTCTTACAGTACGAATTTGGATCCATACTTGAAGCATTTTCATCTGCAAGGTGAGAGCATTTGTCGCCTATACAAGGTGGGAGGCATTTAAATAACACAGTAAAAGCGCTCTAAGAACAGTAAACCCTGTCCAGACTTCAGCGTTGTCGTCATTTTAAGTCACAGCACTGTAAAGTGAGCACGTATAGAGCCCAAGAGTCTAGAGACAATCCACTAGGTGGTATCAGAACACAGGGGACAGACAGAAGCAGGCCAACAGACAAGAAAATACAACATAGAGGGGTGGAACACCCGCGGTATACCCCTATACCATAAGATTGTGCAATGGACAACAATAAATACAGAAACATGTCACAGGCTAAATGATACTCCATATGGAATACCGGAATATCAATGTACTGAGAAATGGGCGTGAACAACAAGAAACTCGAATGCAGGCACAGACTAAATGACATACCTATATACAATCAACAGGATAAGAGCAAAATGCAATATTCAGAGAGCATTAACACTTAAACTGGCAACAAAGGGCTATAACTGCCAAGGAAACTGATCCATGCAGGGTATTTAAGCCTCAACTCAATCAATGGGTGGAATCACCACAGGGAAAGTCCCACTGCCACCACTGGCTAATGTCCCAGCTGCTAGAATACAAGCCAGGACAAAACTGCAGAAATAATGTCAAAAGCCCAGTGGGCCTACAAATAGCCGGGACAAAATAAATGAAGCAGCTCACTCACAGACATTCCAGCTGACACAAATGAGCTTCCGGTTTGCACAGAACAGAATCTGGCTGCTTAGCAACAGCCAGGACAATTTTATCATGGCTGATACAGGCTTAGAAGATGACTTTGCTCTTCTCTATAGAAGACTGAATTAGGGCATTGGGCACCTACAGCTATTGCACCCTCTGCATCCTCTGTATAACAATCACTGCCCACACTAATTGGGAAAAATTGTAGTTGGGGAAACTCACAGGTGGTCTGGAGGTAAGATGCAGTTATATGATCATGGATGGTTTGCTTTTTTTGTTTGTCTTTTTATTTATTTTTTTACTGGCTATTTCAGTCCTTTTTAAAGTCCTACACATCTTTAGATTTACCTTCCATCTCATCACTGTAAACCATTTGTTTGTATCACGATAATCCCTTCATTTACAATGCTGTTTTACAAGTCTGTGCTCTACAAATATTGGGTAATATGTTTAGATCATTATAAGCTTCTGAACAATCAGCTATAAATATTTAAACATTTTTGGACATAAGAACCAGGTATTTGTTTTAAACTGGTGACCTTGAATTAGAAGAACCAATAAATGAGGGCAAATTCATTGAGCCATATAATCTCTCTGTTATTGTGACACCTTACATCACAGTGTGGAGTTTGAATTCACATTTCAACATCTGAAAGCTATTAAGTGATGTTTCTGCAGGGAAACTGAGGACATGTTATAAAGCGGAGTTGAAAAAAGATGGGAAGAAATGACAAGTTTGATGAAGAGAGCGAAAGCACATTTTAAAATGACGTGTTTAAAAAAAAAAAAAAAAAAATGATTAGGTGGGTTTATATAAATGTGTGTAAAAACACGCTGTGATTGAAGTTAAAATAATTGTTGTAACGGAGACAGATAATGATATCTAGCAAAAGACATGAACACAGTGTTAACTCATTTCTGTTTTTAACAGAGGACATGGGGCAAATGCCCTGTAACTTCCCGATATGTTGAAGCTGGTCTGTGGGATTTCACAACAAGCTTCTCTTATTATTTTACCAGCACTTTTTCTCAGCAGTCTTTTAATATAACCCTCTGCCGAGCTGCAGGTTCAATTAGGGGCAAGACTATTACAGGCCATGACCCTTAGCAACCCTTAGATATGGTCTAAGCTTTGTTTCAAAAGATTACCTACATAAAACATTCAAAAATGTCCTGCGGAGCGTAATACTTAAATTTGAAAAAAGATATTAAACACAGACACACACAAAAAATATGTATATAAAATATATATATATATACATACATACATACATACATACATACATACACACACACACACACACATACACACAAACACACACTAATAAAATCACAAATGACAAATACTTAAATACTTAATATTAGTGATGCATCCATTACTTAGTGGCTGGCAATTTTCCAGACACAAATATAAATAAAAGAAAAAAAAATGAAATGAAATGCAAACAAAAACAGTGAAAGTAGCAGAACTATAAGCCCAAAAGTGGATTTAAAAGAACAATAATGGCATGTTCACTAAAGGAATTCAGATTATAAAGACATGTAGAGTAGTAAGAGGATTACAAAAGAAGAGATTTAAGTATGTATATAAAATGGTACTGTTGAAATGGAGTTTGGAGAAGGCCTACTTAGTGCATATTATTTTTATAAGCTAAATGTCGAATACATCATGAAAGTGGTGAGAAGGTTATACAATAGCTATATGATTATATAAAAAGTGATATCATATAAGATGTTACAGCATACTGTGCTGCACCAGGCTGGAAATATCTTTGCTGGCTATATATGAAGAGCTGCCAAATAACTGTTTCAGATGAATAGCTCTATCCAGTTAGATGTGGGATGGGTTGTGAGTCATTAAGTCAAGAGACATTTAAAGTTGCTCTTATTTGTTTAAAATTAATTAGACCTTTAAATGTTTTCTTTAGAGATGTGTGGGGTCTTCAGAGATATACAAACTAATTGTAGCGTGATAAAAATAGTCCCCACCTGTAGAATAACTATACAGACACAGTCATGCTGCCATATGCTCATATGCAGAGCTGTAATCTGTGTACATTAAAACTGAGTTATTGGACCAGTTGACTTGAAATGGACCAAATCATTAATCTCAACACAAAAAACCCTAGCAGAGGTGGTCAACAATATATATGCTCCAGCTGCCGGTGAACTACATTTCCCATGATACTAAGTAGCCACTGAAAAAGAGATGGCCGTGCAACAGTGAACTTTGAGTTTATAGTTGAAAGAAATTATTTCGTTTTGCACTAAAATCTTTTTAATACAAATGTCTCTTTTCAAGAAAGCTTGAGGGAGGAATACGGGCAGAAAGCTCAGGACCATATATATTGCAGTATATTATCATATGAAACTAGAGTAATAACAAAAAAAATTATGAAACAGATAAATTACATAAAATATGTGTATCTTAAATAGTCTGAAAAATTAGATTTTTAGGGAGAAAGTAGATAGAGACAAACAAGGAAATGTTATTACATAAACTTACATGTCAAATGTAAATAGTTTTTGACATGACAAGGAAAAACAAAGATGCTTTGATTACACAAAGAAGGAAAAGATTAATTATACAATGGAATGAACAAGATTATATGTAATAATGACTGATCTTTGCAAGATTTGCAAGTCTTAAATTGTGACATGTATGATTGCGTTAATGTTTGTGTATATGTTGTTCATTTAAATGAACAAATTTATATATTGTCAAGCTTATTAGCATTCAATCAAAATAGTGCACACTTGTTTATGCTCTGTTTGGAAAACACATTAATGTAGGTTAGAGGGTTGTCATGCTATAACGCACAGCACTGATGGAGAGCAATTTGCATAGCACCTTCTCTTGAAGCCCTATATCAAAAGCAGATACTGTAATCAAGGGTAATGAACGGAACCTTTCTTCTTCCATACACAGTGTACATACTGAAAAGCAACTGCAGAGCCATTAAAGCTGCATTTACATAGGGGTCCATCCCCCTGCTGTGAAATGAAAGACCCACGTTTGCTCCCAATATGCACAATGATACAATTTGCGCAACTATAAATGAACAGAGACTAGGAATCCTGCCCATAATGGTGAAGGTACTAAGGAAGCTTAGCTGTTACAATATTAAAAAGGATACAGATATACGCATCACTTTCCAATGACTAATGCAGTTAAATGATAGGACAGTTTTTTTTTATAGGTTCTTCAAGCTTAAGCTGCTGATTCTATGTCTGCTAAAAACAGCAAATAATAATGTTGACTTTTCGTGGTTAATAATATAAAAACAGCAGAAAATATTTAACAGTTTTATTGGGTCTTAAACTGAGTTTGAAATGGCGAAGTACAACACTAGACACACTTTGGGTCAAAGTTGCTGTTTCCTTGTTGATGTTTAGTATCTATCATCTACTCACATGCTGTACACAGAAGCCTGCATGCAAACATCACAGCTCCTCAGACAAATGAATACCCTTTTATTGTGAAAGTTAAACACATTTAGTAGTTAATCTACAAAACCTGAGAAAGGCTTAAAATGTCAAGTAACACTGTCTCCATAGGCAAATCAATTCAATGGCACTGTTAATCACAGATAAAACAGATTTACTGAACTATATTAAATTACAGAAAATGGTACAAAAATAAAACATTTTTCACGTTAGCATTAAACAGATACTATACTCCAAACATACACAGTACGTTTAACATATAAATCACATTTATCCCTTCATATAATCTTTTTTTTGACATGATATACAGCTACATCATGCCACAAGTCAAGAAAATTGTAATAATAGTTAATGAGCAGTATATAAAAAAAGTCTTGATGCCTAGTTTTGAGAAATGTTAAGATCCATACATTTCTTGGGGTTCTCAGTAGTAAGTGGTACAAGGGCAAGATCTGGAGGTCAAAGGGACATATACTGTAGGCTTGATTCCTTCTAGCATACATCCTTTACCATACAGTAACAGCCATGTTAAGAAACTGAAAACACATACTCGTCTCTAGAATATGCTATATTCACATAATCCCCCAACAAATACCTCTACGAATGTTTTATAGTAAAAAGTGCCTAGATAGCTAGCATTGACCTTTATCACATAGGCAGCATTGACCCTTTTCACATAAAGCCCTTATACAAAAGGTTAAAATGATTAAAATTTACATAGACTACATCTTTTCTCTTAAACAGTTATTAATTTTGAAATGTTTTTGTGCAATTATTTGTCATAAACAACTTTCACTCTTCTAAAGACTCCTCTAGAATGTGTGTACTTCAGGGCTTCTTTTAAACAAAAAGTACCAATATAGCCAAAGAAATAACCTTTTGTTCACAACAGAGGTTAAAAATAGGTCATAACATTCCTCCAGCTTGATATATATATATATTGGGATTTGGGAATATTTTCACCACATTTTCTCTATATTTTTTGTTTGCATTTTTTTGTAAACCAAACACAGCTAAATGACAATGACAGTGATATTGAGTGGCTATTCTCAGCCCACTTCTCTATATTGAGACGGCTTTCTCAAAATAAGTACTGTATATTGCAAGAATACTCTTTAACATTAATTGTCTTTCCTGTAAAATAATTTAAAAAGTCCATCGCTTTAGAAACAAAAAAAAACAAAAAACTTCACAAAAAAAAGGAACAAAAATACCACCTAGATTAGTAATACTCTTTAAAATATCTGCACATTACAACTTTTTGAGATACATTCCTTCACCATGTTTGCAGTAGTCAAAACGTATTCACAGTAAATTCTGGAATAGTTAGAAAAAAATTTAAATTTATGTAATTGTGACTGTAATTGTAGCTTGTGACAAAAACTGGACCCTCCAGGAAGGAAAAAGAAAAAACACCCTTTTTGTTCCTAGACTTTGGTGGGAATGCAAATGTCTATCATGATGCCTTAAAACTTTCTGCTTCCTTAGTGATAAATAGTTCTAGCCTGTCTCTATATTTTAATGGACTTTTATACATGATCTCTTTACATGAAAGAAACTGCCATAACTAAATGCATCCCATAGTGCTAACAGTAGGGTGTCTTAAGCAATCCAATTCTTTGTCTTCACAAGCTTGTGTCTCCATTCTGCTTGTACTCCGATAAGATGTTGAGAGTCATCTCTTCACTCTTTGATTGCACATTCGCTTCACTTCGTCTAGATGCTTTCCTAGTTGCCCTGGATAGCTTCCGCCGAAAGGTGTCTCCTGCCAAGAAATAGAGGATGGGATCCACACAGCTATTGAGGCTAGCAAGACCCCTAGTCACTTGGTAGGTGGCATACACCCTATCATTAAAAAAGCACATTTCGGGAGCCTGAAAATCAAGCCTGGCTCTTAAATTCAGATTCTTCATCACATGGAAAGGAAGGTAGGAAACTGCAAATACAGTCAAGACAATTATAACCAGATAAATAGATTTTTTTCTCAGGGGGGCATTGTTCATATCTTTATAGATCAAAGCTCTAACGATTAATCCATAACATCCCAAAATTAGTATAAAAGGGATGCAAAAGCCAAAGACAGTTGTACACATACTGTAAATGAAGTAGCTTCTTAAGTAATCATCAGAAGATGTGTCAAAGCATGTAATGGTTTTATTTTTCCTGATCGCTGTACCAGAGAAAAATAGGATGGGAGAGATACCAGCAATAACAATGAACCAGACGAGAGCACTGATGTAGATGGAATTTTTCTTCTTCAGCCTCCCAAGTGATTTGAGTGGATGCACTACCCCTGTGTATCTGTGAACGCTGATACAAGTCAGGAACAAAATGCTTCCATACAGGTTGACATGGAATATAAATCTTTGCAGTTTGCACATGACATCTCCAAAAATCCAGTCTGTTTTATTAAAATAGTAAAAGATCAGTGCTGGGAGGGAAAGGACATATAAAAAATCTGCAAGTGCTAAATTGAACATGTAGACTGAGATACTGCTCCATGGTTTCATATGAAAAATGAACATCCATATAGCCACACTATTACCAATAAATCCTGTGATGCAAACCACTATATACACAGCAGGGAGGTAATAGAATTGAAAGCCTGTCTTTGTCAGAGAACATTTTGTGACATTCCCAGTAGATGAGCCACTTGCCAGCAAAGTGCTTTGAGTAACATTCAAAAGAGCTGATAGAAAGACTTCTGTCATGGTCATTTCAAGTCAAAACAGGCAGGGAGTGGAAAACAACGAGGTTGGTGGCTGCAATCATCTATAAGGAGAGAGGCAAGGAGGTAGCAGTTATTACATTAGCAGTCAGATTATGGTTTAGAGAATGGTGGGACTAAAATGGACCTCCAGTTGATCTAATCTAGTGAATAAAAACAGAGTAATAAAAGCAGCAAACTTCCTATGTTATTCTGCTCCTCTGCATTATATAGTCTAAAAGGTGGCCAAACTTCAGGGCAGAACAGCAATAAAAATTCCAAAGCGCCAAGTCAAGCTGAGACCTAGAAGGCATGCATGTATCCCTCAAGCTGTGAAAGTGAGGTCGGGTCAACTCATTAATAAGGAAGGAAGTGCAAATGGAATAATGCTACAAAACGTCCACCCACTTCAATTGCACGGGTGTGTGCAACTATTTGCTATTTTTTTTTTTTTAACAAGCCATGCCTACCTCATAACGTTGTCCCTCTGATCTTTGCAATCAAATGGCCCTCCAGTAGTCACCTCAGGAAATAGTGAGCCACGGGACAGAGTGTGGGAAAAGTTGCATTGCCTTTGCTGCACAGTGCAGGATTCTGCCTTGCCACATTGATTCCTTCACACAGAGAAAACTCTCCAGCAATGAGAGACAGTGAGAAGGGGAGGGAGAGACTGCGAGAGATGGTGGGTGGGAGCAGAGTTCAGCCTCCTTGCTAAGTTGTCACAGGCAGCAGGCGTGGTGTTACAGCTCATCCCTCTAAAACAACATGCATTCTGATAAGGAGATTTCCCACAGGCTCGCATTATTCTCGGCTTGCATTTTCCTATGATCCTTTCTGACAACTGTAGTGAAGGAAAAGAGGGTTTTCTTGCCAGCAGGGAATGAAGAAGCATGGCTTGTGTACGGTTTTTGATCAGATGCATGCAGGTCACCGTCAGTGCTAGTGTAAGTGTTCTAGTGAGCATAGCAGCAAGTTGCTGTCAGTCAGCACCAGTGACTTGTGACTTATAGACAGATTTTCTACACTACACTTGCATAAACCTAGAGAGGAAACCACAACTGTAAATCTGATAATACTATCACGGGACGATGTTTTACAGTATGCTAAGCGCTGTGCAGCTCCTTTCACATAACTTTTCCTCGAAGTTTTCTGTGAATAGTTGTCACCTGTGCTGCACGTTACTCGTAGGGACACAGGCTGGTGACTTACACATTAATGCAGTGTCACTCATTTAAACCATTGTTATAAGTAAGAAGTGTATATTATATTAATCTTATTGTATTAAGGCTCGTTTCCTATGTTATCTTACAATTCTTTGTGACAGGAACATGTCTATAATTCTGCACTCCTTTTGCATGCCCAGCCACTGCTACTGTAGGGGTAAATCTACAAAATGCAGTTCTTCATTTTGAAATATATTATATAACCTAAAATATGTTTTCATAAAGAAAATATTAAGAAAATGCAGACTTTTTATGTGCCTATCACGCCCCACCCCCTTTCCAACTGATAAAAAAAGAGGTGGGTGAGGGTTTACAACTTCATAGCAACTTAAGGTGTCGGTTGTGTTGGAAAGTTTCCTTGGGAAGGAAGGGTGAGATGTACACTTTAGTATATTAATTCAGCATATGTGCCAAACAGTAAAAACAAGTGCTTAACATAGCCACGATGCATTAATATGTGTTTGAAATACATTTTGCTTGTTTCACATTGAAATGAAATATGACATGAAATAATTGTGCTGGGTACATACTGACCTTGCTTCACAATTTCCCGCTTTCTAGTATTCTGTGGGACGTTTTAAATTGTTTCAAATGACTGTTCAAATAAACCTTTGCTGCAATGATATACATGCCCATAAGGCAGCCCTATGCAGAAATATAATTGTGAATCGTTGTAGTGAAGATTGTGTGTCAGTACACACAGGTTTCTTTAGGCATCAGGACATCATGGATCGGAAAACTTAAGAGCTCCCAAAAAGCAAATCAAACAATGCAACGCAGTTTCTAACGATTCTGCTGCACTTGGGACAGAACGCACAAGTAAGATGTCAGCGCTATCTGGGGATTATCATGTGAGCTGCACTATAATGGTCAGATAACCCTCCAGTGTGTGCACAACATTACTCCAACAATTCAGCAGACATAAATATATTTTATCTTCATATCTTCACACTTGCATTGTCTGCTTATTCACTATGTAAATCTTTATAAATTAGTTCCAGTTGCTATGGCGACATTTAAAAATTCGACAATGATACAGAAAATACCATAATGTCATCTGTAACGTACAGAAAGTGTTGTCAGTAAGAAAAATGTTATGTTGGCAGTTGTACCATGACAGCTATATGTTCGGCGTGTTTTCCCTTCTACATTTACAAAATTAATGTTTTTGTTTTTATTAATCCTTACATTTTATCTGTGATTGCTCCTGTTTGTCTCCCTTCTCTATTCTCTCCCTCTGTCTGTCTTCTCTTCCATTCTGTCCTTCCATCTGATCTTCCTCTTCTCTGTGTCCTGCCAGCTCATCTGCTCTCTTTCTCCTCTGTTCTACTTCTGTCAGCATTACATTAGTCTATCTGACAGGAGTCGTGTTAAATACTATGGGGTCCGTTTACTAATAATAGCACCTTGCAGCGAGCCTGGACACTTCGATTGCCGTATTTACAAATACTTACCCCTCTGGCGAGGTCCCGCGATGGTCTGTGTGGCTTTCGCTGGAGACAATCTGTATCGTTCTGATAGTAAATCCCGGCTCTTGCGCACTGCTTAACTTTTGGGACTTATACATTTTTAAGTTCCAAAAGTAGAAAACACGGCACATGCACTGGTATTTCTGAGAGAGACGTCAGGCAGGTGAGTTTAAAAGTCTCTCTTTTTTTATTTTTGTTTAATTGTATTTATTTATTTATGTATTCCAGCAGTCTCCTTAAACATAGCCCCCCCCCCCCTTCCTTCCCTATATAACAGCTATTAGGAGGAGGAAAAGGGGAGACCGCTGGAATACTTATTATAATTCCATTTTGAAGTTGCATTATATTAATTATTAAAATCCGTGCCGACATTTTGTAAATAAAGCGATCAGCTGACCCGCACGTATTACAGCGGGCCGGCTGATCAGGTGAAAAAAAATTGTTCACTGTTTAGTAAATGGAGCCCTATGTTAGATAGAGAAAGGAGATCAATTAACCCTGTCTGCATTTAGTCTTTCTTACTGTGTGTAATGATTTCTACACCCTTAGAGATGCCACTGACTGTGAGATGATTTTTTATGGAATATTTTGGAAGGAGGGGGTAGGTTTCACACTGTGGCTGCACACAGAAAAGCAAGTTCAGTGATAATTATCTCTGTTACGCTACGTGTTACGCTACGTATCTCTGATCGTACGTGTCCATACGACACCCGGAATTACGCTTTGTAGGCGGAGGGAGGTATTTAAATCGTACAGTGTGGGCCGGGTTAGGCCGTTGCGTATGACAGTGCCTTACGTACGTCAGTACATACGCTTTGAAAAGTAAAGGTAGAGTTTGGCAAACATGAATCAAGTACGTACGAGCCGGGGGAGTGCATAGTACTTACGATAGTGTAAAATACGCTACGCCAACGAACGTAATAACAACTTAGGTCTGGGTCTACCCCAGTATGACTAGTTATGCAACTTTAAATTCAGATTTGAAAAATCCACAATTTTTACAACCTTAAGGGGACTGATTTGTCCATGGTGTAAATGCTAATGATAAAAATATTACTCTTACCTTCTCTATATCCTTCCAACACATTGCCTTTTCTTTTCTAGAAGCACTTATTGATTTACTAAATTCCACCACAGGACAAGTGCTTGAAAAGGACTCCAGAAGCCCTGTGTTTGTGTATCTACTGCCTGCACCCAACTTATTCTTATTCTTATTACTTTGTCAGAAATCATTGCACTTCCTGCATGATTGTGAAATAGCATATGTATATAGTACAAAGTGAATAAACATTCCTATGTGGTTTGTTACAATAATGCTAGAGGCAAATAGCTCCCAAACAACAAATCCCATTCTACCTCCTTTGAGATAAAGAAAATATCCTTTGCACAGTATATTATTGATAGGTTAAACACTGTATTAAAAAACTGTACGTACTGCAAGAGATATTAAGCTGTCTATGTCATGCAAAAGTCTTCATTACTGGTCAGTCCTTCACAACACATAATCTTGCATTACTCTGTTACAAATATTAACTTTACTGCTAACAGAGGCATTGACAGCTTTTAATTGTGGGGGAGCCTCTGGTTAATATAGGTTATTATTGAGATATGTTGAACCAGGGTCGTATGGAGCTCCATAAATATTTACTTAAATATTCTCCTATAGGGCCTAATTCTGAGGCCTGAACGTCAACCGACATCCGGAAGCTGCTTGCGGAGGTCTGGTTATTTTCCTGCAGTATGCATGTACGCTAGATGTTACCATATGGATCTCCAGCTGTACGGAAGGAGATCCGTCTGACAGAGCGACCCATCCACTCCGCCCACCTAAGTAAGGCGGGCAGGTCAGAGCATTTAACTTTTACAGTCTGGTCGGGTTTAAATACTGTTGCACATGTCAGTGCTTGTACGAACCGCTAATCCAGATGGGAGACTTAAGGTAGGGTTATGGAAGCGTAAGTGCTGCAATAACTGCACAAGAGAGGGGAATGACAGGGGAGTTCACTTCCCTTTACTGTGCAGACTACCATCCTCTCTGCATACAGAAAACACACGGAGGTCTGAATCTTGTCTGAATCAATGCTGCTTCCAGGCTCATCTTTCTCTCGCACTGCTCTACCTCGGCCTCTCCTTTATGTGAAACCCTCCACTGGCTTCCTGTCCGCTTCAGACCTCTTTTTAAACTCTTTATCCTCATCTCCTCATCCACTGCTTCCTACCTCTCTTCCCTTATCAACATGCACATCCCTTCTCGCCCTCTCCATTCTGCTTACCAGTGCTGTCTGACCTGCCTACTGATCACCACATCTCATTCCCGTGTCCAGGACTTCTCCAGTGCTGCACCCCTGCACTGCAATGACCTCCCTTCTTCAGTCAGACTCTCCCCCACATTGCAGGTCTTCAAGCGTTCACTCTAAACGTACCTGTTCAGGCTAACCTACTCTTCTTCCACTTAACATCCTCACTGCAACCTACATCTATCCCTTATTTGTTACGGGTACCCAGGTACCACACCGGGGCGCAGAATTTAACTGGGGCCTGGTTTTCACTAGAGCCTTTGATGGTGAGGATAGTCTGGGCTGCAGGAAACCCAGCAGGTTGTGGCACCCCGGTGACGGTCCCTGGAGATACTTGGCAGACCGCTAACAGGAGCAGGAACCCAATCATACAGCAAGCGTACCAAGAGAGCTGGAACCGGAGGTAAGCATTAAATACAGAGGAAGGCGCTACAGACGGACAGATAGAAAAGGCCTTCTCTAATGGTTTGCCCTGAATGGACCCAATCTCACAACAAGTGTACAAAGAGAGCAGAAACCAGTGGTAAGTATTTAGTATAGAGGGTGGCACTTCTGACAGACCGGTATGACTGGCCATTCCTAATGTTATGCCCTGAATGTTGCCAGACCACAGAGACAGGGTAGAGAAATAGGTATACGACAGGCACACCCTGACAGGTAATAAACTCAGGGCCCAAATTAATTGCCGGCGAAGTTTTCAAAAAGATTGCGTTGGAAAAAATACGACGCCTTCGCCGGCAATTGAATGTAAAAAATTGCTGAATGCTGATTCAATTATTTTTTTACCGCTGCGCTAAAACAGCAGCCAGCGGAAAAAAATATAACGGACAAAAAAAAAAATACCTTATTAGAACGTCGCAAGTCACCTCCTGCTAGCAGGAAGTACCCCGTGCTAATGACAGGTTATTGGCCAGTGTCTGAAATAACGTTCTCACGATATTTCAGACTGGCTAATAACCTGTCATTAGCGCCCATAGGGCAGCGTTAAAAATCCGCACCTCTCATATGGGCAGATTTTTATCGTTAAAAAACCGCCGTATTTTTAAAGCTAGAAAAGAATTGAATAAGAAAAAAAATAACGGCTGTAAATTCTTTTTTAAAAAGCGTTAAAAATACGCCGGCGAAGGAATTTTTAACAATTGAATCGGGCCCTGTGAGTCAGGGTTGCTGACTTTTAAGAGCTTCCCTCAAGAGATCCCAGAGGGAAGCCATAGATGCCTGCAGGGGGTGGGGCTTAACTGCATGATTTATGCAAATCACGTCATTAAGCCCCACCCTTGACTGTCGATTACCCTCTTGGAGTTTCACAGGGATGGGGGTGGGGCTTGATGATGCAATTTGAATAGCTGAAAGAAAGTATTAAATAGAAACCAAATCCCAGTTGCAAAAC
>WWET01001188.1:62498-77299 GCA_011038615.1 Limnodynastes dumerilii
TGTGACCAGCTAGAGGAGGGTACCATTTTTCAAAAGAAAAGGTGTAATAGAACACGAGGGCATGGATATAAACTGGAGGGTGGTAGATTCAAAGGAAATGTGCGGAAAAATTACTTCACTGAAAGGGTGATAGATAAATGGAATATTCTCCCATCTGAGGTGGTTGAGGCCAATACAGTAGAACAATTTAAACATGCTTGGGATAAATATAAGGGTATCCTAAATTGTAACCCAAATTGAGGGTAAATGGGGTCTAGGGTCAGTATAGTTTTCAATAAACAAATGGGCAGACTAGATGGGCCATGTGGCTCATATCTGCCGTCACTTTCTATGTTTCTATGTAGTAGCTATTGTACGTAATCTGCGTATTGTTTCGATACGTAGATTCCGTATATGCGGTCTTTTAGACTACATATACACAATCTACGTATCGAAACGATACGCAGATTACGTACAATAGCTACTACGCATGCGCAGTAGCTATTGTTCATTGAATTACTTCCGTCTATGGAAGACGGACTTGGTTCTGGATCCGGCCCCATGTTCTTATATTAGTTATACCAGAACTGTGCCCTTATAATAATAGATATGATGTGTTCCAATACATTTCTTATAAAAACTGCTAGTACTGGAAGTCTAACTTTGAACCATGAGACTCAGAAATGTAAACCGATCAGTGTAAAGCCAGTCACACACTATACAATTATTGGACTGATCAACTGACAATTGTTTAGTGTGGACACTTGACTTATTTATCAGAATGCCACCAAAATAGTTCAGATACACTGGCAATCAATAAAAGTATTGTTAATAGTGATGGCACAGTGGGGTAATAACATCTGCTTGAGGATTTAGCATTGTGTACACACTACACGATTTCACTCGCTATAACACGGTTTGGTTTGTAGCTCTGGAAATCGCGCTAGTGTGTACTTAAGGGCCACAGTCTCACCTAAGCTGTGTTCTAACATCATAAAACAGATAAAATTAGTTGCCATAGTCCCTTCTGTTCCTCAGTCTCCCACCTTGATCAGGGGTACCCTGTTCATTCTCCCTATTATGCAAATGTTACCCTCAAGGTGCATTGTGACAGCTTCCCCTGTGTTGTGGAGACTGGAAATTCTTAAATGGTTCGTCTTGTTAAAACATTCTGTTGGTGGGAGTGTCAGTTTGCTCACATCACATTCTGTTCGAAAAACCACATGATCAAAGCACTGCAGCATGTTTTAATGAATGGTAGCTTACACCTAACCTCAAATGCTAATATAATACATTCATGCTCTAGTCTGTATTTTAAATAAAAATGACCTCAGATGGAACACACTGAAAATAATATTTTTTTCCTAAATAACACAGCTGTAAATAATGAGACCAGATAGATGGAAGTTTCTGTTTATTACGCCCTCCCCTCCCTTTTTTTTTCTTTCAACTCAGTAACCTTAAATGTGCAGCCCAACTGCTAGGATTTACCGACTATTCAAATGATTTTTGCATTAAAGGAACCCTAACACACGACTTGCACTGGTGCTTTTGTTATTTGGTCTTAATAAAATTAGCAGATATAGAGTATTACTTTGACAAATTGTACAACATTAATCACATTATGTAAAAATGCTAACAGATCTGCAGCTGTTGCAAGTAATTATTCTTAAACTGTATATAAAAACCTATTAATATAATAAGCAAAATTCTGAAAAGGTTGTGAATAAATATCTTAAAATGCATTGCATTAATGGCAGAATCTCCAGCTGCAAACAAAAGCCACATACTTTTCAGCTGGCTACACTGAAAACCAACCAAACAGGCACACAAGAATGAACATGTCCCAGTACAGTGTTACACACCCAGGAAGGTAAATCTATAGCATGTGATCAAAACACGATTACTTAGCATATTTACAAAAATAGAATCACTAGTTACTGTATTTTGTGAAACACATTCATGTAAAGTTTTAATTAGGGTTAGAGTACAGTATGGAGCAGGTAGGCTTAAGTGTAGTTATAACAATCTCAAATGCAATGCTAAAGAAATCTGTTCAATATTCTTCTGTTTTGTATGTACAGTATTAACAATACAAGTTGAAAATAATCCATTAAAGTTATGCTAAACAATGGCTACTCATACAAGGTACATTCACATATCCAAAACCTTGACTAAACTAGACATTGACATTATATTTATAGATACTGTGTATAAGGTAAGCTATAGTAGTTGTTTTATTAGCAGTTTCAAAGATTCACACTATGCTCTCTGAGTATAATGTGCATGAAAAAAACAAAACTTCACCAGTCGTCTAAACCGGCCTTCACCCAATCTCCAGTATTATCCATAAAAATATCATGATATAAAAATTGCTTTTCTAGGTATTCACACAGCACAGAAAGTGTCTGCTTACATGATTTGTCCTAGCACTCTTCTGTTACCTTAACCCTATAACTTTGTGATAAGGATCTGTGCTTTATTAATTCATTTGTTTGGCAGAGTGGAGGCAAAAAAATTGATATTTGTATAAGGTTCTACTTTTCTCATGCTTTAGTGCTCTTAGAACACTCAGGTGCCAAACAATTGTTAGCCTAGTCTATAACTAGAAAGCAATTAATAACAAATTAATACTAAACCTGTAGAATGAAAATAAATACTTTTCAGAGTGACTTATGCATTTTTTAAATGCCTTTATCTGTGTCCAGGAATCCTGTACGTAGGAGTATTTTATCACACCATTGTATTTAACCAGTAAGAAGAAAAAGCACTGTGTAATTCTACTCATTTTCAAGCACAGGGAAGATGTACCCTGGGGCCTGACGTTTTCACAAAGCAGGTATACAGCATGCCTTTCACTGATTGTATGCAGCATGCCACATACTTGTTGATTTTCATGAGTGTATTTTCCACAATATGACAGCAGAATGCTATTACAGGTGACATTGAATTAATACTATATAATTGTAGCAGAGAAGTAGTAGTATTTGTTAGTCAGTAATTCTTAGTAATACCTGCAGAGGCTTAAGCTAAAAATATATGGCTGGAAACTAGAAATGTAACAATCTAATGTTTATCACTGGGGATCATCTGATTTAGTTATATTGTTGGATATCTTGGACAACATACTAACAAGTACTTGTGTATATAAGGATCACACGTTGTTACCTGCGGTGTTGATCACATTAGCTGAAAAACTCCAATCTTGCAGCAGTAGCAATAATTTTTTATCTATAAATTCTTCAGCAGACATACACAGATACATTACACTCCAATGATGTGTGTATGTGTGTATATACAATATAACAAACAATGTATTATAAAAACTATTTTAAAAATGCGCTTCATAGATGAGAAAAAACAACCTCAATTTTATCGATAATCATTATATTTTGGGAGACTCCTTCAATAGGGCTATGTGGCCCACACCATTAAATGTCTTGATATCATTTTCATGAATGAATGAGATTGTGATCCTTCATAGCTGAAGTTTTAAAGTGAAATAATTGATTTTGTACTAAGATTGTAGTTTTCCAAAAAGAGAAGATGGAGTTTACTTAACAAATTTTAGCTCTGCGTATTTGGGAACGCAGCGGTGACAGCACAGGCTTTAATACAGAATGTCCACCATTTAATTGGTAGAGCCAGCCTTCATAAAAAACAGAAAAACCTTCTCCTGCTATGCATCCTTCACACCATAAGCCTCGGTTCTATCCTGGTTCTCCTGTGTCGAAGCAAAACCAAAACATATGATAGCGAAAACATTATCACAACACAAATCAATATTAATCATTGTAGGTGCAAAGAACAAAGAGCGGGAAAATATAAATGCGCTTGCACACATACATTAATAAACCGGTTACCACATATATTTTCATGTAGGAGTTATATATACTTAGTTAATAAAATGTGTTCCAAACCATGAAAGCTTTGTTTTATTTGCAGAAGGATTCAGTCAGCTAAATTCCGCCGATCACTGTGGGAATATTATAATGTTGTCATGTTTAGACTTGTAGTGTAGCATTTAATATTGTATTAGCAATGTTGTATTTTGTTAAAATATCGCATATAGTGTACGCAAATTATAGATATTGATAAAATTTAATATTAAATGTGCAGAGTTTGTTTATTTGACCCTACTAGTTAGAATGGGCCCACCTGTGCATTATTATTATTGACGTGAGACAAAAAAACCACTAGGATCCAATGAAGCGCACGGATTATGAGATGACCATGAGGATTCCTCTATCAAGAGGACAGAAGACCTTCCTTTGATCTTTCTTGTTATAAAGACAATGCCAGAGGCTTTTGTATTGAAGCATCGTTCTAGTACTGGTCTGTGCCACTGTTGGTAGATTAGTAGTTTTGGATAACCCTTTTACACTCGGAACAAATCTTTTGTGGGTTGGACCATGATTGGACTACAATTGGATTGTGATTATTTCAGATATTGCAGATTTCCGCATTGTACACAGATTCCACACCTGCTATGTATCTGACCGCTCTTTCATCTCCACCCCACACTCCTGTTCCCCACTCTCTCCTTTTTCCATTGGTCTCCTCCAGGCATCTGTCCATTAGCTTCTACTTTTTTCCCTTTACACTTCCTCAACAGGCAACCTTATCAGCTCCTTTTGCTTCAAGAACCACCTCTATGCAATAACACTCAAATATATCTTTCCTTCCCTGACTTCTCCACTACTCTCCTGTCTATGGTGTCATGCTGCATCAGTTATCTCCTCCTGCATGTCCCGTTTCCTAAAACTTAACATGACCATAACCAAATTCATTGCCTTCACAGAATCTCATCCAACCCTTTTCCATCACTATTGGTAACACCACCATCTTCTCCCTAAGTGCTTTGAATGGATGTCATCCTTGACTTCTCCCTCTCCACCCCTCATATCCATGCCCTGTCACTATTCAGACATTTTCATCTCCACAACATTGCACGTATTAGAGCCTTCCTATCCACTTATGCCACAAAAACTCACCCACTAACTCGTCATATCCCACCTCAACTTCTCTAACCTCCTTTCTGGTCTCCACGCCCCTATCGCACACCTCCAATCTATGCTCATTACTGCAGTCAGACTTCTCTTTTCTCACCTTGAAGGCTTTCTCCTCCACTGCTCCCTATCTACCTTCCCTCATATCCATTCATGCTTCCCATCACCTTAGGTTGGCTAATGATCACCGCTTAATTTCCCACCAACTCTCATTCCTGTGTCCAAGATTTCTCCCATGCTACCACAATACATTGGAATGAACTCCTTAGTTCATCAGGCTATCCCACACCATACAAGTCTTCAAATGGTTACTCAAAGCCCACGTGTGAAGGCAAGCCTAATTGTTTTCTACCTAACTTGTCCCTCCACTCCTGCCTGGGAACAACACTTATCTCTCTCTTCCTCCACTTCACTGCCCACCGCTAGCGCAATTCCCCACCCTCTCCCCCCTCCTCATGTCCCCTATTAGTCTACCATCTTGCTTCAGTCTGCAATATCTTATGAGCATGGACCTCTGCCCTTCACCCACATCTGCCTCACCACCTTTTCTTCCCTCCCTTCTTTACCTATCTCCCCCTCTTCTATTCTACTGTATCTTATTCTTGTGAATCAAAGTAAAGGATTTGTGATTCCCAGGATCATCAATTGTGTGACAAAGGTGCATATTCTAGAAGGTATGAACATTTAAACTTATTTTTATTTCATTGGTGAACAATCGAATAAGTCCAAGATGCCCGTGTGAAATATGCTTTGTGATGACAGGTATCCCTTATAAAAATTACTTAGAAATTTCTCTGTAAGTAGTAGCTGTTCAAACTTTACAGAAATGCTCAAGAGCCTTTAATATTTTGCTAACTGTAATGAAATATAATAACAACTGTCAGGAAATATATCCAGCTACTGTGAGAGGCTACAAGACACCACAGTGTGGTTCAAGAAGGTTTTGAGGATATGATAATGCTGGGATGTAGTTCTTTTCCCCTTTAGCAGGATTTGTGCTGCTTTTAGGTGTTTACCATTTACCATTGATTTAGCAAAGCTTGCAAGCTAAAAATTCCCTTGGCAGTTGACAGATTAAAAGGATTCACAGGGATCAAGCAGGGGCAATAACAGGGAGCAATCAGGATGTACAGTTTGTAAGTGGGATGATAAGTCTTGCTGATCTACACCTTAGTATCTTAAATCTTTGGGAGATTTTACTATATGAGGCAATGAGGAACTTTTTTTCTTGGTATTGTGTTATTATTAATTTTAAATGTGAGTGCAAATGAGAAATAAATGTTCTACTTTTTAAAGTGGATGATGCACTATGGGCTGCTTGGTGTGTTTTTATTTTGTATGTTAAAAAAGAGAGTATCATTGAGGATTCCTGTTATGAAAATATGATTTGTAGAAGTGAAATTGATTACCTGACTTTATTACAGATTGCCAAGTCTTCCCTTTTGTGTTTTAGCCTCCCCCCATATTTCTTATTCATGATCCAGATCTACTTGAGGATACCATAATATGAGGACAACATTATAATCCATACAGAGTGAATTAGGTGTTGCACAACAAAATTTATCATCCTACTTACTGTAGCTCTGGTCCACTCCCCCTGTCACTCCCCCTGTGTGAGCGTAGTTACACACAGTTACGCCGGCTGAACGCTACCCTAACTGTATGTAACTACGCTCACACAGGAGCGTAACCTCCCTAATCCAGCCCTCCCTTCCTAATTACCCTTCCTCCCCTCACCCAGCTTCTGTAACTAAGCTGCCCGCCCCTTCGTCCGTAACTACGCTGTAGTTACGGACGCTAGATCCATAGCTCACAGAGCAAAATATGCCGTTACTGCCGTTCTTACACAGTCGCCCACGGTAAATACGTCGGGCGGCGTAACTCAGGACCAATCTGTTCATTTATATTTTGGTGGACATTTGGTGCAGCCCTTTCTAATGAATTGAAGACAGCTCCTACACACGTGTACATGTATAGTAATCAGGATGTAATATTTGCTTTTTGCAGACAGCCTTCCACATTTATTAGGTGGACATAATTAATTGATTATACAGGAAGTTCCCTGGTAATTCCAGAAGTGCTATGGGTAATAACTATAAAATGTACATAAGCTGTGTTGCAAGAATTTGTAGATTTCCGCTGTTAGGCTGTCTGGGTATGGGGCCTTTTTGTTTTTAAGTGTGGATATAGTCTCCTCCACCTCTTTTTTTTAGTAATAGTGGCATTTTAAAAAATACGATCGGTGGAAGTAAACCAAGCAAATCTAGCCCTGTACAGCATTATATAATACTGTACTCTATTGTCCATTGTGGCCTTATAGAGATTCACATTGAACTTCTGAAACTCCTTAATAAAGGCAACAGTTGTTGTGAATCTCTGGGAGTCCCCATCAAAGATAACAAGTATTTGTTACTACCACTGAAGGGATCTTGTGATATTGGCCAATATTTTGCCCTTTGCTCTTTGTTACCCCATCTATAGTACTTATTTGAAAATAGTGCAATATTGACTATGCCTGGGCTAGCAGAAGGCTCTCCAGAAGATTTTGGTGGAACAAAAGCAAAATAAAGATATGTCTGAGATAGCAGAGTGGAGATTTGTATATTTTTCAAATATGCTTTCCACTTTTTAGCAATATGGGAGAGCACATGGCCCAGCATTACTGCTTTAGCCATGCTCCAGAACAGAATCACAGTGTTCTGTTTTGTCATCAGTATACTTTAGCCATTTAGCATTAGGAAATTTTCAGAAATCCTCTGATTAAAAAAATAAGATGGTGGACAGGATTCAAGGGTTGCCTGGGGTAGCACAGGAGTTGCGGCAACAAAGACTTGATGGAAGTTGCAGACACTGGAGATTTGGGCAGGAACCAGACAGAATCATATATAGGAACCAGGAAGCCAGAACGGGAAACAGGACATGGAACCAGGGAGCCAGAACACACGAGAGTACTCGAGGATGCAAAATCAGCAGGCTAGTTTACCTGTTGCTCTGACAGTGAGGGGATGTTAGAGGGAGGTTTTAAATAGGGCATATGAATAGTGAGCTGTAATCAACAAAGGTAAACAAAACTCATAAAGTGCAGAGAAAGGTACCATGATCATAATAGTATCCTTTCCCTCCCAAAAGGGTTGGCTCCAAACAAGCTGAGGAGCATGGACATCTGCAGCTCTGATCCATGTACACTTTTCAGGGCCATAACCCTTCCTACTAATGAGATATTGTAGACAGTTCCTAGATCTCTGTGAACTGAGAATCAGCCTGACCTCATATTCTTGTTTGTCTTACAGCAGAACAGGGGGGAAAGGTTTGTGGAAGGAGGTGAATTTATTAATGACCACCGATTTAAGAAGCGAAATATGAAAAACATTTGTAACTCGCATAGCAGGAGGGAGTTCCAAGCGAACTCCCATTGGATTAATCATTTCAATGACCTTGAAAGAAACAATGAACTGAGGAGAAAACTTCATAGCGGGGACACAAAGACATAAATTACAGGTGGACAGGCAGACCTAATCTCCAGGTGAGTACCGAGGAGAAGGCTTTCTTCTGGAGTCTGACGATTTCTTGGTGCACTGAGATGACTGGTATAGACTATGTTTGACCTGCATCTAGATGCTAGAGAAATCCAAAATGGAACTGTTAACTGCAGGATCATTAGCTAGAGGAATATCAGAGAGATGGTAGTCTGGGGTAGCAGCCATACAATATAAAGTGAAAAGTGAGATGAGACTTCGTGTGGGCAAACTCAGCCCGGGGCAGGAGGTCTACCAAGTTGTCTTTGTTCGCAGAAATGCAAGTTCGCAAAATCTTCTCCAATTCCTGATTAGTTCTCTCCGTGAGCCTGTTGGATTGCGGGTGATAGGTGGAAGAGAAGCTGAGTTTAAATCCAAGAGATTTACAGAAGGCTCGCCAGAACCTGGAAATAAACTGCTTGTCACAACCAGACACAATTTCCGTAGGACAGCTGTGAAGTCTAAAAATCTCCTTGTTGAAGATTTTAGCCAGTGCTGGAGCAGTTGGTAACCCCTTGGGAGAGACAAAATGGGCAAATCTAATGGACAGGTCCATTACAACCCATACAATGGTGAATCCATTAGAGGAGGGCAGATCAGTAATGAAATCCATGGCAATGGAGTGTCTGGATTGGAAATCCATGGAGTTTCTGGATTGGGCAGTGGTAACAAAGGACCGTAGGGCCTCTGATGAGGTGTATTCATCTGGGCACAGGTGGAACAAGAGGTGACAAAATCACAAGCTGAGGAGCATGGACATCTGCAGCTCTGATCCATGTACACTTTTCAGGGCCATAACCCTTCCTACTAATGAGATATTGTAGACAGTTCCTAGATCTCTGTGAACTGAGAATCAGCCTGACCTCATATTCTTGTTTGTCTTACAGCAGAACAGGGGGGAAAGGTTTGTGGAAGGAGGTGAATTTATTAATGACCACCGATTTAAGAAGCGAAATATGAAAAACATTTGTAACTCGCATAGCAGGAGGGAGTTCCAAGCGAACTCCCATTGGATTAAGCATTTCAATGACCTTGAAAGAAACAATGAACTGAGGAGAAAACTTCATAGCGGGGACACAAAGACATAAATTACAGGTGGACAGGCAGACCTAATCTCCAGGTGAGTACCGAGGAGAAGGCTTTCTTCTGGAGTCTGACGATTTCTTGGTGCACTGAGATGACTGGTATAGACTATGTTTGACCTGCATCTAGATGCTAGAGAAATCCAAAATGGAACTGTTAACTGCAGGATCATTAGCTAGAGGAATATCAGAGAGATGGTAGTCTGGGGTAGCAGCCATACAATATAAAGTGAAAAGTGAGATGAGACTTCGTGTGGGCAAACTCAGCCCGGGGCAGGAGGTCTACCAAGTTGTCTTTGTTCGCAGAAATGCAAGTTCGCAAAATCTTCTCCAATTCCTGATTAGTTCCCTCCGTGAGCGTGTTGGGTTGCGGGTGATAGGTGGAAGAGAAGCTGAGTTTAAATCCAAGAGATTTACAGAAGGCTCGCCAGAACCTGGAAATAAACTGCTTGTCACAACCAGACACAATTTCCGTAGGACAGCTGTGAAGTCTAAAAATCTCCTTGTTGAAGATTTTAGCCAGTGCTGGAGCAGTTGGTAACCCCTTGGGAGAGACAAAATGGGCAAATCTAATGGACAGGTCCATTACAACCCATACAATGGTGAATCCATTAGAGGAGGGCAGATCAGTAATGAAATCCATGGCAATGGAGTGTCTGGATTAGAAATCCATGGAGTTTCTGGATTGGGCAGTGGTAACAAAGGACCGTAGGTTCTCTGATGAGGTGTATTCATCTGGGCACAGGTGGAACAAGAGGTGACAAAATCTTCCACGTCCTTGTGCAGGGTAGGCCACAAATAGCAATGAGAGATGGGCTCCTTGGTCTTTTTGACACCGGAATGACCAGCAATCTGAGAGGAATGAGACCATTTTAGAAGCTTTAAGTGAATCTTAGGAGCAAAAAGGTTTTTTTCTGGCAGAGTTTGCAGGGTTAACTGTGCCAAAACTATGCTCTTAGAATCCAGAATAGGTTTTCGTTGAACAAGACCTCTTGGTCCTCAGGGTCAAAGGCTCCAGATAATGCATCCACCTGTATTCTTAGCTCCCAGAAAGAAGGTGAATACCAACTGGAATCGGGCAAAGAACAAGGAGCAGCGGGCTTGATGTGCATTTAGACACTGGGCGGACTGCAGCTACACGAGATTCTTATGGTCGGTATACACTGTGACCAGATGAGTTTTTCTCAGCAGGAGAAAATTTCCAGGAGAATTCGTTGGAGATGTTGAAAGAACTGCTCCTGCCCCATAGGAGGAGGCATCATCCTCTAGAATGGTCTGGAGGTGTCAGGTTGCTGAAGAATGGGTGCCTTTGCAAACTCCTATTTTAAATGAACAAAGCTTTGGACTGGTGCAGGCGGCCAAGAGAACTTCCCGGCTTTCTGTTTTGTTTGGGCTACAATCAGTGCCACGATAAGCGAATAATTCTTAATGAATTGTCTATAAAAATTCACAAAGTCCAGAAATCATTGTGTGGCCTTGAGACCCACCGGCTGTTGCCACTTCAAGATTACCTCCAGCTTATCAGCCAGAGAGAATGAACTCAAGGAATGGCATCTGGGATTTTTCAATTGTACACTTCTCGAATTTAGCATAGAGTCCATTGGATCTGAGACAATGGAGGACCTCTTGTACATGAGTACGGTGTGTAGCCAAATCATATGAAAAGTTAAGGATGTCATCAAGGTATATGACCATATATGTATACAGGATGTCTCGGAAGATCTCATTCATAAATTCCTGGATGACTGCTGGAGAATTGCAAAACCCGAAGAGCATTACTAGGTATTCAAGATGTGTTAAATGTCATGTTCCATTCATCTCCCTTACAGATACTCACCCCTTAGGTCGAGTTTTGTGAACAATTTTTAGGCAGCTTTTACCCTATCAAAGAGCTCTGTGATGAGCAGCAAAAGATAGCATTTTTGTACTGTGATCTCATTCAACTGGTCGGAGGTCTACAGTTTTCTTTTTGACAAAGAAACTGGCAGGAAAGCTGGATTTACGGATGAAACCACATGCATGATTGTCTTGTATATAAACATACATTGCCTCAGACTCAGGAATGGAGAGTGCATATATTCTGCCTCTTGGCGTTGTCTTGCCTGGCAGAAATTCAATGGGCCTTGCATTTGCAGAATACATCAGAGAAATGTGCATACTGAGGAGGTAGCCCTGGAAGCTGGTTTTCAGAACTAGAGGTACGGACTTGAGTGGCTGCCTCTGGAGTGAGTTAGGTGACAGGAAGCAAAGACAAATGGATGACTGGACGAATACAAGACTTATGACACTTGACACCCCGAGAAAGTTCTTGCAAAGTTTCCCAGTCAATGACAGGAGAATGCAGCCTTAATGGCAGCACTAGAAAGGAGATGGTTTCTAAATGTAGAGCACCTACTTGAAGTTGAACAGACTCTCTACAGAGTTGCAGTGGAGTGGCTCCAATTCAGCTGCCATTGATTGCAGACAAGACTAATAGTGTTTCTAAGAGTCTAGTGGATATAGCAAGTTTCTCCACAATCTCAGCAGCTATGAAATTACCCACTGCCCCAGAGTCCTGAAAAGCAGTTAGCAAATGAGACTGTTTTGCTAGTACAAGAGCTACCAGCACACACAAGAGTTGAGATGGTTCTCCAGAAGTGGTAGGGAGTTGTAAAATAGATCCAAGCTGGCACTCCCCAGGAGCAACAAAGTGCGCGCGTTTCCCGGACGCTTAGGGCAGGAGGTCCGGGATCAGTACAATACAAACAAAAATATGTTTTGGTGGCATCTCTCTAGCTCTTGGGAGGATAGTCGAGAGTAACCCAATTGCATGGGCTCGACAACAGATGCATGATGAGGTGGAGCGACTGGCTGGACTTGTGGGGGCTGGAAGCATTGGGTCCACAAAGGGGCTGATCCTGAACTACACCGCCCGCCAATTTGCGCATGCGCCAGACAGATGCAAAGGCGGGTTAAGTACCCCTTTTTTTTTACAGAGGTGGGCTGTCAGGTCTGGATAGTGACAGTATAGAGGAGATGGGGAAAAGGAGTTGACTTTTGAAGAACTGAAGGGGTTTAAGATGACTTTTTCACTGTTTTCATGGCAGAAGGTCAGTCAAATTATCTTTTCAACACTATGGTACATCAGCTCAAACCTTTGAAGGACTGCATCTCATTAGGTCGGATTCAGAATTATTATAGAATTACGTAAGCTAGCCTCCGTAATGATAGATCCTATATATATGAAGTGCGAGAGGAGTGCACATCACTGGCACTTCCCTCGCATGTTCAGCCCTAACGCATGAAGAAAACTACCTTATTGTCTGCATTGTACAGAATGCAGGATCATACGTAAGATATTAACCAAGCTTACTGTGCAATTTGCATGTGTTCCCCCTCCCACTATAAGCATCAAGTAAGACTCCTGTACCCACAGCCTCACCTAACCCTAACCATCCCCTTCCATGACTCTAACTCATTACCCTAACCTTCCCTTCCCCACAGCCTAAACCTAAAAGTTCCTAGAGATTATTACTTACATCTCACCGTTGTTTGGTATTGGAAATCAACACTTCTTTGTTCATATGAAAGAGTTGACCTCTTAGAATGCAAGCATTTCAGGATTTACTTCAGCAACTTGATGCACAATGTTGTGGTAGATCCACAAATTAAGAACAGGCAAGTAACTGAATGCAGACGATTTATTGAACAGAATTCAGGAAAATCAGAGACAAGTATTAAAGGTAAAGAGGACACAAGCTGGATGGAAATTAGCAAAGAACAAGGGTACAAGACAGAGACAGCTGGAGACACAGACACGTACAGCAGAGGGTAAGTTGAAGGAAGGGACATAGATATAGGACAGGAGCAAATTGACATGTAAGGAACAGAGAACAGACAATGGGGACAAGGAAGCAGCAAAATGGAATAAACACTGAGATATGGACAGAGGGTAACAGATAAACAGCAAGAATTACAATGAGATTCAGAAATACAATGAAACGGAGAACAAATAAATGGCAAGAATCACTGGAAGTACACAAAAGGTAACAAGTAAAAAAGTAACAGGGAATCCCTGGGGAGTAGCAGGTAAACGCTACAGACTCCACTGTGGATAGCAAATAAGAAAAAGCAAATAGAGTCCACTCGCAGATATAACACAGAATGAATCCAAGCTGGAGACAATAAGGGCCAATTTGGAGTATAACATGCACTATGGAAACCTTGAGACAATTGATAGTTCAGCACAGGGTGTTGGGGGAAACTGGTTCAAGTAGCCAGGTGTCATGTGCAATCCATGGATGATAATGAAAATCTGACACCTTCTCAAGGACTGGGCTGAACAGAGGCCTCTCTGGCAATATCCGGAACTGCCATTCATACTGGAAATGGAGTAACACTGGAGGCCTCTGGTGGTGGGAGGAGGTAACTACAGGAGCTGAGCAGGCTTGGGAGAGTGTTCCAATATACAGCAGCTTCTAGCAAAACGTGCAGAAATCAGGAACAGTGATTGATTGCTTCACTTTACCAAACACCCCAAGGACCTCCAACTTGCACCAGGGAAGAAGACAACATGATTAAGTCAAAGCTAATATTGCAGGAACCTACATAGATGCAGGTACCATCTCACAGGTCTCTTTATAGCAACATAAGTTTTGTTTTAGCAGTATTCAGCTACAGGAGACTCCCTGGATGAAATCCAGAAAAGAAGATGCTGCCGGGAACAATAATGCCTCCACAACTGATGATCTGGACCCATGGTGGAAATTTGTTCAAACAGGGGAGCTAGAGCTATTATTAAAAAAGTACTACAGCCCAATGTTAGAAAAGTCATTTATACAAAAAAAATATGCACCAACTTTATCAAGACTGCTCTTACACATTTTACAAGTTTATATTGGCCAATTGTATTACAAAGTTGCATTTTGGGTTTGAAACTAATTCAGATTTAATTGGCTTTTTTTAATTTTTTTATTTTTATAATAAACTTAAAAAAATGTATACAGTTGCCTTTGTGAAAAATCTTAAAATAATATCCTCTAGCTGAGTTACTTTATCAAATAATTCTTTGTGACCATTCTTTTTTTTCAATTGTAACCATTAAAACTGTTTGTGTTTTATTAGAGGTGAATGTAATATTTTCGTTTTTAATGAGCAGTAAATTTTAAGATTTAATAAGTAGGTCACCAAAACTTTGCTGTAGGATTATGACTGCACCTGCAATAAACATACACCTT
>WWET01001188.1:77628-92134 GCA_011038615.1 Limnodynastes dumerilii
ATTCTTTATTTGTCAGGTTTTACAATATAATAAATATAATAATATAATACAGCATTAACCATCAAGTGTGTTGAATAGACATACTGTGGTTCAGCATAATTGAAAAGTTCAAACAATAACAAAAAGCTTCCAGGGAAACCTGTTAGAATGTTGTAGAGGGTTGTGACATTTGGTAATATTTTAACAGCGATGCACAGATTCAAACTTGGAAGATTAATTAAAGACAGGTAACCTGGGCAATCACAAAAACAGGAAGAGGAAAGATTATGAGGGGAAGGAGGACAAGGGTAAGAAAGGATTGGGTGGGGAGTTAGGTCACCAATCCAAGAACTAGGGGAGGTTAAAATGCCTTTCCTATTTTAAATAAATAGAGCTAAGGGCTCGGTGTGGCACTAAATTGCAGGGGATGAAGAGTTTAGGGCATCAAAGAAGTCCTTGGAGGATTTAAATTCTAATCAGTAGAACCAGGTGGCTGTGAACTGTGATGCTAACTCAGGGATCAGGAGTAGGACATTTTTCAATGACATGTCATGGTCAATGTGTGAGAACCAGTCATTGATAGATGGAGGGATTAGGCACATTGTTAAGATGTTTAAGAATCAACTTTTTTTTTAGCTAGAGATTGGCATTGGGGAAAGGGAGAGGAGCCAAAATTCTGGAAAGCGAGGTGTGTCAATGACCTTGCTCCAATATGGAATTATACAGGGAGAACACCACCAAATATGAAAGAGAGTACCAAGTTTGTTGCCACATCTCCAACAGGTGGCCAGGATGGAAGAGAATTTCTTTGGAGCAGTGTTGGAACACGGTACCACTTGGTTAAAAGTTTGTATTATGTTTCCAAGACCGCTACACTAGGTGACCATGTGCGGGTGAGTTGGAAGATTTTTGACAAGTCGACATCTGTGAGAGATCTGTGTAGGTCTTTATTCCGCGCTTCCACAAAAAGCGGAGGTTGATAGTCTTGCAGTCAGTAACTTATAGACAACTGAGATTAAATGGTTTGGAGCTGATGATGAGGAACACAGAATTTCATAAGGATAGAGGGCCTGACTCATATGGGTTTTATTGTTAGCATGTTGGAAATAGTGATGGAGCTGTAGGTACACCCAAAGATTTATATGTTGGAGAGAATGCATTTCAGAGAGTTCCGAGAAAGATAGGAGGGACCCAACCCCCACCCTGATTAACTGGTGAACCCTAAAGAATCCAGCTGATGCTCAGTTATAGAATGGGTTGTTTGTGAGGCCTGTTGGGAAGTCTTTATACATGGAAACATAGAAAGTGATGGCAGAGAAGAGCCACATGGCCCATCCAATCTGCCCAGTTGTTTATTTAAAACTATACTGACCCTAGACCCTATTTACCCTCAATTTAGTTTAATATTTAGGATATCCATATTGTTCTACTGTGTTATTTTCAACCACCTCTGATTGGAGGTTATTCCACTTATCTATCACCCTTTCATTAAAGTAATTGTTCTGCAAATTTCCTCTGAATCTACCACCCTCCAGTTTATATTCATTACCTCGTGTTCTATTACATCTCATCGTTTGAAAAATGGCACCCTCCTCTAGCCGGTCACAACCCTTGATTTATTTGAAAGTTGCTGCTTTGTTGTTGGTAAAAGGCGTAAGTAGGGAGAGAGGAATGGAAATTTCAGGATGTTAATGAAGGTATCTCCAACCCTGTGATGTGGGGCCAGTTGTCGGTTGGTCAGCACGGGGAATGGACTGAGGCCATGGTGCAATGTGTAGTAGAAGGGGAGTCACATATTTTTCAAAATGAATCCGCTGGTGGGCATCGCATGGTTGAGACCACTCTAGAACTCTGGTGAGGATTATTGCCCAATGGTAGCCCTTAATGAAAAGAAATTGGAGAGCTCTATTGTCTTTGTGGCAATAAAGATTGGTCTGAGAGCAATTAGCGTGGTTCCCATGACAAATGAACCTCTTTATAATGTATTGAATTTGTTTAAAGGAGTTTGAGATAGCTATTGGGAGGGTCTGAAGTAGGTATAGTATTTTGGGAAGTATGGACATTTTGATGATATTAATTCTTCCCATCCATGAATAGTCTTTAGCCGACCACAAGGAGACGGCTCTTTTTTTTATTGCCATATTATTGAGGTAGATTTGGTGTAGGTTACTCCCAGATATTTCAAATGAGAAGGGTGCCACTTGAAGGGAAAGCTGGTTTGGAGGTATTGTGATGTTGACTCAGCTATTTTGATTCCCAAGACCACTGACTAATCAAAATAAATTTTCAAGTTTGAGAGAGCTCCATATCTGTTAAACTCCCTCATAAGATTATGGAGGGATATAGACGGTTTGATAATGGTGGTAAGAAGGTCGTCTGCAAAGAGGGACAACTTTAATTCAGTCTTCCAGGCTAATGCCTCGTATGTCAGGGTTTCTGCATATTGAAAGGGCTTGAGCCTCCATATATAGGAAAAATATGAGAAAGAATAAAGGACAGTCCAGTCAGAAGGGAGAAGAGAGACCCCTGTTTATCCTTATCTAGATAGAGGGTGAATTGTATAGTGCTGAAATTCTGTAGAGGCATAATGGGCCCAGTCCCAGGTGCTCCAAGACCCCTCTAAGAAAGCCCCAGTTCACCCTGTCAAATGCTTTCTCTGCATCTGTTGATAAAAGGAGCATCTCTGGGCTGTCTATTTTTACTTGGTGGATAAGATTTATTACTTTAGTCATGTTATCACAGGCTTCAGAGCCTGTGACGAAGCTCACTTGATCGTTATGGATCAGATCAGGGGAACAAGGAACTGCTGAAGTCTTTTGGCCACTAGCTTAGCAGAGAGCTTAAAAGTGAGATTGGTCTATAGCTGGCACAGAGGGTGTGACCCTTATCTTTTTTTGGTATAACCAGGGTTCGAAGTGAGGGGGTATACAAGGGTATGATATACCCTCACTTCTCCCACTGGTTTAATTAAAAAGCTGTAAATCCCCATTCACTTCCATTATTTCTATATTTTCATACCACCACTTCTAAATTTCCACTTTGACTACTGGGTATAAGGGATGCAGGGGAGAATTGGGATGGTTCTTTAATGCCTTTGTAAGCTTCCAACATCAGCTGTAGCAGTCGGTCTTTGAATGTCATATAACAGAAAATAGGGAATTCGTCAGGGCCAGTACATTTCCCATTGGGGGAAGTTTTAACAGCTAAGTCTAATTCTTGAGCGGTGAAAGGGGCTTCAAGGGGCTAGCTCTATGTGGGTTATGATAGGGGTCTGCCATCTCAGGTTCTGGTGGTGGGAATGGAGAGTGTCTAACTGGTGACACAGACCTGCTCTGTGTAGCGAGAAAGTGATGGATATCTAGTTGGGAAGATGCCTTCTTTTTTTGAGCGTTCTTTGAGATGGTGCCCTTCTTCCACATTAGAAAGCAAGCTTAGCGAATTGTAGGATCATCAAGAAAGGTGAGTCATTTAAGAGGTATTTAACACCTAATTGATGTACGAAGCTGCGTTCCCCCTGAAGGACTTTAGGTCATCATTGATGGTTAGGTAAGACACATTTCTGTAAAGTGCCAGAGGGTCTACATCTCCAATATGTTTTAGAAGTGCAACTAAAAAAAGGGTGGGGAAAGAAGGGGGAATCTGGAATCTCAGGCAGTGTCTGCTTCAGCCCCCATGCAGCAAGGCGTTGAAAGAAAAGTGGTCAGCTAGGCCTCCCTTCAGGGCAGTCCCCCAACTGATGTCAGAGAAGCTTCAGAGATGAAGGAAATGCTGGAGAAGTTATGGGTGTGTTGCAGATAAAGTCTCAAGACTAACCTGGGCTATTTTTGATTGCAAGACTTGAGAGAAACTTGGTAACAGTCCACTGGGAAAAAAAGGTTCTATAGCAGGACTGAGTGGATGTCTGGGAATTTGCTTTCCCAAGATGGCCACCAGTATCACACAGTGGGCTAAGAAAAACACTGTAGGCTATGCAGTGGCTGTCTAGAGCAAACCCTCCAACAATTCCTATGCTGGCAGGCTACCACTTTCAAGTACTCACATTTTCCAGGGCAAACAGGCGTTTGGATAGTGGGTATCTTCAAATCTGCTACCCAGGTACTTCACAGGGCCTGCAGCTCTCTTTGTCACAGTCAACAGCTGCTGGGTGTCAGAGCTCCCTTCTTAAATGTGGTCCACTTTCCTTGGAAGACAGGGAGTAGCTGCAGAGAAGGGCCCCAAACTGGCGGCACCTACACGAGGAAGACTACACTGCCTGCCGCGATCTCCTCACAAGAAGATATAGGGGAAAGGTCTGGGAGAGGGCACCCTCCAGGCCAGTACCCTCAAGAGCAGCAGGGCTGAAGCCGGTGATCGCCTTCGTCCCGCCGTGATCAGGCACCAGCTGGAGGCCTTCTGGGAGTGTGGGGTGTCTGGGCGGCCTTAAAGTCTGGCCAGAAGCCCAAAGACGTCCAGACTTTTCTGCCAGTGGGGGTGTTATGTGCAGGAAGTCTGCAGAGGCCTACTATGGCTTCACTCCTGGGAGTGGAGGTGGCAGGTGCTTCTGGAGGCTGGAGTCTCCCAATGCTGGTTCCCTCACGTAAACGATGCAGGTGAGGATTGGTGCTCTGCAGGTGTATTAGAAGGGGATAAAAACACTTTAAAAGTGCAATAATAGCCAGAACTCCGAAACCGTGCGTATAAAGTATACCACTTCAGAGTCAGCTACCAATTTTTTTTTTATTTTTTTTTTTTATACTACCTTAGTAAATTGTACTTCATTTTAACATCTTATGACTTCTAATAGTTGGGAAAAACATTTTAGACAAAACAAAAATCAACAAAAATTCAAATAGAGCAGAGATTGATATTGATGTATTAAATATAAAATAAATAAACAATTAATTTGAATTGTTGCTTGTGCTTGTCTTGCCTTATATGCCTATATTGTAACGCTAGGGGGGTTTATTAGATGAATATGATCCCTTAAAACCCCACTGTTAGCATGCATGGGTCACTGTTTACATGGTGGCTTTTATGTGAAATTAGTGCAGTCTCTGCTTAGATGGTGATGTCCTAGAGAACCTTTTTATTTAACTTCATTTATGCAGACATGCATCAGGGAAGTGTCTAATCATGTTCTAATGTTCCTCGCTGCCACAGTTTCACACTTGCATATAGAAAACTGGTTCTGAGCAGCAAGTTACCAATTTATGGGAATCAGCATGTTGTATCAAGTTTCTTTGGGCCTGAGCCACGCTCCAGAGCTACACTGGCCCGCTGGCCGTATGTATGACCAGCATAGCTCTGGAGCACTCCCCCTGTGGCCGGCGTAATTACCCACTGTTACGCCGGCTGAAGGCCACCTTAACTTAATAATAGTAATTATGCCGGCCACAGGGTCGTAACTGGCCTAACCTGCCCTCCCTCCCTCATTTACTTACCTTCTCCCACCTTCCTTCTGTAACGGTTGCGTAGTTACGGGGAGGAATGCCCCCCTCGCCGTAACTACGCAACAGTTAGGGACGCCCAATCCTAAGGATCGAGTTTCCCTAACTATGACGGTCAACATCTGCCCGGCGCATGCGCGGAACGGCAGAAATGCCGTTCTTACGCATACGGCTGCCGTAACTAGTGCAGCGGCCGTAGGTCTGGATCAGCCCTTTTCTGAGTAAAGTATTTGATCTCCGTTTTAAGATGTCTACATCTTTTGATTGTGAACTCTTGTATCTTTTCCAGATGTCACTAAGATGGAGATCCGTCTGACGGGTCAGAGTTTGCCATCTGCACGGTAAAATCTTGCACCAGAGGTGGGGTTTGTCATGCTAATATGGTGGAAATTAGGAATATCTGCAAGGATCTGTCATCGTAAATTTAAGGTATGGGGTAAGGACACGGAAGGGGGTGTTCACTCCACTCTTCCATGTGTAATAAAAGACCCTGTGTGCTGACAGTCCATACTCTCTAAAAAAATAATTTCTCTGATATTTGGCACACACATATTACTAGAATTGTTGGATTTTGCTTGGAAAAAAAATCCACAATAAAAAGGCTTAATTTATGGCTATATCCTTAAAGAAGTATGAAGGTGTGAGAACAGTGCTTGAAGTGGAAATTTAGAAGTGGGGGTATGGAAATTTCAGCACCAGATGTGTCTTGAGTTTGGCAAAGTAAACAGGTCAACAATGAGTAATCACACTGTGTACATGTCATGTGGGTCTTTCTACACTGAATGCTTCATGTTTAGTTAAATGATCTGGTTACTGCTAGGGAAAAACAATGATAGCTTCCCCACAGGTCCGTTTCTAGGGGCGGATGAGTCCAACCAACCTTATTGCCCCTCCTTTTGTGTGCCCAGCCAGCCTTATTGCACCTTCTTTCTATGTGTCCAGCCAGTCTTATTATCCCCTCCTTTAGTTTGCCTAGCCTTATTGCCCCTCCTTTGTCCAGACAGCCTTATTACCCCCCCACACTTTATTTGTGTGCAGTCAGTCTTATTTCCCCCTCTTTGTGCCCAGCCAGTCTTATAGCCCCCTCTTTATGAATGTCCAGCCAGCCTTATTGCCCCTCTTGTGTCCTGCCAGCCTTATTGCCCCAACTTTGTGTGCAGCCAGCCTTATTGTCCTCTCCTTCAGTTTTCCCAGCCTTATTGCCCCTCCTTTGTCCAGCCAGCCTTATTGTTCCTAACCTTAGTTGTGTCCACCCAGCCTTATTAATGGGAGCAAAGCTTCCGGTGGCACAATGAGATGTGAGTAGGTATGCCATACGGCGGTATCGCATACCATCACTTCTGTGAGCCCACACAGTAAAAATACAGCCGCTCATAGAATCTTAAAATTCTGTGAGCAGCTGTATTCTTACTCAGAGCTAACTCACAGAAGTGGCGGTATGCCATACCGCCGGATACCGGCCCACTTCGAGCACTGTATGAGAATATATATTTGTATAACCCATAAAAATGGTTGAATGCAGAAGAGAATGGCAGCTACAGATATGGTACCATATTCACACTTAAGTAAGTGTGGAATCTACGTGCACAATTTTACGATCAGTTGAAGAACCGTATTGTTTGCTGTGAGGCCATGCGTCTTCTCTTACATTGTTCATCCCACACCTGCTGCGTGTTTATAATCAATGGATGTATGTTTTTAAATTAAACAAATAAAGTCTTGTTTATTTTATCCTTTGCTGATTTATCATTTTGTGCAAGACTTTAATCTTATAAAGGTGCCATTAATTGGTTAAGAGTTTGTGAAGGTTTTTTTAAAATTTTTTATTTATTTAAAATTTTGAGAACAAACACCATTACATTTACTTATATTTAACTGTATAGCTTGTTTTTATTATTTAAATGCTTTTTTAAAATTGTTTTATGAAAGTCTCTATATGTAGTGGATCATTGTGTTTCTAACTTCATGCAGTATGCGTTTATGTGTATTGTAAATAGTCATTATTATTCTTATTTCATGTTGTATTATTAATGGTTACTTTTGTTTACATATGTTTATGGGAGTACAAGCTGTTTAAAAAAAAAAATCTTTCATTTTCCAAAGCCTACTCAGTGTGTTTAGTTACGTATCTAATTATATGCAGGAAACACTTACGTCCTTACATTACACTCCCGACACAGGGGGTGTGGTTAACTGGGTCCTTTATTTTCTGTTACTCGATATTGTGGATTTTTCGTGTGCGTATGTTTAGGTAAGTTCGCAATTTTACACTTAAGTGTGAATCGTGGCCATGAAAACAACTCTTTTATAGGTAGAATGTAAATCAGGTATGGTATCCATGCTGTGAGATTTGTTTTCAATATTGACTTGTATTTACAGATATGTAGCAAACAGTAAATCAGGAAGGCTGATGACGTTAAGGTGACGCAGGAGAAGACAAACAGTAATTGTGGTTAAAGCTGTAGTAAGATCAAGTTGGAGGTGTTTGGAAGTGTGATACTTTGTTTTAAGAAGATTATTGACCATTTGGACAACAAAGTGGCTCAGTGAATAGCATTTTTGCCTCACAGCACTGAAGTCATAAGTTCGATTCCTGGACTAGGCGTTATATGTTTGTATGCAGAGAAATGTGATTATCTCCTTAGCGCTTCACAAGGGAAAAAAAAGGTTGTGATTTTAAAAAAGAATTTTATTTTGCAGAAAAAGTAAAACCTCTGTTTACCCGGGATGCTAACTTAAGGACCGCAACTCCCGCTCAAACGCTCCGTTAGCATCCAGGGTAAAAAGAGGTTTTCTTCAACATCGCGTTAAGAGTGTCGGTCCTGTTAACAGTGAGCTCTCTATGCTCTAAACTTGTATCTGCATCTCCTCAGCTATAGATTTTCAAACATAGCAGTGTGAATTCACACTGAAGTGTCAGTCTGTCTGACCGCACAGGAACGCCACACGCTGGCCTGAACTTTCTATTATTTTCTAATACCTAACCAAAAGACTTTCTTTTATATTAATCCCCACACATGCAAAAGCAGTGTGCACCTAAAATAATGTTTATTATGCTACTGCATACGGAAATAAAATTATTTTACTTTTTCTGCAAAATAAAATTCTTTTTTTTAAATCACAACCTTGTTTTTTCCCTTGTGAAGCGCTAAGGAGATAGATAATCACATTTCTCTACATATCCAAAAAAGGCTCAGGTGGGGACAGTACCCATCTCTCACCACAGCTGCTCTAAGACATTGCGCTCAGCACACAAAATGTTCTTGCACCTATAACATTATTTGTTTGTATGTTTTCCCTGTATTAATCCTAGCCTGCCTGTGTATATATGTGTTAGGGACCTTAGTACATAGCTCCAATAGGGTCAGGGACTGATGTAAATGCCTAATGTTCTCTGTAAAGCAATGCAGATAATTTGTGGCGCTATATAAATAAACTTCAATAATAGAGATGTGCGTTTGGCCATTTTTCATGTTTTTTTTTCGTGTTTTGTTTTGGATTGGTTTTGCCCTTTTTTTTTTAAAATCATAAACACAGCTAAAATCACAGAATTTGTGGATGTTTTTTGTTCCTACAGTATTATTATTAACCTCAATACCGTTAATTTCCACTCATTTCCAGTCTATTTTGAACACCTTGCAGCTCACAATATTGTTTTTTATCCAGTTTAGGCCAAAAGGTTGGCTGGATGACTAAGCTAAGCGACAGAAGTCACTTTCTGATTGCCGCACAAATCTGTCCACAAAAAAGACAATCGGTCACACACTGAGGTTGGGCAGAGCACCCTATACAGCGATACAGTATTATATATTATATTAGAGACAAAAGAAGTTTGAAAGTGTCATTATCATCCATCATGTCTCCAGACCCCCAGAATCCCCCATCATTTGTCTCCAGACCCCCAGTATCACCCATCATGTTTCTAGACCCTCAGAATCCCCCATCATATGTCTCCAACCCTCCAGTATCCCCCATCATGTCTCCAGACCCCCAGTATCACCTATCATGTCTCCAGACCTCCAGAATCCCCCATCATATGTCTCCAACCCTCCAATATCCCCCATCATATGTCTCCAGACCCTCAGTAACCCATCACATGTCTCCAGACCACCAGTAACCTCCTCAAAATGTCTCCAGCCTTTCCCCAGTATTCCAATAATGTCCCTCCAGCCTCCCCTGCATATTTCTTCATAGAAAGAACAGGAATGAACACGTGAAAATAAATAATTTATGTGGTCTTATATTTTTCTGAAGAACAAATTTGCTTAAGTATATTTGGTGTTGATTTCAAATAAGAATGAAATTCTTGCCAGGATTCCCCCCAGTATTCACATCATGTCTCCAGCTCCCCCCAGTATTCATATCATGTGTCCAGCTCCCCCAATATTCCCATCATGTGTCCAGCTCCCCACAGTATTCATATCATATGTCCAGCTCCCCTCAGTATCCATATCATGTTTCCAGCTACCCTGAGTATTCATATCATGTGTCCAGCTCCCCTCAATATTCCCATCATGTGCCCAGCTCCCCCCAGTATTCCCATCATGTCTCCAGCTCCCCTCAATATTCCCATCATGTATGCAGCTCCCCCCAGTATTCCCATCATGTCTGCAGCTCCCCCAGTATTTCCATCATGTGTCCAGCTCCCACCACAGTATTTCCATCATGTCTCCAGCTCCCCCCAGTATTCCCATCATGTATGCAGCTCCCCACAGTATTCCCATCATGTATGCAGCTCCCCCAGTATTCCCATCATGTCTCCAGCTCCCCCAGTATTCTCATCATGACTCTTCAACCTCCCTTACTTACCATTGCTGGATCCCTCTCTCTTTCCTCCACGCTCCTTCCTCCGCCGCTGATGTGTCCAAAACCCTGCGAGATCCGACACGGGATTTGGAAGTTCAGCGTCCGTGATGTCACCCGAGGTGTGCGCGAAGATCCGAGCCATGTTTGGATCCCGCTTCAGATCCCCAAGTTCATGTGGGCTCGGTTCTCTGAGACCGGGGCTGCTCATCCCTAGTTAATAATAAAATTTTTATGAGGATATGTATTCATGGAGACAATTAACAAGAGTAAAAGAAATGAAAGCAATAGAGGAAACTATGCACAATATGCATAAATTGATGTATCTTAGGCCCCACAACTTCTTACAGTCCAAGGCACGGTAATGGTGTGCATACATGCAATGGGAGTACCTGGCACATACGGATTGTAGGATCACACTATCATAATTCCACTCATTTAACTTCATTTTCATTTAATTTCTATATGACTTGTGCAGTATATGGATATCCAATTATGCAAAGGGAACTTTCTACTATGTATGTATGTTTTTATATAGTGAATAATATTAAATGTTTATTTTACCTAGATTGTTGCTTGTCTGATGATTTTCACAGGCAACACTGATCTCCCTTATATAAGTTTTCCTAAGGGAGCACTTGAAAGAACACTCATAAGTTTAAGAGTCAGTTAAAGTTTAAAAATATCACAACTTTTTTAGCGCTGTACTTTTATATATTATATTTTGCTTTATAAAGGTCTCTTTTAATGCTGATCTTTAGTTTGTCTCTGTCATGTCTTATGCATAATTGTTTTTATATGCAATACAATTCATTTTAAACTTGTTTTGTTAATTCCATCAAGAAATTATAATTTTTTCCGTACCGTGTACATACTGGACTGGATTCACAGATACGTGTGAAAAAAGTAAACAAATATACAAACCAACACCCATGACACTCCCCTCGTATGGACTGATTTAAAAGGCCATTTAAATGCCTCAACTCACCCACTTTCACGAAACTTTGCACGTACGGAAGACAACCACGCGCCGCTGTACGTATGTCACTAAGTACGATTCCGTGCCTAATGGACTTCCGTGCCTAAATCCTACGTAACTTGTGTAAAAAAAAGTTACTGCGCATGTGCAGTTACTCCGATCCTAAAAATACGCACGGAAAAAAAAGCTAAATTGTATCTGTGAATCCGGCCCACAATTATGTCTTCTCTTCATGGTACAAAGTTTAAAAAAAAATCATCCTGAGGCAAGATAAATGCAATGACTGGAAGCTGCAGGAAAAGAGACAGACCCTGAGCTCCCTGCATCACTGATCCAGGCATCAGTTCTGAATGGGGGAAAAGAGCCCCCATTCAAGGCTAATGCTCTGTAGGCAAGCGCCTCCATTGCCTCCCCCAGTTACGCCACTGCTTCTGTTTTAATGTATATTATATTTGGAAGACTATCAAAGCTAAATTTGTTACATCCTAATGAAAGAAACTACCTATTAAAAGAGCACATTATTCAGAGGATAGGAAATAAAGGATCCACACATCACAGTTTAGAAACAATTAAGTAACTAATAGTTGGATAATTTTAAAATCAAAATGACATAGGACCTGATTTTGATTTGTGTGTTTTTTGTGGTTAAAGGCAAACAAACATTAATCAAGAGATATTGCAGGTGTAGTCTCATTTATAATAATCTTTTTAGAAATGGTGCCAGGTTCTGTAGCATTTGCAGTTGCAACATCAACAATAATATCATAGAACAGACAAGTTTGGCAGATTACTTAGCACTACATCTATGCCACCAAAAGGTTCTGTATCCTGTTGTATCCATTTACAATTTGTTATGTCTTCGTTTAAGAAAAAAACACAACAAAACTCAATATAGGGGGAAAAAGGGAAGAGTAGAGAGAGGGACAACGCAAAAAGAACGTAGTGTAATATTATAATGCACACAATTTCTCCTCTCCTTCTTTCAGTCATATGACCAGTAAATATAGCGCAATCGAGAGACAATTTAATTTCTGTGCCTACATGTGAGTCCATTTGAAACTGAATACTTCTTTTATTGACACTTATCATCTTTATAGCAAGTTGTAGTGTCTTTTGTAAGGCGATCATATTTCATTTGGTAACATAGAAGCAGAGCTGAAATTTAGCCAAGCAGATTGACTTGAGACTAAGCATGATTCATCACCTGGTTTGGGAATTACTAAAGAGTCTCGCTGCTAATAATGTAGTGTATGTTGGAACATGAAAATCTCATTTCGCTATGCTCAGCACATGCCAAACAGATCTGTTAACAGATTTTATTTTAAACCTATCGGTGTTTTTTTTTTAATTAAGAGAGAAATTGAAACAAAAGTGTTAATTACATTAGGGTTTCTTGTTGTCTCGAGGTGCCTCCTTGTGTACTATTCATAAAGAACTACATCACACACAAATAAAATTGATACATTGCTAATAAAAGCATGTATCACATGGAGCTGATAGCATGCATTTGAATATGTTTGTCTACTTAAGCCAGCTTCAATCACTGGTGATGACAGCATGTGAATAGGCTATAAATAAATAAGTGTGGTTCCTAATTTTACAACAATTTGGGCCATTGATAACTACGACACATATAACATCAGTAGATGATATTACAAAGCAGAGTACAGAGTTGCTATAAAACTGGAAGATTTTGTTATGTTATATGATTGATTATTCCTAATGTTAGGAGTATGGCTAAGTGTAAACTGTTGTAGCTAGTCCTTCAAGGACTAACTATAAAGTGGCTATAAGTGTGTATTACACTGTGTTTCCAGTACCATATATAATGGACCCAATCCAGATGGGAATATTTACCTGATTTTGTATCCATGTATCTTGGTGTGATTCTGCATGCACAGAAGCAATGTGTTTAGAGGTTGGCTCTCCAGTTTAGTATCGCTGTTCATAGGTGGATCAATTACATCTTTCCTTCTGCACGGCACCCCCCCTACATAGTATAGAGGGCAGTTTTAGTTCCCTAAGACAGCTGCAGCAGAAGAATAAACATATTACACAGGTTCATTTGAACTAGCTAAAACTCTGTTCCATCCTCATTGAGATCCATCTGATGGGGTGGAGTTTGCCATCTGCATTGCTAAACCCCGCACTGGAGTTGCCATGCTAATATGGTAAAAGTGGAGGAATACCTAATATCCACACCAATCTGCCATTGTACGGAGGCAGGATGTGCAGTAAAGATAAGGCAGAGGGCGTGGACATGGAAGTATCCGTACCTCCAAACGTCAGAGGGGAGTGACAGGGGTGTTCAATTCCCTCTTCTGTGCATAAAAAATTAACCCCTGACCATACAGAAAGCTTGAGGGGGTCCATCTTCACCACCTTACTGCACAGGGGCTTGCTGCTGTAGTTAAACTGAATAGCTTTTATATCTGAAACTATTTGAGCAGACAGGGCAGATTCAAATAAATTAAGCCAAGTATCACGCCATGATACAATGTGTATGCTACACCTTCCAGTGTAATTAGCAGTTTCTGCATCCTGTGGAGAACTAAGGTAAGTGAATGGGTAGGTCATGTAAAGAGATATGAGACATAGAGAAGGAAGAGGTGCAAAGAGTCAGAATGGGATGAAAGAAAGGTGTGAGGAGGAGAAAAGGTGTGAAAGAGAGGTGTGAAAAACAATAACTGTGAGGAAAAGCAGATAGATGAGTCAATAGAGGTAGAAACTAGAATATGTTAAAAGGCATAAATGGCAAGCAATCTACTTAGGAGGAGATGGAGAAAACATACTGTAAATATTGAGGGAATTATGAAATCTGAAAAGAATTGGGCAGAGCTTGAGAATGCAAAACGCAAGGAGCTAAGGAGAACAATTGGTAAAAAGAGGACATGACAAAACTGAGGGGGCTGGAGAGAAAATGTGTGGTTTAACTGGAGGGAATACATTGGCTGGCAGAAGCTGGGGAAGAGAGAGTAGGGTTTAGGTTAGTGAGAATTTGGGATGTTTATTATTTCATGTAAGGGTGGTTTTGTGTTATTATTTTAATTTTGAGTTTGGGGATTAAGGGGGTGATTCAGAGATGCGATTGCAAAAAGGTTGCAAATATACGCACCTTAGCTAAGATCTTACCATGTTCCAGCCCACTGCATAAACAGTCACTCCCCTTGCAAACAGCAGTGGATCTAAAACTTAGACCACCATTGACTAACCCTAACTCTGCGCTGTCATTTAAGATCTTAAGTGACGTAGTAGCGTTTATTTAAGATCCTAAGTGTCAGCCCGTGCCCACTTTCCCTCATTTCCCTGCCTCCCCCTG
>WWET01001188.1:98815-112746 GCA_011038615.1 Limnodynastes dumerilii
AACCAAATTGAGGGTAAATAGGGTCTAGGGTCAGTATAGTTTTGAATAAACAAATGGGCAGAATAGATGGGCCATGTGGCTCTTATCTGCTGTCACTTTCTATGTTTCTATGTAAGTGGGCAATTTTTACCACTAGGCACGCGTAATCATTGCGACTACGCAATCTACATAGTCACAATGACTGCACATAGTTTTTTAGGTGAAAGGAGGCGTGCCACAATAGCCTCCAGGAATAATTAGGTAAAGTGGGTGGGGGAAAAGATGTAAATTAGGCTGGGAGGGAGGGCTGGGGATTGTCTGTGCATATTTTCCCTCCTTAAGACAGTGAATTAAGGTTGCCTATTGCATTCGGAAGTGCCATTAGGCACCTAAAAACGGGGGGCGAGGCAGGGGAGTGGACCTGAGAAGTAGATACCGATACATGCGTATCCATAGTTATCCATAGCACATCCAGAACCTTCCTGAGGCATCCTGAGCTTCATGTGTATACATGTTGGGATCACATGCAGCCCATCCTTATTTTGCGTTTGAAAATGTGGCACGTTTACCTCTGGATGAGCACCAATGTGACCAATATTCATTTATAATTTTACATTATATATTGAGTTATTTGTGCTCTTTTAACCAATGTATGGACCGTATGCAGACTACCGGACGTATAACATATACGTCCGGTGTTTAGCGGTTTTTATTACTGCGCATGCGTAGTAAATTTTTAATGTAATCTACGTATCTTTTCCTTAAGTAGATTGCATATATGCGGTCTTTAAAACTTCATATACGCAATCTATGTAAGGAAAGTATATGTAGATTACGTTAAAAATGTACTATGCATACGCAGTAGTAAAAAACGCTAAACACCGGACGTATACTATGCATACGCAGTAGTAAAAAATGCTAAACACCGGACGTATACTATGCATGCGCAGTAGTAAAAACGCTAAACACCGGACGTATAACATGCATCGCAGTAGTAAAAACGCTAAACGCCGGACGTATACTATGCATGCGCAGTAGTAAAAACGCTAAACACCGGACGTCCGGTAGTCTGCATACGGTCCTATATTTCTATACATTTACTAGACATAAGTATTCCATAACTAAAAATCTAGATTTTACGATATGTAAAATGTTGACATGCTGCAGTTTCATTCTATTTTAACTGCAGACACAATATGTAAAATCAGATTTTTTTTTATATTTTGAGGATCATTCTTTACTAACTATAAACCTTTTATATGTCTGCCATCATTCTATGGTGTTGACTATTAATAAACAAATATATTTTTGTAGCATATCTTAGAACATATCAGTAGTCAGTTTCTTTAGCGTAAAGGCATAAGTTATGATCTTGACATACAAATGTTCACGGTGCAGTTTCTTTGTCAATTCAAGCATAAATTCTAGTTTATTGTGACTGCGGCACAACAAGATGACTTTGGGGTTCACAGTGTCCGTTTCTTAATTTATTACATTGGTTTTAGTATTTAGCAGCTAGGTAATCTCACAGAGCAGCAGCTTCTTTACACATTTTACAACTGGTTTCTACACTGAATATACAGTTGTTGTACCTAGACTTCTTTAATGATGTGCTGCTCACTGTCCTCTAATTAATAACGGGAGTTAATAGCCATAGGCGAAGCACAGTGACATCAAATCATCCATTCATCTACTTATTAAAAATGGCAAATACACAATTTAGCAAATTATTTAAAATGCAAATATGCAAATCTCTGAATTTGGTTTTGGAATAGCACTATATAGCACTACACATATCTTGTACATATATATTAATCATGATGTACAAATAAATATAGTCAGATGACATCCTAAACTCACTAGATCCTATCACCAATTTTGAAAGAAGCCAGGTAACTGGGGCAGAGGCAAAGCAGAGCAGCACCGCTGGACCCTCTTCTGCAGCAATTTATCCTCCATGAGTGCATGACTGGTGATGGTCTTTAGGCTCCTCTCATCTCTGAGCCCCATAGAAGTTACACACCCCGCACCTGAGGCAGTAATGCCATTAAATGTAGTCCTTTAAATATACATAAATGATTCAGCTATGTCTGGTAACTAAGGGCTGGGCCCGTTAAAGTTACACCTGAGCAAAACCATGATGAGTTTTATGAGGAGCCAAATACATTTTATCCTTTTTATGCAGGGAGAATACTTTGCTTATTGCACACAGATACTTGCCAACTATTGCTCTTGCCAAGGTATGATTCTCAACACTAACCCTTATTGGTGCAGGACATTTTTCTCTTGCTTTTGTGATATATTAGAATACTGATTATTTCAGTGTCCCTCTGCACGGTATATTATTGTGACTTTTGGGTAGTGTATTTTTTAATATTTGTATTTTTGTCCTAATTATGGCGTTTAGTTTAGAAAATGTGCTGCAAAATGTGCTTAGCAAATGGAAGACTGATGCAGTCACATGGTATGGAAATAGTTCTACCTCCCATTTGGGAGCATGGCAATCAGATTTATTAATATTAAAACATATACTCTATAAACAAATGAAAACTTATTGGAACCTAACCACTACTAAAATCTATATACAAAATGGTTTGGTTCCAAGGATTACGTTTTGAAGTGTTTCCCGCTTTTGAGTTGGCCGAGTGTTTCCTACTTTTGAGTTGGTAAAGTGTTTGCCGCTTTTAAGTTGGTCAACAGTTGTCACAAAGGTGTAGATGCTCTACAGAATTGATGCAGATATTATGTGAACGTGATAAATTGATGTTGGACGAATTTCATAAAAACATTAATGATTTGATTTTGAAGATGCAAACATATAATGTTGATCCAGAATTCAGTAAGCATTTTGAAATGTATAAGAAAGAAATAGATGAGGCAGAACAGTATATTAAAGATTTGAAAAGAAACAAGTTTTTTGCTAGATAAGAGAGATTTTATGGAGAATCGCATTTTTACTTGGAAAAAAAAAAAGTAATAGGAAACAAATACAACATTATAGTCACACAGCATCTGAATGTGAATCCTCTGACAGTGAAGCTTCTCAAAACCGGCCAGTAATACATTTACGACTAACAGTACTTTACCCTCTACATCATCTGATTTTGGGCAGAAATGATAGAAAGGGCAAATGCAACTCAAAGATGGTTAGCAGAGGGCGCCACTTACAACACAAGATTGCTGATCAGTGGGAGAGGAAGGAACCAGGGAAATCCACCCAAGAAACCCCAATGGCGCAGGAAGCGCTAGATTCATTACGAATTGTCAATTTATCATCTATCAATTAAAGTTCCCACCATATATTAGTGTTGAATAAAGGCTTGTCTTTTTCACCCTCTGTTAATTTCGATCCCTTCACTGTTGAGAAGGATCTCTTTCTTTTTTCTCACAAACTTTTGTTATATACATTTTTCAAAGTGAAAGATTTAAAATGTGTCATATGCAGATGACTACTGAGCTATTAACCCCGACTTGTTTCCTGATCTTGATGAACAAGAGAGTTCACGTATTTTGCAATCTCTTAGGGATGAAAACCTTGTGCCTAATAAATTACCTACCTTAAAAACAACATCTAACTTTTATCCAGATTATAGTATTTATCTATCAGTCTCTGTCTTCCAGAAAGTTCTGTCTAAGAACATTGATGATCTATTAAGAAGAACTTGTGGGAATTTTGTCCCATCAAACCTTACTGTGGAAGAATGTAAAGCGATGGTGGAGATTCAGTCCTGGAATGTACTTGTCAAACCATCGGACAAAGGAGGTAATATACTAATTTGGCCAGTAGAGATGTATACTACTAAAGCCTATAGACAGTTATGGGATAAACAATGCTATGCAATGGTCATGTTTCATCCTACTAAGAAGTTCCTTGTACAATACAAAAAATGTATTTGTGATCCTAAGGAAACTGGCATCATAACAGGAAAAGAATACAAATTCTTACAGGTATTGCATCCATATTTTATCTATTGCCCAAACTACACAAAAATGAAAAAGTGTCACCAGGTCAGCCAATAGTGTCGGGCATTAGTGATTTAACAGAACCCGCCAGTAATTTCTTAAACTACCATCTCAGAGAGTTTGTTTATGCTCTACCATCCTATATTAGGGACACCCCTGATATTTTGACTAAGATTAATGGCATCTCGATTACAGGAGATATGTGGCTTGCCACATTAGATGTCTATATACGAGTATTAAGCATGAGCTAGGTCTAGCTGCAATTCGATATTTTCTTTCCGTGATTGAAAATAGGGAATTGTCTGATTTTTTATTGGAACTGCTGTCTTTCGTATTATCTCATACTTATTTCACCTTTGATCAAAAATTGTTTAATGGACAGCAATGGGCGCGGCGTGCACACCAACGTACGCAAATCTTTTCTTAGAGTGGTGGGAGTTTCATGTTGTGTACAAGTTGGAAGCATACTTACCACATGTGGCGCTATGGGCCAGATATATCGACGATGTTTTCGTGATATGGGATGGGCCCAAAAGTAAGTTAATTGAATTCATTGATGACAACCATTTAAATATCTGCCTTACCCAGACCATTGACAAGAAGTGTGTTAACTTTTTGGACATAACCATCAAAGTTGGGGATGATGGTTTTTTGCAAACTGATATGTACCGTAAAGTAACCTCAACAAAGAGTCTGCTTTTAGAGAGTAGCTCCCATCACCCTGCCACGATTCGGGGTATTCCCCAAGGAGAGTTTTTGTGCCCAAGGTGTAATTGCTCTTCAGATGCTGATTTTAAATTGAGACTCGGAGAACTGAGTACCCGCCTCCTTAGTAAAGGCTATAATAAGAGATCTATTAAAAAAGCCCACTGGAGTTGTAAACATTTAAATTGGAATCAACTTATATATGGCAAGCGTGACAAGAGAAATTATTCCAAAATTCGGTTTGTCACTAATTTTTCTAACCAGTTGCGGGATATAGAACGAATATTGAATAAACATTTATTTACTTTGAGAACTGACTATGATCTGACTGAAAATTTGCCAGATCAACTCGTTTAAAGTCATTTCCTAAGACGAAATACAAAAACTAATTCAGGGATCTTATCCTTGTAGTCACTGTTCAATTTGTAAATTCATGCATCCGATTAAAGAGTTTTTTGATAGATACCACCTTACATTACATACCACATACAATTACCTCCTTTGTAAATTGTTCTATTCAAGTTGTAATTTACTGTCTAATTTGTCCCTGTCTACAGAAGTACATTCGTATGACCAAACGATCATTGAGAGTAAGACTTGGAGAACACTCTCGCAATATTAGAAATACATTTATGGTATTAAAGACGATATGTAGATTACGTAAAATAGTTACTACGCATGCGCAGTAACTGTTATTGGCATCTGATTGACGTATTTCTGCCAAGGGACGTTGTTCTGGATCCGGCTCAAAGTCATTAATACATTACAAGTCATGTATGCTAAATAGAATACTAGAATGCCATATTAGTAAAAATAAAAGCTCATAAGAAGAAATTACGAACTATACTGTTATTTATTTATACAGTATTAAAATTACAGGAAAAAATCAGTAGGTGGGGTCTATTGTCTTAGTGCAATTATGGATGGATGTTATGGATGTTACACTCGTGGAATTACTTTAGAGTCTTGGAAAAGTAACTGTCTTAGCAAGAATATTTATAGATTTTAAGCTTTCCTGATCTTAAATTAATGGTTTATTTTGAGATCTTGATGATTAATGTTTGTAATAAAATAAGTAAATTCACAGATTATTTATAGCTGGTGGTATTACAGGTGGAATTATAAATACAGGAAGGTTTGATTATATGAGTACGGATGTAATAATGTTTCAATACATGGGGAACTTATATTTCCAGCACAAATATGCTTAGATAAACACAGAGGCAACAGTACTTTAGCATACAGGAACAAATTGTACCAGCAAAAGAAGTTTAAATACAGACAGTTGCAGTATTCAGGAACAAACAGTCCCAACAGAGGTTAACCTTTGTGGCCTACAGGAAAAAAGGCAGTTGCAGTAGCACTTTAGAATGTTAGAAAATCTAGCACTTAAAGATATAGATGAATGTAGGGAGGTTAGTGTAATAATATTATACCATACTAAAGCAAAAAGCAGTAGAAGCAAACATATGGTTAAATGGACACTGGTGCAGCACACAGGAACAAGACAACAGTCCCACCAGAAGTCTGGTCAAACAAATACAGGTGCAGCTATCAGGAACAGAAAATTCCAGGAAAGTTTGATTCAGGGATAATGAAACATGAACTGCACACAGTTAACAATATGCATATTTTGGTATATTTTGCATCTATAAGCAAAATTTTCTGTTATATGCATCTTTTTAAAAAGCCGTTCAGTTTTGCATATGTGGATACATTGTGTAGGACTCAGATTTAATAGAACCATCTGACTTATGCATGGCAGGTGCTTAATCATTTATATTGTACAGTAAGGGCTGGGTTTAGACCTTATGTATGATCTAGTATTACATACGATCTAGTATTAGTATTAGTAGGGTCCTGTACACGGATTCACCAGCTGTAGGTAGGAGAACAGGGGAAGTGCACTCATCGAGTTCCCAAGTTTTGAGCAAGTATCACATTCGATTGAAGGTTAAGATATCCAATGTCACTGTAGATTCGGGGACTTGCGATCCAGCGGTGTCAAGCTCTGGTCTATCAGTAGTACTCACAGCAGGGGTCAGGCAGGTGGCTAGACTATTTTCTACTGAAAATTGAATTTACATTTTTTTATACATACCTATAATACACTTTGTAATGTCAGAACACCTCACACAGTTTTTAATAGAGATGTGCAGGCTTGCTTTTTTTTTTAAACTGAGGACACACAAACTTAAAGACGATAATGCAAAACGTCTTTTGTGTGTCCTTGGATCTCGTCGAGTTTTGCTATTGCTCACATCTCAGTGGGCAGACTTAGGAAAGGGAGAGAGGAGGTTGAGCTCTGTCATTAGCAGGAGGGAGAGGATACATTGATTGAACCCCTTGGAATTTACCTGACAAAAAACTGACTAATATGGCTTAAGTTTTTCGTCCTATAAGGCATCACTTAAAAATACTGACTGTGAGAAGCTAATAAACATAACATAAAATACAAATCTATCCTTTATACGAAATAGCAATCTCTGATTAACATTCACTGATCAATACTATCAACACTGTTATGCTAAGAACATTAAACGGACAACAATTGAGATCACCATTACCCAGCATTTCCCAAACCCCGAAATAAAGACACGGACAACTTTATTGGCTTAAAAAAGGGGACATAGGTTTATTAATTAAATGATGAAGAATTATGAATTGTAATTGTAATTCATGTTCGACAATAAAATTTAGGGTTGAGACACGGTGGCCAAAAGCAAGTGGGTGTCACCTCAGAAACTTAACGGACAACCTAAGTTGTCAACCAGGCGCCCCCCTGCCCCCAACACCCCCAGCTCCACCTCTTCTCTTGCACACCCCAACTTGTATGAGGAGGCAGAACAGACCCCCGTCACGGGGCAGGCTAACAGCAGGTTGCCTGTATTAGATATTTCCCCCATCTTTTCTATGCGCCAACATAATAAATGGTGACACCCCATTTCTATCGCCCCACCTATGCCCCGTCTGAAAAGGAAAAACACATGTTAAGAAACATCCTAACCAAATTGGGAGGGAGGGAGGGTAACAACATTTTTAACAGGATTGACACCACACACACAAGTAACAATTTATAAACTTAAGACACCTGACCCTACCCCACTCACCTAACTAACCAATCACCAGCCTCACTATATTTGAAAACTTTTAGAACCTTCCTAACCTAACCCTAGCAACACTTCTGTGTAATGGTGACCCAATTGGTTGTTTATATTCCTTCTCACTTAAACAGTGCTCAGTTCCTTATGGCACAATACTACAACTGATATAGAGTATTTGTCTTCATATAGCAGCAATTATGACATATGATAATACAATGATGGAAATCAACTGAATCATATGGGTATATGAAGTCAATAAGACCCAGGGACCCGGGTCATGCTGGAAATATGCCAGCCACAAAATCTCATCCAATTAGTCCACATGCACGTGTGACTAGATTGCACATTGATCCTAATGTCTGATGATCAGTTTTAGGAAGATTAACAAGCCTATTGTTTATTAACTAAGAAAAATATGCTGTAAAATTTTGTTTAATAATTATCATTTCTTTTTATAGTAAGGTTTTAGACAAATTTTTAGAAGCCTAGTAGGACTATTAAACCCCTTTAGATTATGCCTTTAGTCAGCTTCATTAGTTAAAACTAGAGAAGTGCAAACTTTTTTGTTACGTGAAGGAGGAAGGGGTGGAGCACTGATACATGCAGGAGAGAGTGATGAACTCAGCATCTGCAGCAGTGATAAGGGGTCTGACACCTGAAGGATAGAAGGAAAGATAGAGCACTTACATACACATATACATAAACATACATACATGTACATACATACATACATACATACATACATGTACATACATACATACATACATACATACACGTACGTACGTACGTACATACATACATACATACATACATACATACATACATGTACATACTGTGATAAAGGAGCACATCACAAGGAGGAAATAAAGTCAATGTATTTTATTTTCTTAGCAGGCACACAGCATAACAGGTTAGCAACATCACCAACAGCAAGTTGTCCTTACAGTGCAGCATATGTGTCACAGCATAGTTCTCACGACTCTAGGTGTTCCAGTGGTCCCTATCATACCCAAATCCTTTGCCAGCTATTCCACTGTCAAGAGTCCTGACCCTCTGTCTTTGAAACACTTACATGAGCAGAGCACAGGTACTGTTGATTAGCCCAAGGCTGACCACACCAGTCTCCCAGCTGTAGCTCTAAAACCTGGTCAGGATTCTCCACATTACTCCCATGTGGAGATATGCTGTCTCTGTCACACTCCACATTACTTTCATGTGGAGATATGCTGTCTCTGTCACACTCCTCCCCCCTTAGCTTTAACCACCCTGGTGAAGCTAACAAATATTCAGGCGAGCTTTCCACCTCGCCCCCTGGCCCTCTTCCTCCTCCTCTCTGGCCCTCTCTCCCCTAGCTTCACCATAGGGTTGTTTGGAGGATTGGGACCTACAAATCTCCTGGAAAGGGCATCCGCATTGAGGTGCTGTTTCCCCGGACGATGCCGCACCTCAAACTTAAATGGCTGTAAGGCCAAAAACCAACGGGTCACATGAGCATTCACCTCTTTGTTCGTGTGCATCTATTTCAAGGGAGCATGGACTGTAACTAACAAAAACTCCCGTCCCAACAATTAATATTTTAAGGACCCCACTGCCCATTTAATTGCCAAGCACTCCTGTTCCACAGTTGAATACTTGCGCTCTCTGGGAAGTAATTTACGGATAAAGTAGAGTACCGGCTTCTCCTCACCATCTACCTCCTGTGAAAGGACCTAATCCTTTCCCAGAGGCATCTCAAACTGTTTTGTAAAATCAGGATCTTGCAAGACAGGCTCTGTACATAAAGCTCTTCTTAAGTCTTGTCAAGAATTTTCCACTAGTCTGGACCACGTTATTTTGTCTGGAGACTTTTTTTTAAGATATTCAGTTAGTGGAGCTGCTCTATTGGCAAAATCACGTATGAGCCTGTGATAATACCCCACTAGACCAAGAAACGTCCTAAGTTGCGACTTACATTTGGGTCTGGGCCAAGTGGGAACCGCTTCTACCTTGCTAGGCTGAGGTTTAACCTGTCCCCTTCCCACAATGTACCCCAAATATTTGGCTTCTATCATACCAATGGCACATTTCTCAGGGATGGCAGTAAACCCATGTCCCCTTAGAGACTTCAAAAAGGCCTCTACCTTTGGTAGGTGGGATTCCTAGTCAGCGCTAAAAATGACAATGTCGTCTAAATACGAAACTGCATATTCCCTGTGGGACCGCAGCAACTTATTCATAGCTCTCTGAAAGGTTGCTGGGGCACCATGTAAACCAAATGGCAACCTTTTGTACTGAAATAAGCCCTCTGGGGTAGCCTTAGCAGCTTCCGTTAAAGGAAACTGCCAGTATCCCTTTGTCAAGTCAAGTGTGGTAAGATACTGACTCCTGGCTAATCTCTCTACCAACTCATCAATCCGGGGCATAGGGTACGAATCAAAGCGAGAAACCTGATTTAATTTGCGGAAGTCATTACAAAATCTTACCGCACCTGATGGCTTATGTACTAAAACAATGGGATTATTCCACTATAACCGCTATTTGATTCCTCTGTAACCCCTGGGTGAAGAATCTCTTCTACATCTTGCTTTACCAGTGCCCGTTTTGCCTTGGGTATGTGATATGGCCTTTGTTTGATGACCACTTCGGGTTGAGTCACAATATCATGTTGAATGATCTGTGTCTTTCCCGGAATGTCAGAAATCACATCTTGGAACCTCGCTACCAAATTCACAGTTTCCTGTTTCTGCCCAGGACTAAGTGTGACTTCAATGGGTACCTGGCATTCTGTAACCTTTTTTGCTACTAAAGAGGGCTGACTGGCGTTTTCCTTCCAAGGTTTTTACAGGTTCACATGGTAGATTTCTAACTCCTTCCTTCTACCCTCCTGTCGAACCTTGTAATTGACCGGTCCCACCGTCTCTGTGATCTCATAAGGGCCCTGCCATTGAGCATACATCTTACTTTCTGTAGTGGGCACAAGCACTAACACCTTGTCTCCCCGTTTAAAGGAGCGATTAACTGTGGTGACGTCATAACTTTGTATCTGACATTGCTGAGCCCTTTCCATATGTTCGTTCAGAAGTGGCGCAATTTGTCTAAGACAGCCATACAATTGGGACTTAAACTGAACGATATTAGGATCCTGACAGGGTTGTTGTTCCCACCCTTCCTTTAACAAATCCAGAATCCCTCTGGGTTGCCTCCCATAGAGGAGTTCAAAGGAACTAAACCCTGTAGAAGATTGGGGTACCTGTCTGACCGCAAACATCAAATAAGGTAGAAGCAAATCCCAGTCTTGCTTTTCTTGAGACACTGCCCTCTTTATCATTTGTTTAAGGGTTGATTAAACCTTTGTACCAGACCATCTGTTTGCGGGTGGTATACCAAAATGGTAATTCTGTCTACCTTTAACAACCGGCATAAATCTTTCATAAGCTTAGAAACAAACAGGGTACCTTGGTCAGTTAGGACCTCCTTTGGTATTCCTAGATGGGTATATAGAATTAGTAGCTCTCTGGCAATAATGCCAGATTTCATATTACGTAGGGGTATAGCCTCCGGGTATCTGGTGGCATAGTCCACTACCACTAGTATGTATTGGTGCCCTCGAGCAGATTTCTCCGCTGGCCCTATTAGATCCATACCAATTTGTTCAAAAGGCACGGAAATGATAGGGACCTGACAATACTCAGAAAGAACAATACCTGACAATACCTCTTAACTGAAGTATAGATGCCTGGCCAAAAGAACCTCAACTGTATACGTTGGAGTGTTTTCTGCTCCCCTAAATGGCCTCCCCACAAATGTGCATGTGTAGCTTCTAACACCAACCGCTCAAGTTTTCGGGGAGCTAACAATTGTTCTACTCTTTTCCCCTGGAAAGTAGTAACACGATATAGCAAATCATTTTTCAACATAAAATATGGCACACCCCCAGATAGTAAAGCAGCAGTTACTCTATTAACCACTTTTACACTCTCAAAGGCCTGTGCCAGATTGCTATCGTCGCGTTGGTCTTGCCCAAAGTCCTGCAATGATATTTTCTCACCAACAGGCCTAAGAGTCAGTTTCCTGGGGTAGTTCAATAGCTGCAGTAGTTCTCCCGGATGCCAAGCTTTGGTAGTCTCTGGTCTCTGGCCCGTGACAAGCCTCAGCGGCTGACTGTCAGTGTTATGCCATGTAACCAGTTCCTGCAGCAACTGGAAGTCACGGCCCAGGATTAGCGAATAAGGAGGTCAGGAGGTCACTGCTGTCACAACCTTCAATGGCCGGCCTTGTACGGTCAGGGGTAAGTACACACGTGGGCACTCCTCCACGTCACCTTGGACACATATCACTCTGACAGGAGGCAGGACCTTGTCAGCACCTGGAGGAACCAGGTTGGCCGAGACCATGGTGAGCTCACTACCAGTATCCACCAGTGCCCAGATCTCTAGGCCCTCCAACTGTACCATCATCCGGAAGAGGGTGGACTTCGCCTGGGATACACCCGCAGCCACCATCGGTCGAGCTGCCTTTCCCGCACTGCAATCCATCGGCTCTCCCCGTTTTCGGCAGTCCCGCCGCACATGACCAGGTTCACCGCACTCAAAGCACACTATGGGAAGCGGGGCCTTTGGCTTGATGACTGGGACCTTAGTTCAGGGCTATGGTACTGGTACAAATCCTGTCCTGGCTTTACTCACTTTCCCCATGGTCAGGTGCTGCTCAATAACCACTGCCAGCTCCTCATATGTCTGGGGATCAGAAAGGCCTATGGCTGAACCGAGCGGTCTAACACCCGCATAACCTGGTCTAGTGCAACTCTCTCCACAATTTGCGCTGCCGAGTTTTTACTCAGCTGCAACCAAGCGTTAGCCATCCGGGCAAGTTTGGCCAGCTGAATCCTGGGAGGCTCAGAACCTTCCAGTCGCCAGTCATGGAATTCTTGGGCTTTGCTGGGGCCCATCACTCCAATTCTTTCGAGTATAGCCTTCTTAAGGTCAGGGTAGGAACGTGACTGGGCCACAGACATATCCACATAGGCTCTCTGTGCCTCCCCTGTCAAACAAGGAGCCAGTTTGTCAGACCATTCCTCTTCAGGCCATTCCAATCGTAGTATTTCAAATTATAACTATTTACTAGTCATCGATAAGCATCGCAAAGAAAGATGACAATAAAAATTGTTGTTATGTCAAGTCGTGGTGATATTTTTTAGGTATTTTAGCTGTCGGTATTTTCTGTGTAGGGCATTTATTTTGGTCGATAATTTTACTAGTTAATCATTTTTATTGTCCGTGTGTTTTCCATGTTGGGATTTCTTCAATAGGGAAACTCATGTCAGTATTTCTTTTGTCGGGATTATATGACTACAACTGATACACACACATACTTTCATATATACATACACGTACGTACATACACGCACATGCACACATACACACACACTTTCGTATATACATACACACACATACATAAATACATACATACATACTGTACATACAATTTCTTACAGTCTTTAAATCCCTTCTGATAGTTTATGGACCCTATTCCTATAGCCTATGTACTCCATCTTGTAGATTCAGTAACCAGCTCACTGCAGACTTTGGCCTGGATGAAAATAATATTGTGACCTGTGAGTTGGTCAAAATTTACTGGAAATTATTGTATTGAGGTTAATAATGTAGAAACAAAAAATAGACAAATTATGTGAATTTAGCATTTTGTAACAAATTTTGTAAAAATATACAGATCCAAAACCAAAACCAAAACCAAATCACGATGATAATACAGATCCCAAACCAACATCAAAACCAAAACACAGAGGTCAGTGAACATCCATAGTTGTTAACAGCCCCTTCAGTTGAAAGGTACCATACAGTTATCTTGTTTTATGTGGAGGAGCTCGCTCATTTGCCCATTCCTGTTTTCTGTCATGCACAGGGTGAAATAATGTAATACAAAGAAAAGGTGCTTCTTATGGAACCATTGATGGAAAATTAGGCCCAGAGTGAAGAATTACATATAATGGGCCTGATCCAGAAAAACGCTTTGGAGCAAATTTACGCGTGGCAGAGGCGTAAAATTGCTGTTTTGTATGCACTGCGCATGCGCACCATAGAAAATACGCACATTAACGTAGCGTAATTGTGAACGTATGGGCCATTCACGTATGTGTCACGTAAATACTTACGTGTGGGCGTGCCAATTTTAACTTACAAC
>WWET01001188.1:131805-174309 GCA_011038615.1 Limnodynastes dumerilii
TCAATGACAGTGAACCTGTCATTAGCGCCAGGCATGTCCTGCTAGAAGGAAGTGAGTTGCGACGTTCCACAACGGGTTTTTTTTGTAAAATTTATTGTTCGCTTGCATTGCTGCCTGCTCATTTTATGCAGCAAGTGGGCGAATTTTACAAAAAAATTGAATTGCGTATTTTTAACGCTAAATGCTTAGCGAAGACATCGTATTTTTTACGTTGCCGTATTTTTTTAAAATATGCCGACAATTGAATCGGGCCCTTCTAATTAGAGCCCATTATATCGGCAGGCGTCTCTAAATTTAAAAAAAACGCACACAACATCTTTTTGATATCTGTGAGAGCTTTATTGATACCCTGCCAGCTGTTATTAAGAAGCAGATCTATAACGGTTTCAAATTCACCATGTGGTATGGAATGCATGTCTGTGTCAATGGTCTGCCGATTCTTCTGGCTTTCCACTCCACAGATGTAGAGTAGCTGACCCCATAAAGTTTATACTATGTGCTCTGCCACATCCAAATGTAGATCCCTTCTCATATTTTAAATAATCTAAGGAGATGGTATTATTGTCCTATGGGTAATAAGTAATTATTTTCCTTCCTGTGAAAGCGACAATGTTAATTAATGACAAAAGTTAAATAATTGTGACTTGCTATTACAGTTACTCATGTTTGGCATGTTCAATTTTATGTATGAGACTGTTTACCTGATGAGAGGAAAAAGTGCATTGTAACACACTGAGTTTTATTCAGAGATCCATCAGTGAAAGGTTTGCAATTATACGCACAGACGTTGCAAGGCAACACCCATGACACTTCCCTTACACAGACGAGTTGTACTTGACTTACGAGTGCCTCGACCACCCTTATGTTTAAGTGTGTATTTCCGTGCGTATAATACTTCCGTACGTGCGTTTCTAACTAACCGTGCCCTTACAGGGTCATTTAAATGACTCCCCACACCCAATTTTACGTATCTGTCTCCAGACGGATTACATCCAACCCCCCCCGTATGTATTTTCTCACGTGCGATTCACAAGTCTGTGCCTAATGGACTACTGTGCATAAAATCAACGTAGATAGCGTAACTTTAGTTACTTCGCATGCGCAGTTCATCCGATCCTAAAAATACGCACAGAACTTCCCGCAAAAATGGTTCTCTGAATACGGCCCACTGTGTATATTGCTCCAGTAATAAAATAAAATATTGAACTTTTTTTTTTTAAAGTGGAACAGTCTTGCATATTAGCAACATCCAGAAATCTTAATTTTTCCTGGCTCATGCTCAATAACTTTAATCAGTGTTATTAAGCTCATCATTTTCCAAGTTTCTTATAAATCTTTATGCAAAGTACAGTACTTCAGGAATCATCTCTGTAACACAGCAATGGGATCAAAATCAAATGAAGTGAGTGAGATAGTTGCTTTCTATTGATTTTGCAAATCATTGGATGTGTATAATCAAGTCATCATTGTTCTTATTTTCACTACTGCAGTTATTATTGTTATTATTAAGCATTTTCTACTCCACTGCACATCTTCTTAATCCAAACAATTTAGAACACATTATTTCTGCTAAAGCATAGAAGAAGTAGAAAATAATGGTGATAGTTAGTTAATAAGGTAAGTATTGAGAAAGTTGTAACCTTAAATTTTAAATAAATAGAGCATTGTGACTTAAAACAAGCCTGTCTAAACATTCAACTTGCAAAAAGAGAGAGAGAGAGAGAAATTAAAATGTCCTTTTTACTATTTTTATTGATTTAAACATAATATTGATGCTTAAAGAGAAGAATCATACTTTATATTTTCCCACATATAAAGGTATCATTCTGGGACATGAACGGTCCAATGGTGAAATACTTTAGTAGTGGCACACCACATGGTGAGCTGACATCAGGGTGGGACGTGGAAGGAAGTTTTTCTGCTATGTCAATCATTTTACTCCCTTTTTGATAGGGAGATGATTTAGAGATATAAATAGAGATCAAGCACTGTGGGCTGTACTGTTACATTTTCTTAACAACGTTTAATGAAATACTTGTTTGAAACATAGTTGCCAAAAGACTAAATCTATGATCCTATTTGCCCTGAATCTGGATGAGAGAGTGTGTCTGTTTTAACACTAATTCTGCTACTAGGATATTCAGTTGAATACTTTAAATCATGTTGTGCTAATATGAACATCTATACATTAAGTATATTCCTCCTTTAACTCAATGATCCCTAAATATCTCCCAATATAAATAATTGTGAGGGATACATCTGGATATATATATTAAACTCTAATAAACTCTTATTTTTGGCTTATTAATATAAATGAATCTATCGACTTGATGAGCAGCAGATTTGATTAATAATTTTTAAATTATTCCTACTATCTCTATCTTTTACTTCACACTTTTTCCTTCTCCAAATGGCCCTGGATGGACCATGTGGCTCTTATCTGCCGTCACTTTCTATGTTTCTAAACTCATATTTGGAAGCAGATAGCATGGCAAGCAGGTATTATACTAAGAATATTAATTGTATATAGTATTACATGCCGTCGGCATGTAAACACTCTTGGTGGCCAGCGGTGACGTCAGGGCTTCCCCGCCCACTGCATGCTCTGGCTCTCGGCTGTGCGTCCAAGAGGTTGCCTAGCATCCTGGATGCCAGCCTATACTGTTAGCGGGTGGCTTCCCTGCAGCCCGCGATTGGTCATGCTCTCCTTTAAATATCCAGCGCTCCTGTCAGCTGGTGCCGGTTACAGCTTCTGCTCGTGGTAGCCAGCCTGCTTCTTATCTTTTATTTGCTCTCTCTTGCTCTGACCTTGTTCTTGAGTGCCCCATTGTTATCCTGCCTGGTTCCTTGCCATTTACTTTGTGTCTGTATTCCCCTCTCTATCTCTCCCCTTAGTGTTGCAATCCTCTCTACCTGTTCCTGAGTGAAAGTCTTTGCTACCCCCTCCGGGGGGTCCTCCTTTGATTGCCTGTGTGAGTGTTAGTCTTGTCTGGTCTGTTCTGTCTCATTTTCCCCTTCTTCTGTCTGAGTCACCGTTTCGTGTTCAGTGTGGTTTGTCTATGGTCGGTATCTTCCGACTCTTACTCTTCTCGCTTCCTGTTTGTCTCTGCTCTCCTCTCTACCATCTCCTGCTTTGCGTTCATTCTTCCTCTCCCGGGCATTGCCACCGGGGGCCGCGACCTGCTAGGCATCCTGCAAGGCATCCTGCAGCCCGAACTATCCCCACCTTTAGTGGCTCTAGTGAACACCAGGGCCTAGTTAAACTCCGCGCCCTGGTAGTGTCGTCCGCCTCATTTCCTGGATCCGGCTCCACCCACGCCTTGCCTCTAACTTGTTTCCTGGGGTACCATCTCACCTCTACAAGTGAACACTACCGGTACCGTAACAGATAGCAACCTATATAAATACAGTAAACATGCTATTGACTTATATTTAACACCATCCTTGTGACTACCATACAATAGAGACTGCTTCCTAATCACTGCCAAACCATACAGAAAGCAGTGCACTGACTGCTGGGGGTAATTTGCCGGTACAATGTGTCTATTTTGTAGACACCTCTTTATCTGGCAGTGGAGGAGAGACAGCAGTCACTTTGTAACAGGTTAGCTTTTCCTTTCCCCTTAGCCTTATCCTAATCCTCACTATACCACCCATTCTTTCTATTAGCCTAATTTTATCCCTCCATCTCCCACAGCTTAACCATAACCTTCCACTTCTATTAGTCTAACTTTAACCCTCCATTTCCCACAATGGTTTTTGCCTTGATAAAGAATTGCAGACATTTGAAACGCGTCGGTGGGGTGCTTGTCTTTTTACCTTTGAAGTTACCGCTCATCTCCAGCTGTTTTTAGAACCGCTCGGGACTGTAACATCCAAGCCTAAGCGGTGCTACCCTGGGAGAGAGCCACCGCTCTTAGGTGAACAATCGCCGGCTGCATCAGGAAGGACGTCCCTGTACTTATCGCAAAGTGATTGACAGAGACTAGATCTGCTGCGGGAGACAGAATCACCTGACCGGCGCCCGGCTCTCCCGCCACCTGAACCCCACATCGAGACCATAATTACATTGACCACGCTAACCATCTGAAATCACAACTGGATACAGAAGAGAACTGCCTGCTTTCATAGGTCTGTAAGCCAGCTTTATGACTGTGTCTCATTGATAAAAAGAAATATGAATCATAACCTGTGACATTTTTTGCTGAACTTAATTCGCGAGGATTTCCCCCTCAAAGTACTATTTAAGTTTGTTTTCTATCACAGACCCATCTCTGATTTATCAATTGTCTGCTGAGGTCACATTCCAGGAGAATAAGCTGATATCTCTGAGACTTTCTGCCGAGGTTTTACCCAGGTAGAATAAGCTGGTATCTCTGACGTTTATTGCACCCTTGCACTTTATATTTATTTATTTCTGGAGAAGTTTTTTACAATGTATTTCACCAACTCTATATATTGATTACTGGTTTTTAGAGTTGTTGCGTTTTTTTTAGCCACTTATGGTATTAGTTTCACATTGCACTTTTTGGTATTTATGAAATATTTTTTATAGAAATTTTATTCATTGATTTTATATATTGATTTGATATTGATGTATAAAGATTTTCACTATAATTTTTATTATTGATTATTATTCCCCCACTTCTATTTACTGTCACCCCTCCCCATTTCCTTTTCACCAGCACTCTACAGCTACCTTTTTGTCCGCATCCTCCATTTCCCACAGCCTAACCCTAACCTTAACATTTTATATACTGAAGCCTAACCCCGGTATCTGTCCCCGCAGGCCGCCGCAGCCCATCCCCGTTCTCTTCCCGGTGTCGGGGACTGTACAATCTGTTGGCAGTGAGGGTACATGCAAGGTACCTGTGCTGCTCTATATGTACCTAAACTGTGTAAATTTATAGTTCTGGGAGTAAGTTCCTGTAGTAATATCTCAATGGGCCAATCTGATGCAGTCTGTATGGCAAGTGACATAAGACCGAGTGACTAAAACCAGACATGGTAAATTCTTTGATAAATACACAAGTGGAAAGAACAATTACAAGCTGATGATGTAATTTTCTTGTTTCTTGTGTTTGAGAGAATACAGGAGGCAGTACTGACTTGATGAATAATTGTTATACTAAAAATTAGAACTTTTTTTTAGCTTTACTGGATACATTAGTTAAAATGATTGGGTCATTTATTTCACTTTCTGCTCAGGTATTAGAAGTGAATGCTGCATTTACTTGTTTAAAAACCCTAGAGGGCTCTGAAAGCAATCTACATAATCTAATTTAAATGTGCCAAGTCACACAAAAAAAGTTATAATTGAACAACACAGCTCTTAGCTAGACTCTGGCACAGTAATATATACAAGTCTTTATCCTGGGTTATATATACCACCTGCCTAATATTGTGTAGATTCCCTTTGTGCTGCCAAAACAGTTCTGACCTGTCAACACATGGACCTCAGAAAGTGTCCTGTGGTATCTGGCACCAAGCTGTTAAGAGCAGATATTTTAAGCCCTGTAAGTTGCAAGATGGGGCCTCCATTACTCCATTACTCAGAATTGTTTTTCCAGCACATCCCACAGATGCTCGACTGAATTGAGATCTGGTGGATTTGAGGGCCAATTCAACACTTTGAAGTCTTTCTTATGTTCCTCAAAACATCTCTGAGCAATGTTTGCAGTGTAGCAGCATGCTACAGGACAACTGTCCGAAAAAAGATTTTCTGATAATAAAATCAGGGTTGCCGACATTTCAAAGCTTCCATCTAGGAAAACCCAGAGGGAAGCCATAGATTGCTGTAAGGGGGCGGGGCTTAATGACACGTTTTATGCAAATTGTGTCATTTAGCCAATCATTCATGTAATCTCTTGTGTTACATGGGATGGAAGGGGCTTGATGACATCATCAAGCCCCGCCCATCCCCAGTAACTCTAGGGATTACAGCAGTAATTGTTAGCTGGTCGGGGCTTGTGGGAGCTTTGCCAGCTCTCCCAGGATCCTGGGAAAACTGCCCAAATTCCGAGAGTCTCCCGGATATTCCTGGAGAGTCGGCAACCCTGATTAAAAGGCTGGTAAAGAAAAATGGCAGAAGAACAAAAGTCTGCATTCTGTACAGGTGGTGGCCCACCTTCACAATTTGAGTACACTGCCTATGAGGACCAATTGAGGCAAATAATGCCTGATGAATTAGTTCATAGTGTAAATGTACAAGATGCAGATGAATCTCCCCAAGGTATTTATTAAATACAAATTATTAGGAATAGTATTGTTTTTAATGTTTTATTATTACAAAGTATAATATTGTCATTACTTCATCAAGTGTTAGAATTGCATGTAATACAAACTATGGAGACATTTTAAACATTGTTTACATATCATTGTGTTAGTTTTTAGATCAAAGCATCTGTACAAAGTTTTTGATTTAAGATATGAAATTAGTAATTCTTTAGTCCACTTGATAAGGTGCTATGTGCTCCGGAGGAAATGAATAAATAAAATAATAAAGAAAAAGGAAAAGAGAGAAGATCCGCATATAGTGTAGTATATAATAAATTAGTAACAGTAATAATAATTATAAAACCAGGAGTGCTTAATAATTAAATAGGATCACCACTTAGTGATGTGAAATGCCAGTGTACGTACCAGAGAGCTGAGTATGTCAAGCTCTTAATGCCAACAGAGTCTTCTCAGACTTTGAGTAAGGCTCTAATCATGCCAGGCTATTGGTGGGTGCTGGTCATTTAAAAGTCGTCTCAGGATTTGGTCAGCAACAGGAGAAGCACAACAAATAAAACAATAGTGTAATACTGTATTGCAAAAAGCTTTAGTAAGGCAAGAAAATAAGTCTGCGTACCAGACAAACAATTTAAAACAGCATATAGAAATGTGGTCTTAGCTGATCAGGGGCTTCGTGCAGTGAATAGTGCAGCTGTCCCGTCGGTCTGCTGGTCCTCGCTTCCACAGCTAGGAAAAACCTCCTTCAGTTTGTTCAGGGCACACAAAACACGTCACCATCCAAAAGTCAATTATAAAAAGCTCTGTGAGTCAATTAAAATGCAGTACCAACGCGTTTCATACAGCGCTATGAATTAGGGGATGCGGGCAGAATTGGGTTTACACGGTGGGCGGCTCATTTATAAGGCTTCCCGGTTATTTTCTCTGTTGCTCCATTTTAAGATATACAAGTGTCAAAGTCCACATTGAAGGAAATATATTGGCTATGTAAAATAAGAAGGAATATGCGAAGGCAACAATAATAACTTTTTCAATGCCTTAGCTAATTAAATTTTAAAAAGAGGGAAGTGTTTAATTTGTTGCTATGGTTACCTAACTAATCGGCTCAAAATGTGAACAAACACCGCAGGATATGTGGGGGTGATCAATACAGGAGCTTCTTGGGAATATTTAAAAACGAGAATTATAGGGAATATATCGTTCTATAAACATTGTAATCTATTCTTGGCTCACTTGCTCAAAAATATTTGTATAGATTGCGAAAGATAAATTGTAAAATATAAAGAAAATAGGGCCACACTGTGAAGCGATCAGATGCAAAAATGGTCATAGAGTCACTCATTTACAAGCATAAATTCTGATAACGATCTCAGTATTCTATTATGGAAATATAGCTCATAGTAATAAGGGGGATAAATACAGGGGAAAAGGCCACATGGCACATCGCTACCTCTATAATACACCTTAAAACAAATGGCCACTAAATGACTAACTATTCACTGATATACAAAAAATACATGAGATATGATAATATATAGGGATAGATAAATAACTAAATAAATAAAAATGTAAGAAATGAATGAATATAAATATAAAACCAATAAATATGCTAAAGTAGAAATGTGAAACAGCACTGAGATAACAATAGAGTACAACGAGACAGTAACAACAGGTCCCCATACAATACATATCCACAAAATTGTAGGAGTAAGTAGAAGGCATGATAATCAAATAATGGAGTATTAAAAGACAGAAGTATTGAAATACAACATTTAAATACAGCTCTGAAAACCACTTTAAAACAACAACTCTAAAAGGCAAAAAACTCTAAAATGGGCAGTGGGACGGTATCAGGGGACCCATATAATCTGGTCATGTTAGACTATAAATAAAAGCATGGCGAATAAGCTAAGGTTAAGAGAATGGGATAGAGTGGATAAATGAATATATAAATAAAGAAACAGATAGATAATAATAAATAATTCATTAATAATTAATCCCCCAATTAAAAAGACTAATTCATTAAACTAAAATGATAAATTGGATCATTGTTTACATGTCAAGTTATTGGTTACATTGGTTATCTTATCTACAGGTGCATTATCCATAAACAGTCCTCCTCCTCCTCCTCGGTCTGCAGCATCACCATCCCAAGAAAAACTGGCTGCTGAGTCAAACCCATTTTTTTGAAATGTAAAGAAATAAGGCACATTCTTTAAAATATACAATGTAAACATGATACCTACTTACCATGCATCTTGTCCTCAGGAACATCACAACAAAGCCCCAGTCCAGAAAAGCACTTTATTCCTTCAATGGAAGAGCAAGAGGAGGAAATCATTATGCTTTCTTTTATTTATCCACAATCACCAACTAAACCTTATGACACAGCACAAGCTGAGCCACCAACCCCACCACAACCAAAAGCAAATGCTCCACTAAAAGACCCTGTTGTTGTAATGTCAGAAAGTAAAGAACCCCTGTGCAGTCTGCATCTTTTCAGATGGCAAAGGGACCCCGCTTGCTCACTGTCTACTTCAATAATCTCATGGAAAGGTTGTTTCAAAACTAGATTATGAAGCAGACAGCAAGCCAGCACAATAGGGTCTATTTACATAGACTATCATTTTTAAATGAACAATGCTGATCCAGGCTTACTTCTCCTCGCAGTGAGCCTGGCAGCTTTGTTTAAATTTACTAATACTCTCCCCTCCTACAAGGTCCCGTGATGATCTCCAAGGTCATCGCAGGACATTTCATTCATACGAAATATGCGCAGAGACTCCATTGCTGAACTTTTGCTGAAGTTTTAATTTTTTTCTTTATTTTTTTACTATTATTAATAATATAAATGTATTTATTTATATTTTATGTTAAAATGAGAATTTTTTTTTCTTACCTTTACATACATATGTTTATTCCAGAGGTCTCCCTATACATACCCCATTTTTCCTCCCCCCTAATAACAGCTATTAGGAGGAGGAAAAGAGGGATATATGGGGATACTGCTGGAATACTTACCTCTAACATCAGCCTGAGCTGGCGTTACTTTTACGCCGGGAGCAGGTTGTAATACTCAGATCCGAGGCTTTGTAAATATAATGAAGCTCTGGCTCGCACTGAAAAGAAATGGGCCGGAGGGATGATGCGATATTTACATGCAATGCCATGGAAACTGGAGTTTTCAATGGCAATGCATGCTTTGTATATAATAAAAACTTCATTTTTATATATTAGTGCCAGTTTTCACTTCAAAACTTGCACTATCGCATTAAAATTAAGTTTTTTAAATAGACCCCAATATCATACACCTTTTCAGGTGAGTAGAGGAACACACCACCACATTTATTAAGGCACCTGAACCTGGTTTTCAAAAAGCCAAAGGTACGTTCTATCCAGGGCCGCCATCAGGGGGGGGGGACAGCCGGGCCTAGTGTCCCAGGCCCGGACAGAGAGGGGGGCCTGGGATAGCTCATGGCAGTAGCGTAACAATGGGGGTGCGGACCACACTGGCTGTAGGTGTTTAAGGGGTGACGGAGCCTCCTCTTTCCTTCACCCCCTTTACTAAATGATGACCTGGGTCCTCCTCACCTCAGCGCCACAGCAGTGCGCTGTCAGAGTCCAGGAGCTGCCTCTCCTCCGCAGCATCTCCTCCCTCCTTCATGAATGACGCTGGCATGACTCCAAGGTCGCGTCAGTGTCATTGTGCAGGCAGAGAGCGTGCATCGCGGAGAGGTTAGAAGACCAGGCTCCGTGACAACGTGTAAGTGATTGGCTCAGGCTCGGCAGTAATCATTGGTGGGATGGGTTGTGGCAGAAAGTGGAAGTGCTTCCACTCTGTGGAAGGGTGGAGTTTTGTAAATAGTAAAGTAAGGGCTGGTTTCAGCCCTTCATACTATCCTGACTTGAGCACCATCCCAAGTATGTCTTCTGTTTCAGATTTGGTGAGTTTGTACATCCAGTATTTTTAGATAAGTGGTACTTTTTTTAACTGACCTAACTGTCATTTAGAAGTGTTTGAATGTCACCATGAGTGATGCTCGTAGAGTGTATTTTTCATCTCAGATATTGATGAATTAATCGTCCCACTTTAATTAATTTAGCTGTAAAAGTATGTGTGAATAAATTGGTTGTTGTTTCACTGCTTCTGAGAACCAACCCAGATCTCATGTAGTGATGGTCTAGAGCATGAAGTGCCCACCATTGATATATTGTCAAGGGGCATAATCAAAATGTCATTGTCACCGTGTGGACAACTGGCCGTATCCAGATTTGTTAAAGATAGCCTACTACACATGCAAGGTGCGTAAGTGGGCTAAGTGGACTGGAAGGCACATGAGCCCTCCAGGAGTTATGAACGTAGCACTAATGTTACTACCATCGTATGAAACTTAGGACTTGATCCAGAACTACGTCCGCCATCGTGGTTATGGTTGGCATATGCGTAATATCAGCAGTTTTGCCGATCTGCGCATGTGCAGATGTTGCCCAGCGTAATTAATGAAAATCTTAGGCCAGGATCATGGATCCAGGATCGCTGTTTCACAAGTGTGACTTAAGGCTTATGGCAGCGTAATTCACATTTGTTCTGAACGAGAGGGGGTGGGAGTGAAAGGGGGAATTCACTCCCCTCTCTATCGGACGGACAGACTCCCGCACACTAGGAAAGCATGCAGGAGTCTGTATCCGGTCCAACATTATTATTAGATTAGTTCTGTCCCGATGCAAATGGCATTGTAGTAGTGGCATTGTAAAACAATACATGCACTGTAGGCAAATAGCATTTTTATTAGTGAAGAACAGAACTGTAGTGCAGAATTTTTTTAAAATGTTCAGTGATGTAACATTAACCAACTCAATGATGACAGTTAACTTGCAAATACAGAATAATACTTAATACTGTCAACTGCACCTCTCACAATGCTGTTTCAATAGCTCAGTTTTTGGGATGCACAAGCCTACTTTACCTTACTACTATGTTTATGTTCCTCTCTTTCTTGATATATCATACAGGTTTATAATGTGTATTAATATAAAAATATATGTAATGTACATAGCAAATTAGAAGCTACAGTATATTGCACTGCTGGAGACTTGTGATAGCCCAATATTTAATGCTACCTACTTTATTATATCTCATTACTTTAGGCTACATTTTAACTGGTTGGTATTTAGTTAGATCATTTGTTCTCTGTTTTCGTTATCATAATGTAAAGACCTTTAATTGTTTTCTTTTTAACACACATTTTGGCTGCACACCTCGTTCTTTGTATTGATGCAACTATTAACAGTTTTCCATCTGACCTTGGAAATTGTTGTTGAAAATTACCTTTGCGACTAATAATGAAAATGTATCTTCTGTTCTGCTTGTCAAACTGACACACAGTAGGGGCTAATAGGACATATACACGGTTCCCTGCATACAGGCCAATTCCTAGCAAATAACCAATTTCTGCAGACAAAGTGCTTTACAAACATAAAATGCTGCTCTAATCTCTATTGTTTGCACATGAACTGTGTTGCAGAATAAAAAATGTCCTTTCACATATCAAATTGGACCTTGACAGATGAAGTGACCCATTAAAAGTAGAAAAGCAACGGATTTACACAAAAAGTAACAATTTGGTAAATAGATTGTTTTCAAATGCACTTGAAATATGCCTTTTTCTGTAGTATAATAATGCTGTAGTAAGATTTTTATAACAACATTTTTTATTGAATGCAGATTTGGCATATCAACACTTGGCATATCAACTATTGTTATGGGCGGTATGGTCGTTACCTTGCGACAAGTCCCGACTCTTACAGCTGGGACTACTGCACTATGAAGTGGCATGGCGTCCTGGTCGCCTGGCAACCAGGACGCGTCATCTGTTTACTTGAGTCCGGCTCTTCCGCCTGCCGGGACTCTCTTCCTCTGTATGCCACCTGGCATCCTGGTTGCCAGGGTGCTTCCTCTCTCGCGCCGGGTGCGAAGTTAGTCTATTGGTCTCAGCTACTACTGGAATCACAGCAAATAGGGTTAGGGAGACTGTTCCAAGGGCTGCCTGTGATTAGACAGCCTCCCTATAAATAGACCTGGGCATGTTGCTCCTGTCAGTTATAGAGTCTGTACTCCAGTCCTGTGACCTGCTTCCTTGGTGCTCCTAGTGCCCTTGCCTAGTGTTGCTGATTCCTGAGTGCACCATCTTGTTATTGCCTTGGCCCTTGCCGTTATCCACTGTGTTCCTGCCTTCTTTCGCCTCTTCCCCTGGTGTTCGCTCCTTGCCCTTTAACCCTTCCTTCTCCTGAGTGCTTGTTTGTGCCCCGTCCCCCCCGGGCTGAGTGAGCGTGTGTAAGTCCCTGTCAGTCTAGTCTATCCTTGTTCTTCTCAGTAGTTCTGCTAGTGTCTCCGTCCGCATTTTGTGTTTAGTGTCGTCCGTCACAGGTCAGTCTCTTCTGACTCTGTCTTTTCCCGCTTGCTACTCCATCTTGTCATCTCCTCTTATTTCTACCTGGTTCTTCATCTTCTTCTCTGGGCATTGCCTCGGAGGGCCGCGACCTGCTAGGTGTCCTGCAGCACAGACTATCTCCACCATCAGGGGCTCTAGTGAAGACCAGGCCCTAGTTAGACTCCACGCCCTGGTTGCAGTGTCTGTTTCCGTAACACATATGAGATTCAGCATTCATATGTTGTTCAATTTTTCACATGTACTCAATGAAAGCAAAACATGAACATGAACTGACTTTTGGAAGTAGTCTCTATAACTGACTTAAATTGTTGCCTGATGTATTATAAAAAATCTTCCAGAGAACACCAACAATAGTTTGCAGCCAATGGATTCCATCAGGGGCGGTATGACAATAGGCCTTATCTCATCAAAATATGTCTTTTTTTTTTTTTTGTGACAGCAGATTAGTAGCAGCTGCTGTCTCCCTCATTGACCCAGCGCAGGTCCTGTAAGGCTGCAGACTGCTCACTGTGACTAGGTACAAAGGTATGTGTGCATGAAGTGTACTCTGTGTGTGTATGGAGTGTACTCTGTGTGTGTATCTGGAGTGCAGTGTGTGTGTATATCTGTCTGGAGTGCACTGTGTGTTTGTGTATATGTATATGGAATGCACTATGTGAATGAAACTGGAGTGCACTGTGTGTGTGTGTGCGCTATGTGTATGTATCTAGAGTATGCACTGTGTGTGCGCATGGAGTGTACTATGTGTGTGTGTGTGTATGGAGTGTACTCTTTGTGTGTATCTGAAGTGCAGTGTGTGTATATATCTATCTATCTTGAGTGCAGTGTGTGTGTGTATGTATATAGGATGCACTATGTGTATGTATCTGGACTGCACTGTGTGTGTGTGTGCACGCACTATGTGTATGTATCTGGAGTATGCACTGTGTGTGTGTGTGTGTGTGTGTGTGTGTGTGTGTGTGCACTGTGTATGTATCTGGCATATGCACTGTGTCTGTGCATGGAGTGTACTGTGTGAGTGGATACCATAAAAAATATCCACTTATAAAACATTGTCAGTCTTGTACTATATAGAAGCACTCAATTTGTAGAAGAAAATACAAACAGTAGAAGGATAAACTCATACAATGCTCCAGTAAAGGAGGTCTTATATACGGTATAGACTCACTGGTATCCCACTCTTGTTAACTCCAATATAGGACGTAGTTAACAGTTTACATCCAAATACTCAGGGGGTGGTGCCCGTTGGATGTTTAACAATTTATAGGGCAGGGACTAATATAACTGTGCTTACCCCACCTACTTTCTGGTTTGGCCCCTCCCACATAAGGCCTCCTCTAGAATATATTCCAGGGCCACTTTATTTTCCCAATCCACCCCTGGATTGCATAGAGAAATCTTCACTACCAGTACTGAAAACAACCTTTTCTGATTATGATTAATATTTTCCGCCTTATACGGAAGTAAAAATAATCTACCGGCTGAATTGGCATGATCTTTGACAACTATAATGCTTATATTAAACTTCAGCAATAATTTTGTGGTTGAGACTTTTACACCATTGTTTGTTACCTATACTCTATTAGCTTATCTATATATCAAATATATTAAATATCAGTGCAGAGACATTGGGCCTGATCCTGAATAACGCCTGCCGTCGCTCGGACGGCGGGCGTAAGATCGGCTTTGCAGCCGATCTGCGCATGCGCCGGGCAACATTGATCCTGGATCGGGCGTCCGTAGCAGCGCCGTAGGGACGCTGGAGGGGACGTCCCCCAGCGTCCCTACGTACAGGTTAGTGTAGGTGGGCGTGGTGAACTAGTTAAATGAGGCTATCTTGGATCGGGCGTCCGTAGCAGCGCTGTAGGGACGCTGGAGGGGACGTCCTCCCGCGTCTCTACGTTCAGGTTAGTGTAGGTGTGCGGGGGGAGGTAGTTAAATGAGGGTGGGAGGGCGGGCTAGGCGGCCATACGCTCCTGTGCGAGTGTATGGCCCCTTCCTTATGCCGGCTGAAGTTAGGGTAGCCTTCAGCCGGCGTAAGGAAGGACTCCCGCACAGGGGGAGTGTCAAGGTAAGTGAACGCTGATACGCTGTGCTTTAGTAAGCACAGCGCATCGGCGTACCTCTGGATCAGGCCCATTGAACTGAGAATACTCATAAAAAGTTATTTAAAAATAAAAACTAGTCGGTAACTACTACAGTAATACAGTGGGTATAAAACTTACATTCCGCTTCATTTACAAAATCAATCACTTCAATTTCAGGCGATAAAGGATGTTTTCACGTATCGTCTGAAATCGAAGTTCTTTATATTTACAAAGCTATAATCGATTGATAGCTGCTATGAGCCAGCTGATCATTATATTGTTGGTGCAGAGTTTTAAACTCCGCTTTAAGCCCCGTATTCACAGATAGTAACGCAGGGAGAATTCCGTAAGTCGTTTACATAAGTCCCCTTGCTTGTAACATCTGCGCTTCTGTGCGCCAGATGGTGTGCAACAGATCTCCATGAGTACGAAACTCTGTTCCATCCTCATGGAGATGCATCTGACAGGTGGAGTTTGTCTTACGCATGGCAAATCCCTGCACCAGAGGCAGGATCTGCCATGCTAATATGGCAAATGGGGCAATATAAAACATATCGTGTGGATGCAGATCCGTGCTGTATACTTAAGGTTGGGGTTATGGGGTTAATTATTCCAGTGGTCTCCCCGTATACCCCCCATATATTTACCCCCCATATATATACCCCCCCATGTATATGGTAAGACCACTAGAATACACATCTATGCTAAATAAATTTAAATGATAGTTACTTTTTACATATAGACAATTTTTTAAAATAAGTACAAACAAACAAACAATAATCACACACACATATAATTTATATTTTTCCCATGCTGCTGTTCCTTGTTTATATGAAAAGAAAGAGTTAAAACTTACCTGACCAGGCGACGCGTCTATCTGAAGATTGCAAAGTCCCAATATGAACACACTGCGCATGTTCTGGGACTTCATTCAGCTGTCATATGAATCAAGATATTACAATATCTGCGAACATTTTTCAGATCCTGTAGGACCACACCGGAATGGCAAGTATTAGTAAATCTGCTGAACAAAGGTGCCAGGCTCGCAATGAGGAGAAGGGAGTCTGGTAATGTAAGTAGCGGTCCAATGGAGATTCTTGGTAAAAGGAGCCCACTGATGTTTGTCAGCTGTGTCAGGTTTGGAGGACTGTGTTTTGAACTGTCTACGGGAGTTTCACCAAAGAAAAATCTCCACCTTTAGACAGTTATGGCTGCTGACCTATTCTCAGCTGTGCTGAAACATTCAGAAAATATAGAGGAACTCCCCTATACAGTAGTACTCAGCACATAGATGTGATGGGTGTGGGTGACCGCTGGCTGGGAAATCTTGAAGAGGCAAGGCAATCGATCCCCAGAGCACCAGAGACGGAGCTTTGAGTGATAAGTATAACAGATCACAGGCACATTAGAAACTTAGTGAATGCTTTTTTGTGTTACCTCCTGTCCTGCACATGCGCAGTGCAGAAAAATTGCTGAGCTTATGTCTGTGAATGCTACTCCTTGGGTCAGGACAAGGATGTCAGCAGAAATGATTTTCAGTTACGATTGCTTTAAACTGGTGACACTGTGTACTGTGTCCTCTGTTACTTTAGAAATGGCTTTTTAGCCAATGTTTTAACCTATAAACACATTGGGCCAGATCCTGAGTTATGTACTTAAGCATTTTTACCCTAGCCGCTGACGTTATGTCGCCAATTTGTATGTACTGCGCATGCAACGTAACTCTGATCATACGTAGCTTCAGCATAAATACGAGCGAAAGGGCGTCTTCCATATGACCCCTGTAATTACGCTTTGGAGGCGGAGGGAGGCATTTATATTGTATAGTATGGGCCTACGTTACGTACGTAAATGCAGTACTTACGCTTGGAAAAGTTAAGGTAGGGTTTGGGAAGTGTAAATTGAGTAAAGTGCGTATGAGCGAGGGGAGTGCATAGTACTTACGATAGCGTAAATACGCCATGCCCACGGACATAAAAACAACTTAGGTCTGGATCTACCGCATTTTTACAGTTTGCTATGTCTGTAAGGATAAGTCTTGTAAAATCATGGTAACATTATATTGTGAGCATTATTATTTTTTTAATGAATAGTTTTAAGCTTAATACGGATTTAAAGCTAATTTTTGCTAATTACCATCAATGTCTTCTAATCATAGAGATAAAAGCTAAAGAAGTAGTACACATTTGGAAAGGATTTGGATGTAACTACTTAATGACTTAACAGAAGTAAACAAAAGTGTATTTAACTGGCAACAGTAATTTAATTTAGGTTGCATTTCCCATGAAATGGCTATGTGATATTGAAACCTGATATTTTAAAAGCTTTAAAAAGACGTGTGCTCTGTTTAATATAATACTTCTAATGTTTATTCCTGATTTGTTCTAAACATATGCATGTGTTTATCCTTGCTGATTATGGCCTGAATCTTATATTCATGTTGAGCTTGCAGATCCAGACAACGGATTATTGCTGGATCCAGCCTTCTGTGCAGGTGAGCTTAGAACACTCCTCTCACTCACACATTTTTCAGACAAGAGAACCCTACCTTAGGATTTCCGCTGCACCCTCTCTTAAAATGGTTTTACATCAGAGATCTGGATATGGTGGCAAGCAGTGGCAAGCCCATACTCTAAAATGTAAATGCCTCCCACTAGAATTTGCAAAGGCATCGCCATTGTAAATGTGACACAATGCAAATCACTACAGAAGTCTGGACCCATAGAATCTAAACCATAGTTCATTATATGTGGTAGGGGTTGTCAGTACGAACGGCCCTTTATCAAAAGGGCCATTTCATACCAGTGCATTTCGAATGGATTGGGAAATTAATTGCTTCTGTCTCGAGGAGGAGAAGCAATTGATTTTCTCTGAGCTGAAACCCTACGCTGCAAATGGTATGTATTTTTGTATCCTTACTCTAACCCTCCCCTTCCACTACCCTAACCCTCTCCTTCCCACAGCCTAACTTCCCCTCCCCGTGGCCTGACTCTAAGACTCCCATCCCCACAGCCTAACCCTAAGATTCCACTCCCCGTGGCCTGACCCTAAGACTCCCATCCCCAAAGCCTAACCCTAAGACTCCCCTACCTGCAGGCTGACCCTTACCCTCTCCTTCCATTACTCTAACCATAACCCTCCCCTTTGCTGACCCTAACCCTAACCTTCCTTTACCCAGAGCCTAAGCCTAAAGAAGCCTCGTCTCTCTGGTCATGTCTGCGTCCAGTCTGGCAATGGGTGCGCAACTTCTGAAAAATGAATGGATAAGTATGCCGATCAGCCTACTTAACCATTCTAAAAAAAAATGAGCAAATAGCTTTCTCTTTTTCTTGCCGGCAAGTTCGTCTCCATTATATGTTGCATTGTAGAGCCCCCAGTCCTTTTTATGCCTAACTGTGATATCAAAAAAGAAAAAAGTTCCAGACTGGGCTGCAGAGAAAGATGATGGTACTGGGCACCCCGGAGTATCCACACTAAAAGCCCTGATTTTACTTTACATTCACATCTTTTATATGCTTGCATTAAAATATTAACAACATGTTTGTCAAAAGGGTTCACATTCTTTAGTGCTTAAAATGGTCTCTGTTTTTTTTCACCGCTTCCTCATTTAAGTATCATAAGCTGTGCAAAATAAAAATAATAACTATTTGTGCTTTTTTTTATCTTCCATATCTTGTTTAAGAAAGACTCAGCTATTTTATATCACTCATATGGCAACCTTTGTAGTGTCTCATTTAACTAGACATAGTTTTTTAAAGATTTCTAAAGCTGGCCATATACCATATTGTGATCAGGACGATCATCATGGCAGTTGCGATATATGCTTATGATCATATAATAATGATTGAAAAAAAAACTATAGTTGTTCAATTGGTACAAAAATAGGACATATATTCTATTGCCAGGGGCAGTAGATTGTCTGCTATATGTTCTACTTGGTAGCCTTCATAGGTATGACATCATTTACTTTGACATTACAATGTCCCTCTGTCCGCTCAATCCTCTACTCTGTCTTTATTTTATGTCCTGCTTCTCCACTCAGTCCTGTGTCTGTGTCCTGCTGTTCTGTGCAATTCTGTCCCATGTCAATGTCCTGCTCCTATTCTATACTGTGTCCTGCTTCTATGTTCTTTGATCTGTCCTCTACTCTCTAACATGTTTGTGTCCTGCTCCTCTGTTCTGCACCTCTGCTCCTGTGTCCTTCCCCTCTGCTCCTGTGTCCTGCTCCTCTGTTCTGTCCCTCTGCTCCTGTGTCCTGCTCCTCTGTTCTGCCCCTCTGTCCTGCTTCTCTGTTCTGTCCCTTTGCTCCTGTGTCCTGCTCCTCTGTTATGCCCCTCTGCTCCTGTGTCCTGCTCCTATGTTCTGTCCCTCTGCTCCTGTGTCCTGCTCCTCTGTTCTGTCCCTCTGCTCTTGTGTCCTGCTCCTCTGTTCTGCCTCTCTGCTCCTGTGTCCTGCTCCTCTGTTCTGTCCCTCTGCTCCTGTGTCCTGCTCTTCTGTTCTGCCCCTCTGCTCCTGTGTCCTGCTCTTCTGTTCTGCCTCTCTGCTCCTGTGTCCTGCTCTTTTCTTCTGCCCCTCTGCTTCTGTGTCCTGCTCCTCTGTTCTGCCTCTCTGCTCCTGTGTCCTGCTCCTCTGTTCTGCTCCTGTGTCCTGCTCCTTAATACCTTTACCCTCTAATCCATTTCATTTAGATGTTAGGAGTAATGACATTATGTGTGAGAGACCTGGCTTGGATAAGAAACATTTGAAGGAAGATAACATTCTTGTGCAAGCACTTGGAATAGATAAAAATCCTTTCCAAGTCCTGTTATACACCTGTTGTGGGGCAGGGCTACTATTCGTTATTGTTTCCACATACTCATGTGAACAAACTTTAATATGGGCACATTACTAATATCAGGCCTGATCCAGACCTCAGTTCTTTTACAATTTTATTGTTATTATTGAAATTTTTTATTATTAGACTAAATCCACATGTTCACTGCCACTGCACACCCCCTCTCTCATTTGGAGTTATGATGGCTGGACCCTACTCTGTCGGAATTTTTATGAGGATGGAAAGTTGGATCCATGCACCGCTTGCCAAAAGGTAATGTAGTCTGGATCCATGTATGCAAGACAGAACAATAAATATGTGACCATACAATATGTAAACATCTAGATAACTATGTAAGTAATTATAATACATTACCTTTGGATAAGCCCAGTAAGTGTTGGTATTAAAACATTCTATGTGACAGTGGCAAGCTAACGACACTGTCAGATAGTGATGACAGAATAACTGTTGACCTTAATTATTTGCATTGTATATCACACCTCAAGAATGTTTCCATAGCTTTTTACTGAACCACAAGTGAAAGCATTACTACCACCTGTGCATCTTTAAAAACATTTAGTAACATGCACACATGCTCCAGTTTGGAGACTCGGAGCCAGATTTACTAAGCTGCGAGTTTGGAAAAGTGGAGATGTTGCCCATAGCAACCAATCAGATTCTAGCTCCTACTTCCTTTTTACATACTAGAGAATGTCAGCTAAAATCTGATGCTTGCTATGGGCAACATCTTCTCTTACTAAACCCGCGGCTTAGTAAATCTAGACCTTGGAAAGCAGGTATTTTGGGGTGGTTTCTGAGGACCTAGTTTGAAAAGCACTACAATAAAGCATTAAGCTTTAAACAAGAATCATCTAGTTGAACAGTTATTTCTGATGTATATATTCTAATGCACATTCAGAGCTCTGTAATCTTCAACTACCATTTAAATTTAAGTTGACAGGTGAAGTGTTTTAACAGACATATTCTTAAACATTCCTTGACTGAAAAAAATCCACATAATATAATTTAATAATTCTATTACAGCTGCTATAAATAAGGAATTGCATAATGACATTGACAATAGCAAAAAAGAGACAAAAACATGAGTATGAAACTCTACAAGACAAAACTAAGTGTAAGACACATGTACCTATCATAAATCCAGAGGGAGGCAAGACTGATAAAATCAATGGCCCTTATCCAGAATTGAGTGCTAAATTCATACATTATCCTCCATTGCAGAGGCTAATGTACAGATTTTGGCAAACAATATCCTGTTCAATGGAGTGCAGGGCACCTTCCAGCACTCCTGTGTGCGGCATGCAGTTACATGGCCAGGACCCTACCTTAAATAGTCTGCAGGCATCTCTGTACGAAAGTGCAAGTGCACATGTGCAGTCAATAGACTTTCAGCACAGACCTCAGGATCCAGGCTTCTGTGCTGGAAGACGTTCCGTCAATCAGGCGAGAAGGGGCACCATGTGTACAGCATACATGCATGGTGGAAGGGGAGAGTTATGTAAGGTTAAGCCCTTACATACAAGCTTTGTTAACGCACTAGTCCCGTTTTACGTGGGGTCTGTGTGTAATTATTAAGGTAGGATCCTGCTTTCAGAAATCCTGTGTGTGCAAGTGGAGTGGTCTCCCCTCATACACGGGACTAAGGATTGCACAGCGAACCACTACCAGAACTCCGGTGTGATCAGAATTGGACCCAGCCCCATGTTAGCCTCCTCCTTCTTCTGAAGAACGACTACAGCCTAAATTACATAGTAAGTGTGCTTTAGGATGTAGGTATAATTCATAGTTAAGTTATGGACATTAAATAATTAGTTATTATAAGTTGTTTATTGGTGAACTGGGTTTTAAGTGTCATCTGTAAAACCTTGGGGAGCACATAAATGTCTGAATGATATGTGTCTGTAGAGAGCAGAAGTTATTGTAAAGTTTTGGTGGGTTTGTACCTTAAGATATGACTTTTTATACTTTAATATTATATTTATATATGTATATATCTATGTATGTATGTATGTATGTATGTAAGGATTTTTAGGTTACTGAACAAGAACTTGAAATGGTATACTATTATTCCAGGTGTGCTATAGGAGATGTATTGATAGAGTAATGGTTTGGGTTAGTCCACCATTGCTGTCACAAACACTGCATGGGTTGCAATGCAATGTTAAGCACACTTTATATCTTAATGCTCTTGATATGTTTACTCACTAATCCATTTCCTTAGATTTTAGGAGTAATGGCATTATGTGTGAGACTAGGCCTGGAGAAAAACATTTAAAGGAAGATCACATTCATGTGCAAGCACTGGAGGAAGATAAAAATCCTTTCTAGGTCCTGTTATGCACCATTACTATTTGTTATTGTTTATACGTATTCATATTCATGTGAACAGATTTTAATAATAACATTTATAATATCGGACCAGATCCACTGTCACACTGTCACTCATCACTTCATTTATTTACCATTTTATTATTATAATTACTATTATTACCATTATTATTAGACTTCCTCTGTCACTTCACCTGTAGGGCTCCCCTCTCGCTTATATGAAGTTATAATTGCTGAACCCTACTTTAATATTTCTTCACTGTCACCACATAAAATGACCTTACTTACCTTACATTACTACTTAAAGGAAGTGTTTACACTTCCTGCCATCACAATTTTTACCAGGAAGGAATTCTGGATCCATGAACTGCTTACTAAAAGGTAGGAAACCTGGATCTGGTGCATTATTATTATTATTCTTACTTATAATATTTATGGGTCACCAGAAAGGTTTCCATAGAACCATATAGCATACATGCAAGATAGAAAAACAGAACAATAAATACATTACTACACATCTAGATAACCCAGTGCAAAGAGACCCTGTACTCATTTGTATCTGGCAGCTTCATATCAACTGCTGATATAGAATGACAATTGGGAGGCTACTAAATGGCAGAGGACACAAGGGCAAAGAACTTGCTTGTAGAAGCTAACAAACCAGATGTCTTAGGAAAGAGGAGGGAGGAGTCAGAGTCGTAGGAAGAAATTAGAGATGGTTAGGTAACAAAATGGTTAGCTGTAATAAATTAATAGTTCTTGTGAGATCATGAGAGAGAGAGAGAGAGAGAGAGAGAGAGGGAGAGAGAGATCATGTGTGAGAGAGAGAGAGAGAGAGAGAGAGAGAGAGAGAGAGAGAGAGAGAGAAAGGGGGGGGGAGAGAGAGAGAGAGAGAGTATCAGTGATGTGGAGCAGCATTGGGAAAGTCTTGAAGACACAATCAAGAGAATATGAAAAAAAAATTGGATATGGAGACAATGCTCTTTATCCCCAACTAGGTTGACAGGCAGGTATATGAAGAAGATATAAGAAATTTATTTTCGAAGGGTTAACTAAGAACTTTATTGGCAGGTAGTTTGAATAGAGCTTTTTAGGGGGAAAAGGGAGCTGATATAAAGAGTCAGGACTAGATCGGATTTTTAAAAAGGGAGGAAAACAAATGGAAAGGTAAACCTGGGCAAAACCATGTTGAATTGCAGGGAAGGCAGAACAATAAATGTTGAATTTCAAGGGAAGTCAAATTCATTTTATCAGTTGCCACAAAATGGAAGGTCCTCAGATCAATTTAAAAGTTAATGCAAACAGGTGCAGACAGGATAATCTGCTTTAACAGAAAGAAAGGAAAGAAAATGCCCCAGCAACACTGCCATTAACCAGTAACAGACTATACCATTCTATCTGTAAAATAAAACGCAGAAAGGTCCATTATACATATTTGTAAATATATGATAAGCCACCAGCCACCGTCAAGGCCTTTCTGCTCATGGTGGTGCATGCAGGGAGAACACTTTACACAGATAATTTTGCATAGATACTGAACAGCTTTACTTTGCCTAAGAAAAATCACCTTTGAACTCTTATTATACACAAATGAAAAAAAACTGCTTCCTGTGCAGTTCAAAATGTTTTTTTCCCCAGATGTAAATTTTCACCTGTTTTCTTCTCACTCTCACGATCTGGTCCTATAATCTGCCTATTTTCAGATCTTAAATGTTGAGAGGATCCAGCAGTCTTCAAAGTTGTTTATGCAAAGGTAATAGTAAAGTTAGTGCCAGATCATTACATTGTAAAAATAACAAGTTGCAACATAGGAAAGTAACAAAAACAACTATATTATTTATCTATAACAATTATAAACTGATTACTGACAATAAATGTGTTTTAAGACTAAACACTAAGGTACAATTTAAGCTCCTAACAGTTGTTTTCCTACCATAATATTGTGTAAATGTTTAATCCTAAGAAAATATTTTGTTACACATACACAGGAGATAGATTGCAGAATTATAAAACTTGAAAAGAAACTAACTTTGATAGTGTAGACACATATGAATCAACCTCCTAAATAAGTGCCCTTCAGTGATTCCATCATGTGCCATATACAATCAGTTAGGTGTAAAACAAATATTCATGCTACTCTCCACAGCTTATTACTCATTAATATTCATTCTGACTGCTGTCATTTTTGAAATCTTGACCATATTTTGCGTCTGCTACTGCAAACTGAACTCCTCATGTATTCCCTAAGGTTCAGTGAAGAGGGCAATGAATCTGTACTCGGCAGCACATACATTACATAACCCAGATGACTTTTGATCAGTCTCCAACAATCTACAGATGGTTGCCATAAAAGAAAACACTAATTCAGTCAGTCTGCTGTGTAATTTTCTGCTATACATAACTTCACTATTAATCCCCATTAAGATTAGACACGTTTATGTATTGCTGTAACCAACTGTGATCTCTACAGTGACAAAACAACATTATATAATATGAGTTATTACAGTTAAGTATCTGATAACGTAACATCCTGATAATAACATGAAGAGAGCCAAAGCTAAATATTTTTTCTCTACACCTGGGGAAGCCAATCTTCTCTTTGTAAAAACCATATAGTGAGGAAAATATACTGCATGAGTGTTAAAAAAGATAAGCATTGCCCTGGATTTCTTGTTTACTAGGGTAATATCCACTGTTGCTGCCACTAAAGAAAGTTTCAAGCAAACAAATGGAAGTATTGTTTGGGATGTGACATCTTATATTGTATGCTGCCATGGATTCATGGGAAGAGGAACAGCAGAGATGGAGAACCAAAGCAGAAAAGATCACCAGGAGGGCACTGTAGATGTAGGGTGTGTGTATATGTGGGTGTTTGTGGGGGTGAAGGGGGTGGTTAGGATGAGCTACATTAAATACTTATTGGGCCAGATCCTGAGCTTAGCACGTTAGCGTATTTACGCTAGCCGATAACGTCAAATCGGCTATTTGTATATACTGCGCATGCGCGCGGAAGATGTTACACCACATAACGCTGAATTATGCTTTGTGGGCAGGGGAGGAAGCATTTAAATTGGCCAGTATGGGCCGGGTTAGGCCGTCACGTACATAAATCCATTACGTACATCAGTACTTACGCTATGAAAAGTTAAGGTAGGGTTTGGGCAGAATAAAACGGCCAAAGTACGTACAAGCAAGGGGAGTGCCTAGAAAATACGCTAGTGTAAATACGCTACACGTTCTAACGTAATTAGACTGTAGGTTTGGATTTACCCCATTGGCCCGGATCCAGAACTACGGCCGTCTTCCACAGACGGCCGTAATTTGCTGAAAGATAGCTACTGCGCATGCGTAGTAGCTATTTTACGCAATCTACGTATCATTTCGATACGTAGATTGCGTGTATGCGGTCTTTAAGAATCGATACGTAGATTACGTACAATAGCTACTGTGGAAGACGGCTGTAGTTTTGGATCCAGCCCATTGTCCTTATAGAGGCGATGAAATGTATAAAACAGTAATAAAATATGCTTGACATTTAGTATACACTGCTTGTATATCGAGAACACTGAAGATGTTAAATTAGTGTAGATAAGCATGCCTCTCATGGTCATCTGCTATAGAGCTATATGACAACAGTAAGTGTGAAGAACTTATTTATATGGTAAAATGTTGGTCTTAGACCAGGCTCGGAACAGAACATAACATATCCAGGCTCCCAAGCTAGTATTTCTATTATGTTCCTCAAATAAGGCCTTTGCCAAATTGAAATTCAAATCCCCAAATTCAACCTGTAGTTGAAAGAATAGAGAAAATAATGAAAAATCTTAATTAGTTGTAGAAAATTCAGACAGTAAAAAAATGGCTATAGTTAAATCTGGCTAAAGTTACTATTGCCAAGACAACAGTTATCCATTACCACTAAAACAACCCTTAAATGTGACAAACAATGAAATTCCTCATGGTTACATAACATACAATATTTTTCTTTACACTAACATAAAACATTATTTGTCTGGTTACCAAGGCTCAGAATTATGCTACATACACATTGTCCAACCTTTAAATACAATCCATCGGTTGTACAAGCCACTGTAAGAACAGACAATTTATTGTATGAAACAGTCGTACAGGAAAAATCTAAAAAGGAATGAAACGTAGAGAGCTTTTCACTGGAGAATTTGGAAATCATACCAAAAAGCCATAAATACATAAAATATATCACATCACAGAAGCTTCTTGTCCAATGTAATGTTCATGTAACATACTAAATCTTATACAATTTAACACATACTACAATCATCGTATCCAACAGTTGTCTGGAGTACTTACACATGAGTTATTGAAAAGTGTGTGTGTAGCATCTGACCTTCACAAATGACAGGAGTCATGAGAGTCTTACCCTGGCAGATCTATCTTATAGGTTTCATTGTATATTTCCTTTGAGGCAGGGCTCGAGAGTGAGGGGCTATACAGGCAAATGTCATACCATCACTTCTCCCACTGATTTAACTGAACAGCCATAAAACTCCTTTCACTTCTATTATTTCTTTATTTTCATACCGCCACTTCTAAATGTCTATTCCACCACTTCTAAATGTCTATACCGCCACTTCTAAATGTCCATACCGCCGCTTATAAATTTCCATACCGCCACTTATAAATTTCCACTTTGACCACTGATTTGAGGCAGACATATCTTAAAATTTTTATTTTAAGTATCTTTGTTATGGAATTTTTATAAAAAATTTTTTTTCATAACACAGGTAGAGCTCACACAGGTAAGTTTCTCAGCCTGATGATGCTGTAAAGACACATTTGTAGATGACTACTTCCAGTTGAAGTTCTGGAAATATTTTTCCCTTAGCTTGCATGGTTTCTCATCTGCCTTCTTTTCTCTACACATAAAATAAGCTAAATTTGAACCTCATTTAAAAAAACGCATGAGCAGAAAAGTGCAATTTTGTTGTAAAGTATGAATCCAAACATGAATTAAATAGTTATGGAACTTCAGAAGCATGGTTAACTCCACATGGGAATATTGCAATTTTTCTATTTGAAGTTAAAGTTATTTTGCATAAACCATATGAAGAAATGTGCCTAAATGACTGAAATTACTCTCCAGTGAAATGGAATTAATATGCCTTTATAGTGGTCTCCCTGTAACCAATATAGCATTACGATAACCAATTAGCTTTCAGCTTCTCGCCAACCTTTTGGTGACTTTTTTCTAAGAATGATATAGTGAGAATTTCCGTCTTCTGAGGGCAATCACCATGGGCTTTGCATATTCTCGTTCCTTCCTCTCACTCTGATCATTTCAATAAAAAAAAAATTAGGTGTTTTGGTTATAATGTTGGAACATTTTTCTATGTTATCACTCTATTTTCCCCATACTTGACAGCTACAGCTCTCTTAGAACATGTGTGTTACACCATTCATTTTATTTCTTTGTATACCTTAATTCATCATTTTATTCAATACATGACTGGTTTACAGTTCTTTCCTATGCACATGTCTCTTATGTATATCGTTTGTCCAATACCAGCAGTATGGACTGACTAGAAAGCTACAGTAGCATGAGATGGTACACTCCTGACATACGCAAGATCAACAGTCTTTAAAAGGTGTCAATAATTACATATATTTTACAGCATATTAGGGATAAATCCAAGCTAAGAGGGGCTGCATAAAAAGTGCAGCTGTAGCGTATAATCGCAGCAGAATCGGACATCTGGATTTGGTTCAATGAGACTGGGAGGTAAGAGGGCAACAACTACTATTATGCTGTATAAATGTAAATGTAAATTCTAATTGATATTAAGAGTTAACTATAATCGAACCTGATTCAGTTAAAAGTAAAATTTCAAACTTAACTAAATATACGCATGTGAAAAATTCTCAATGTTGATATAGAGAAAATAAAGAATCTAGTTAACCACTCCCCCTGTGTTGAGAGTGCTACGTAAGGACAGGTGGCAAAGCAATCGATCCCCAGAGCACTGAACAAGGTGTTCTGAATGGTAAGTATCCCCAACCCATTCCCTAATCCTTACCCTAACCCCTCCTTCTATTGCCCTAACTCTAACCTTCCCTTCCCTGCAGCCTGACCCTAACCCTCCCTTCCCCACAGCCTCACCTTAACCCTCTCTCCCTCGCAAAATCTAAAATGGTAGCTATTCGAAATAAGAAAAGCCGAAAATGAACTTTCGGCTGTCTCTACTTTGGAAAGCCACCTTCCGTAACAGGGACTCTCATCGGTAAGGACATAGGTCTTTGCTGCGTATAATTAGGTATGTCAGTCTTAATTAGCTGTGATTTGCCCATGTGTTTAGGTTCTTAAAATTACTTATGAATCAAAGATACGTAAATAAATGCACTGATTAGGATATTTTTTTTTGGGGGGGGGGACTGTGAATCAGTCCTAACTCTGTTTGAACACCCATACATTAAGTATTAATGTACATACATTGAGTATTAAGCTCATTTGCATCAAGAGTCTTTCCCTCTAACCACACATGCGGGACTCATTCTGTGCCAATGCATGCATCAGTCTTAAGTCCGTGTTTGTGAATCATTCGGCCATGGTTTAAGTGTGTATATTTGGGTTCTTGGCATCCGCAGTTAAACTGATCGTAAAAATACGCACAGAGATTTTGCACTTACTTAAGTGTGAATTAGGGCCACCAACAGCAAATGACCTCTGATGTGTTTCATATATGGATATTATATATTTTCCTATTGCTACAGATAACGCAACCAGGGCACAGAGTCTAACTAGGGTCTGGTCTTCACTAGAGCCCCTAATGATGGGGATAGTCTAGACTGCAGGACACCTAGCAGGTTGTGGCCCCTGGAGGTGCCACCCAGGAGAAAAGGAGAAAACAAAGAAGGAATCAGAGAAGATGAGAGGCAAGCGGAATATTCTGAGTATTGCGGAGGTAAACTGGTTAAGGCCGTCTGGGCAATGTGAGTTGGAATCTTCAAACAGGAAGCAGTACATCCATTATGCCATCAAAGAATTTCCCCTTTAGACCAGTCGATTTCAGGGTTGTGCCTCTGTAACCACGGGTGACCATGGACCAGGCGGGCTGATGGGCATTGAATAATAAAGAATTCCAGGAGCTCAGAATGGCAAATTCCTATAGTTAACTGAACCAAGGCAGAGATTTTCTGGGTGGAACCCCTCGACAGGTGTGAACCATCAAGTCCAATGGCTGATACTGGCAGGTCCCTAGTCTGAATTCCTAGGGAAATGGCCTCATCAGCATCTAGGAAATTTCCTGCAGCTTTGCTGTCAATATTTGGACAAGCATCTGCTTGATGAGCTTTCCCTCCACAGTATAGGCAGTATAGTCCTCCTCCTTAGACAGATGATATGACCCGATTTGCATTGTTTCGTCAGGTGTTGAGGTAGCTAGACGTAAGATAAGTCCAAATAGGAATCTTTCTCCATCCGCTGCTCCTTGAGTCGACAATCAACCTTAATGGTCAAGCTTATCAGGTCTCCAAGGTTTTGGAAGCAGGAAACTGGACAAGGGTATCTTTCAATTGCTCAGACAGTCTGACCTTGAATAACTGCATAGAGCTGGGTCATTACACCCACAGTCATTTGCCCAACAATGAAACTTCATGCAATATTCCTCTGCTGTCCTTCTTCCTTGGCAAAGCATCCGGAGCTTGGCTTCAGCAGTAGCTGCTTGATCTGGATCTTAATACAATAGTCCAAGGCATCAAAGAAGGAATCTACTGAGAGACGTGTGGATCTTCTGGTCATAGCCCAAATGCCCACGCTTGGGGATCGCCATGCAGAAGTGAGATGATAAATCTGACTTTCTGATATTCAGTACCTGAGGCATTGGGACAAAACTGAATATAAGCTGCAGTTTTCCTTGAATAAATGGAACTGGCTCCTGTCCCCAGAAAATTTTTCTAGAAGGTTTACGTTAACATCCGTCGGGAGTGCAGGCAATGCTAGAGGTTGCAACAGATGCGGATGCAGCTGCAGCCCTCATAACTGTGATTACTTCTTCTTGGTTTTTCACTTTGGCAGTTAAGGCCTGCACAATCTGCCCTAGGCTGGACACCTGTGTAATTAAGGCATTTATGGTATCAGTGATGGTGGAATCCATTGAGGATCCTGATTAACCACCAGCTAGTTGTTTCTTTTTGTGGCTGGTTATAATGTTATGTGATAACACAATCAGGGCGTGGAGTCTAACTAGGGCCTGGTCTTCACTGGAGCCCCTAATGGTGGGGATAGTCTGGGCTACAGGACATCTAGCAGGTTGCGGCTTCCGGAGGTGCCACCCAGGAGAAGAGGAGGAAACAAAAAAGGAAACAGAGAAGAGGAGAGACAGCCCTGACAATGCAGAAAACAGACAGGGACCGAGACAGACCAGACAAACAACCCCCCCTCCCCCCGAAGAGGATAACCACACAAACCCATAGGGGGAGAGAGAGAAATATGCACAGGCAGGGGAGTACACTCAGGAGTGCACTGGGGGACTTAGGCAGGGAGTCAGGAACAATGAGGGCACTCGTTGCAATTAGCAAATGGCACAAGGCACTAGGAACAATGGGCTGGATTCAGACCTTGTTAAGTGCATGAAATTAGTTACTCAAGGGCTAAATCATGTTGATTTCAGAGGTGATGTTTCCTTCTCCAAGTCTAAATAACAGTGTGATAGTAACACTGGTCAGTATCTGTGTGCAGTAAGCAATTCAAAGATATATCCCTGCATGCAAAGAATACAATTAACTTGGCTCCCCCTGAAATCAACATGGTTTAGCCATTGGGTAAATAAGTTCATGCACTTAACAAGGTCTGGATCCAGCCCAATGGCAGGAGCAGGTCACAGGTTGGAGAACCACATACTATAACCGGCAATGTTAACTGACATTTTCTGCCCTGAGATTGGTCAGCAGTAACATGCCCACCACTTCTGATTGGCTGTCCTCAGAAGTCGATCAGAGTCCATAACAACGGGCAGAGAACATGCGCTCAAATGGCTGCGGCGGTACTAAGAGCCCAGACTACATGTGCCATCATTAGTTAGTGATGGCTTGCAGCAGGGGACCGGACCAGGGACCGAAAAGAGCAGGTAAGAGATTTACATGCCGGACCGCATGGTGCGGCAGCATGTAACATCTATGTGCTGATTCTCCATTCATGACATCAGATGTTAGGTCTTTCAATGCTTTCTTCTGCAATGTCTGTTCTTCTATCCCTTATAAACCCTGAATAATAATAATAATAATAATAATAATAATAATAATAGTATTCTATATTAAAAAAATCTGAAGCATAAACCAATATATAATTATTTTATAGAATCTGCTTTGCTTTATGTATCCTTATAATTAGTTTTGATTTCACATTAGCAGAACGGCATACAGTCTCTCCTAAAGCACCGGGAGTGAGCACAAGTGAGTAGGGGAAGCTATTAAAATTTGAAATTATGGATGTGCTTAGTGCCCTCTGTCCTATCCACACTTTCAAACCATACCCATTTATGTGAGGACAGACCTCCGATGCACTTGCAAGGAAGGCTATATACAGTGGGGATCTGGTATTACTGTATGGAAACAAGAGACTTCCCCTGGCTTTATTTAACAGTTTTTACATGGCATGTACAGTATATATATATTTATGACAATACTAAGAGGGAAGCAAAGGGTTAATAAATTTAACACAAAGCAAATTAAACTCCCTGTGTGGGTAAGCTTAGTGGTACCACTCACCTTACTCTCCATTGGTCCTGGTGTGTGGGGGGAGGTCCTAAGAGGCTTTATAAGGGGTATGCTGCTGGGAGAAGCTGCCGTCTCATCTTTGAATTGCTGGAGATACGTGCTCTGCAATAAAGATAAGTTTTCATTATTCCTTTCACCTTTTACTCTTAATTTTTATTTCCTTTCACTCTTAATTTTCATTTCCTTCTCCCTTTGCTCTTTGTATATATATTCTTTATAACTCTCTGTCCTCTGTCCATTGCTTGCTTTGTCCCTTACTCCTCTCCTTGTCCCTTAGGCCTTGTCTTGCATCCTCCCATGTCCATTCTTCCTAAGCCCCTGCCCAGTGTCCCCCTCCCCTTATCCCTTAGCACGCTTCCATTCCCAGCAATTTCTGACTGCAGCATGGCACGGCCCAGGCGCTCCGCTAATCTTCCGGCGCAGCTGCGGGGGACTTCCCTTAATGTTATTTCAGACACCCCCCGTCGGGGAGGTTTCCTTTCCACAGGCAACAGGAGGGGACGGGGTAGAGGTGGCAGAGCTTCCGTGCCCTTGGCTGGATCCACAGGACGCCGAGCACCGGTCCACGAGGGTGCTCGGCGGTCTCCATCACCGCAGATCACAAGGCAGACACATGCCACTGGTTAACGGGGTTACTGCATGTGTGCGCGCCTTTCTGCATTTCCGGCGCGCACACCGGAGCCAGTGCAACCACTCAGGCGAGCGGGGTAGCGCTGGGGTTTCAGGGCCAGACTGCTGAAAGGTCCTCTAGGACCAGCAGTCTGGCCTCCTCTTCCCGGTGGGTGAACTCCCCCATGAGCAGAGGAGACCCGCCGGGCAGCCTAAGGAGGCGGCGCTCACAATTTCAAGAATGGGAACTGCAGTGCAGCCCAGAGAGAACTTCCCAAAGAGAACTGCAGTGCAGCCCTGAGAGACTGGTCCAGAGGGAACTGCAGTGCAGCCCTGAAGGGTCCCTGTTGAGCCACAATATGGAGGAGGATGGGGCCCACCAAGGGGTGGGAAGACATGGGATTAGCAGGCCAAGGGGTCTCCCGCAGTACCCCCTCCATTACAGTCTTGGCCGTAGTCTGGATCGCTATGCAGAGAGAGGGCACATCCAGGCATAGGGAGTATGAGGAGGGGGAGGTTAGCAGATGGTGCTTTCACGGCAGGCATTTTCCCGGCTGGCATTACGACAGGCCCCATGATGACTGGCCCTATTGGTATACCCCTCATCCCAGCCATTTTGCCCCCCCCATATAATTGCCTTTGCGCCCACCAGGCACCTAGAGGTAGTCAGCACCAGAGATCTTGCTCTGCGTCCCCACGCCATCGCAGGTCATTGTCTCGCGCAGTGCAAGGTAGAGTCAGTCGCACTAGGGATGCTGTGCAAGTGGTAGCTGCAACAGATGACACTGCCTCTTTTTCAGCTCCTCAGGCTGCTTACGGTGGTCGCAGTGGATCATGAAGCCGCAGGAGTTCATCGGTGGCAAGGACTCATAAAACAACATCGAGCACTGATCCCGTGCCTCAAGATCTACCGGGAGCATCTAGGCACCCGTCACGTAGCCTAGGGAAAGCAATAGACAGGCATTTGCGCAAAAGGGCCCTTAAAAAAGAGCAGAAGTCAGTTGATACCCCTGCCGCCCCCAAGGAACAGGATCGTAGTAGGGTATTTTGTGATTACACAGCTGTCGCAGGTGGTGTGCGCCCGTGCATTAAAGAAAAAATAAAGGGCAAGTACGTGGATATTTTTTCCCTCACAGTAGACAGTCGGAAAGCTTAAGATACAGCAATAAAGAAGGGCATGACTGTCGAGGACCAGTTTTGGAGTTTTGACAACTGGCTCTCGGCATGGTGTACCTTCATGGAGGTGTACCGCGAAACCCGGCCTGACGCAGTAAAGGGCTTTATCGGGTATCAGCACCTTGTTCACGACATGCATGTGAAGTATAAGGGTTCGGCCTGGCGCAGCTACGACGAGCGCTTCCGGTTAAACGCGGACGGGCAAGCAAACATCCCCTTAGCAGAAAAGGATGCAGAGCTGTGGCTGGAAGTCGTGCAGGCTTTGCAGGAATCAAATTGAGACAGTAACACACCTAAGAGGTTACCGGTGAAGGGGCACGGAAGCGCCCCTAACACCGCAAAGCGGATATGTTTTGGCTTTAACATTGCCGTGTGCAATTGGGGAAGTGGATGCCCTTTCCAGTAGCCTGCCTGCGCTGCAATGGTTTGCACCCCAATTAAAATCCCAAAAATTGCCGAATGGCTAGCACATTACCCCAGGCGTGACATGGGCCTCCTTTATTTTGCAGGGGTTTAATGAGGGTTTTCGCCTGCCCATTGTGGGTTATGTTTCAGTGGCCCACCCCGTAACCTAAAATCAGCTGTGGAGTTCCCGGGGGTTTTGGAGGAGAATGTTGGCAAAGAAGTGCTTTTAGGGCGGATGGCAGGCCTCTTTTCATCCCCTCCGATTCCTAATCTTGTCTTGTCACCAATTGGCTTTGTCCCTAAGAAGGCGCCGGGCAAATTTAGCCTCATACAGCACATGTCATTCACACCGGGTGCCTGTGTAAACGACACTATATCATGTGCCAGGGTTGTTTATCAATCCTTTGAGTCAGCACTACAACTGGTCCAAAAAGCCGGTCCCGGCGCTCTTATGGCAAAAATTGATGTGGAATTGGCTTTTCAGTTACTCCCCCTTCACCCCTCATCATTCCGTTTTATGGGTTTTAGAATGGGGGGCAGGTACTATGTGGATAAATGCTTACCAATGGGCTGCTCAGTGTCTTGTGCTTATTTCGAGTTTCCTACATTGGTGCATTGTCGCAGGGGCTGGTGTTCCGGGTGTGGCCCATTACCTGGATCATTTCCTGGTGGTGGGTCCTGGTGGAGGGTTCGGTCACATGCTTATCGTATTTTCAGGATCGAGATAGATACAGTGGCCGGGCTTTGCCGTCTCCCACAGTCATTGGTAGGGTTGTTTTACTTCGCTTGTCGGGTCATCCCGTTTGGCAAAATATTTTAACGGCGGCTGGAGCGCGCAACAGCGGGGGTGGTTAATCCTCGAGGATGGATTCTGCTGTCCTTGGACATGAAAGTGGACATTGGTGCGTGGGATTCCTTTCTTGATGGTTTTAACGGGGTGCGAATCTGGGCCTCCCCTTCCATATCCAGCAGGGTCCTGACGGATGCGGCTGGGGGAAGCGGGTATGGCGCATATTTCCAGGGTAAATGGTGCACAGGATTCTGGCCGGACACGTGGCATCAGCATGGCTGTAATAAGAACCTGGTGCTCCTTGAGCTTTTCCCCATCGCTGTGGCTTTAGAATTGTGGGCTTACCTATTTCAAACTCGCGAGGTCGTTTTTTTGGTGTGATAATTTAGAAGTAGTGTAGGCTATTAATCGGCAGAGCGCATCATCCCCTCCGATTATCCATTTACTCAGGCATATCATTTTGAAATGCCTTGAGTATAACATTATCTTATGGGCGCATGTCTCGAGGGTGGATAACGGATTAGCTGATGCGCTCTCCCTGTCAGACTGGTTTTGGTTTAATTTGGTATGTAAACTTTTTCTAATCTGTATTTGTTTCCAATATGTCAACACAACTATCACTAAGAGTTAACTACACACCGGTATCAATTAAGATCAGGCTTAAATAGGAAATCAGACCCCAGCACTTTTACTTACCTCCTAGTTCTGTTGGGGTTATCCCTACCCAGAAGCTGCTGTGGAATCTATTCTATTTTTATTTAGAGAACCGGTGGTTACAAATTTCTTTGCATCTTTTCACCAGCGCTCCATTTCTTTCTGTTTTGGTTTAGGTTTCACCAGTTTGCCCCTAATGCAGAGCAGACCGGTACAACTTGCCCTGCCTCTATCTGGCAGGTGGTCGGCTCGCCATAGAAGACAGCGCGGCAATCTTTGGCCCCCTTTACCCTCAGAAAATATCAGGCTGCTTGGGAGGACTGGTTGAATTTCCGCGTACAGCACGGTAGGGTGGTCAGGGATTTTCAAACGACCCTCCATGACTTTATGCTGCGACACTTTAAGCGGGGTAGGTCCCGTGCTTATATCTGTTCTGCCCTTGCTGGAGTATCTTTCTGCAGCAAATTGCTGGGTGAGCCGGATGTCCCCAAGGGCTTTTTCCCTCGGATGCCTGCATCAGTTCGTTAGTTCCCCATAGTCTATATAGTCATGACCGGGATATATTCAGGAGTTTTCACCTTCGTCCGGGCCTGCTGGCATCCCTGCCTAACCCCAAAATGGTTAGAATGTTATGTCAATAATTTAGTTGAATGGTACAAATTTATTATGTTATTATTGCTTTGCTAACGACTTTACCTGGTTGTCTATCCCCCTCCCATTTTCTTTGCAGGTTTATTCGTGCGTAGGCAAATAGTTTGGATAGTTGGTCTTTCCTACATTTATTGGGCTGGGCGCCATTCACTTGTCGCAGACTTTACATCCCATTGCGGCTTGGAGGTAATTTGAAAAGTGGTAAGAGGTATGCTATGGTCAGCTCTCATGGAACGGTTGGCTAGAGACATGTTACTCAAGAGTTCCCCTGACATAATCTTGCTTCATCTGGGTGGGAATGATGTGGGATGGGTGGTTGCAGTCGAGCTCTCTTGGGCAGTAAAAAATGACTTAGCCTTCGCTTTTAGCTGGTGGCCTGGCATTGTCTGTGTGTGGTCGGATATCATTCCTCGCCATGGACAGTGTTAGTAGGAAGGTGAATAGGTTGGTGAAAGTCTTCTTGACACGTCATAGTAATAAGGTAATTCATCACGGTCAGTTTCATCATGATAGACGTCATTTGTATCGCCCGGATGGGGTGCATCTGTCAGATGCTGGAATGCCATTTTCTTAGGTAACCTTTTTTCAGGTTTAAGTTTAGTTTAAGTAGTTTTGATGTGGCGGTGCTGGTCAGAGGGACCAACGGTGGTGGAAAGCAAGTAGTTGGTACATAACAATTGAAGAGTTATTGCGCAACCAGCATGACGGGTAGCTGCGGGGGGGGGGGGGGGGTAGATGCGTTCCTAAGTTCAGCGTGCAAGTTAATAACCACGCCTTGAAATATAATTAGAATTCCGTGATCCTCCCAGTCTTCTTAAGTTAGGAGGACGGACGTAATTTCAGAACGGAATTTTAAGTACTCAAACGGTTACTGCACATGTGCAGTTGAAAATCACGTAACTTTCTATGCTTAATTCTGAATCAGGTCCATTGTTTCGTGTGATCTGTTTTTCGTCATATAAGTTACTTGCTTTCTTGTTCCCATCAAAAATGTAAAGTTATGGTTAAGTTCCGCTGAGAAACAATAGTAATTACAATTAATTAGTATTCAATAAAATTTTAATTCCCAATATTGGTGTCTGTGTATTTACTTATGGCAATAGACAGGAATGCTTTTATTATTAAAGATAACATAATAGTACACATCACACATGGGCAGTTTATAAGAACTTCCATGTGTTGCATTTGGATGCTGCACATAAGTTATGTGACAATCTTTACTAACCAATCAAAATGTATTCTGACCTATTCAGTCTTCGCATCAGGGAAAATTCAGAGAGCGAGAGATTGGTTAGAGTTTACACCTTCCCTTTTCCAATTTACCTCTTAGAAAGGGTAAGAGAGAGTGTTTAGAAGAAAAACTCAGATGTCTGAGATATTTGTGTCACAGACACAGTCTGACCCTGGCCCAATGTTTATTGTAGCCAAGATAAGTCTACATTTTGCTAATAAGATGTCCATGATCCGATGAACCCTGAATCTTTCTGATGATGAAATATCATGACTGCCCTGCAGTTGCCACTTAGGGCTGCTGATTTCAGTAGCTGTATAGAGGCTGTATCCATGTCTGAAATAGAGTTAGTGCAAACATTTTGCAGAAGGAAAAGTGAATTGTGTGCAGTTAAACAATAATTGGGATCCAGGTAGCAGATCCAGGTAGAAATGCCAGTAAGGTAAAACAAATGTTTAAGATTGCTCCATAGTGTCATTGTTCCAAGCAAGTTACATTAGGTTTTCTATTGGGGACAGATCATTGTGCAATGGCCCTATTTTAACAATTACCCTTACCAAAAGCAGTTAGTTTAGGGTTATTCAGTGGAACCTGGAGAGTTAAGGTTTAGCAATTAGAAGTTGAAGGTTAAGGTTGGTCTGAAGGACATGGAGGGTTAAGCAGTTGAAGGGGGAAAGTTAGGGTTAGGCTGCAGGACAGGAAAGGTTAAGTTTAGGCTGCTACAAGTGGAAGGTTAGGCTTAGGCTGCGGACAGAGAGGGTTATGGTTAGGCTACTAGAAGTAGAAATTTAGGGTAAGGAATTAGGGTAAGGCGACGGTTAACTTACAGCACCTAACTTATTAGCATTTTTTGCAAATCCTTCAGGCACTGTCACGATGGTTTCTTCATGAAGATCTCTCGCAATGACATCCTAATTGCTGATTTATGGTCAGCAAGTGATTCGTCGCAAAAAAGCTGTTCTAAGAAGCAAACCACACCCACCCTGCTCACATCAATAGTCTGATATAACCCATTGCTTGATATGAATAAATGTAGAATTAATTCAGTTTCACCCTTCTAGTTGATTGTAGAGATTCCACCAATAACAGGTTTACATTCTTTTCTAATTCAATTTTATAATTTGTTTCTCGTCATTGTATACTGCAGCACAGATGCACATTGATATAGGAACATATTTTATAATTCCACTGAAGAAAAAGTATTTTTTCTTCTATTTAAATGTATCTGTCTTTCTGAATAATATCTATGTGAAAGACTTTTAAAATCCTCAGTGGGTGCTTGCAAAGCCATTATATTTTATTTGGAGATAAGAGTCCGGCTTAAATTAATCCATCCTCAGGCAAATTTTATTCTAGTATATTGACAAGAAAATCTTTGTTCTTTTCTACTGTATTTGAAAAGTTTACATTTATTGATTTTTAATGCTGGATCTTAAATGAACTCATTGACTGCATCATTATTATATTTTGGCACTGGGAGTGAGTTAAACCATAGTTAGGATCCAGGTAGCAAATTTACGTATGACAGTAAGCTAAAACACATGTTTGACATTGTTCCATAGTGTCCTAATTCCTAGCAATTTACACTAGGTTTCAACTTTTACACGACTGTCTAATTCAATTTTTCGTACTCTCGGTCCTCAAGTACCCCTGTGTTTTACAGATCTTCCTACAGAAAAAGTGATATGAAACCCGACTCACAATTAGGGGTAAATTCTGTACATTAGCCTCAGCTGCAGAAGCTAGCATATGGAACTGGTGATCCTCAACCCTGCATGTAGAAGAGCAGGGCACCCCTACATGCTTATCTCGTATGGATGGGGGATGGATTTGCTGTGCGGGGAGGGGGGCTGATATCTGCACAGAATGCAGTATTGGGCGGCTGAATTCTGATGTGGGGATAATGGAACTGCGCATGCACAGTAATAGTCTATGGACTGGATCCAGACCTAATACCGTCAGCACACTTATACACGCAAAGTGCGTAAGTGGGCTATATTCTCTGGAGGACGCATGTGATCAATTAACGATAGTAATTCCTATCGTTCGATACTTAGTTCTGGACGATAGGAGTTCCGCCCGATGGGGCAGTCCTTCCCCTCCACCCGCACAATTACGAAAGATGGACGGGGGGAGATGGTAATATTACAGTAGGGGCTGGGTTTTGTTTATATGTGTGGATCAGCAGTCGTATGGACCACTAATCCGCATGCCTAAGTTAAGGCAGGCTTATGGCAACGTAACTGCCATAAAGGCCACATGAGAGTGGGGAGTGAGAGGGGGAGTTTACTGCCAGACCCCACGCGTATGGTAAGCGTTTGGGGGTCTGAATCCGGTCCTATGTGCTAAAGGCTAAATAGCCTAGGAGCACCATTAAATATTATTTGTCTCACTTATGCAAATTCACTTATGTCTAAATAAGTTTGAGACACAAACTCAATAAGTTAATTTTATATAAACCAAGGAGATCACAAAAATTTGGGTACATTATTTTTTTTCTTTACAAATGTAGGGTAGGGTCTGATTCACACTTTAGAAACTGCGGCTTCTTAAGTGCGCAACTTTGCAAAATTACCTACTGTGCGTTCGTAGTAGGTAATTTACACTATCTACGTTGCCGACAGGCACGTAGATAGTGTAGGTGCGGTCTTTACAGACCGCACGCTGTGACATCCGTAGAATGGGCGGCGTGATGCTGCCTCGAGGCGTGTTTAGTGAGAAGTGGGAGGGGGGTATTTAGATTAACTGGGGAGGGCGGGAGGGAGGCGGAGAGGTGCAATGTCTGTACGGACATGACGCGGGGAGGTATAATGTTGTAAGTGCCATAAGGTACCTAAAAACGGGGGGGCGGGGGTGGCAGAGTGAGTTAAGTGCGCATCGGCACGCACCTAACTCACTCTTAAGTGTAAATGACTAATAATAATAATAATTTGTACAAGAAATACATTGATTAAAGCAAATCTGTCAGCTCCAACATTCAGGAGAAAGGGTTTTTAAACATGACATTTTAAATATCGGTAAAACAGGTTACTAGAGACTACCTTCTTTCTACTAGGTTTTTTTTAGAATTGCACAAATAACTGAAATGCCTTTTTAGGGTGGAAAGTACGCTGAGTCATTACTATGATCATTTTAAATAGGTCATTAGACTATATTATATAAAATGACTGGCTTACATACGCAACAACAGACATTCTAAATGTATAAATGGTTCTAAGAATGTTATAGCACTAAGGTCAGAATCTAGCTGCTATTCTCAAGAATGTTCTAGATAAATAACCCATCTCTTATTTCTATAACCAATGCATCCACTCTTTGCTTTACCCCAGTAAATAATTTAGGAGCAGCTTTGTTATTCCTTGTGAATCCATTAAATTACAGCCATTGTAGTAGAGACAATAATAAAGTTTTTCAGGTTGAACGCTCACGTCATACACATCATCAGAGATTACTCATGAGATGCTACCATTCAGTTACGTAGGCTGGTGAAATAAAGTCTGTTTTTATTGACTATAATGGGATCAAAGAAGTGTCCAAAATTTGGGAGACCAATTATGTTTATCTGTATTTGTTTAAGGTTATATATGGGTATTCTTTGGTGTACCCTTCTATCTATCCATCAATGCTATGATTCCCAGTTACAGGACTTCTCCCGGGCTGCACCCACTCTCTGAAATAACCTTCCTTGCTCATTAAGACTATCCACTACTCTACAAACTTTCAAGCACACCCTTAAATTTCTTTAGACAAGCTGATCAAATTCTTCAACCTTCCTAAGCTTTATGTACCATATTTACAACACATTTTTCCTTTCATTTACGCATTATTAACACAAACCTGCACACTCACTCTCTCTATTCTAAAATGCCCTAATCTCTGTTACTAACACTGCTGTGTGACTGGATCATACAGAGCTAATTCCATTGTGCGATATAAAGCACTTGCCCTAACGTATCAAACCCACTGTCCTATAGAGTGTAAGCTTGTAAGCAGGGCCCTCTTACCCACCCAGACTGTCTGTTATTATCATATCTCCCATTTTTAATGATTGAGCAGCATCCACACACCTGCTCTGAAATGCGCAGCAATGTATAAGTAATTAGCTCGGACAGCTGACTTATTGTGCCAACACTGTGGCACAGACTGCCCTATTACATGGCCTGATCCATATCATGATTCTTTACTTATTCCACTACAACCAATAGGGTAGATCCAGAACTACGTTTGCCGTACGTTTATTCGCGTAGCGTATTTTCGTGCGCGTATATTCGTTACACTCCCCTCGGCACACCCTTTAAACGTACGTATTTTGTCAATATACGCTTTCCAAACCCCACCTTAACTTTTTCCAACGTAACCGCAGTGATCTGCACACGTACGTATGGGCTAGATGAATTTACGCAGCTAAGCACGCCTATACTGTACACTTAAAATACAACCCCCCGCCTACTTCACGTATTCCAGACGTATTTAAATACAACCCCTACTTCACGTATTCCAGACGTATTGTGGACGCACATAAAATTGGCACGCCCACACGTAAGTATTTACGTGACACATACGTGAATGGCCCACACGCTCACAATTACGCTACGCTATTGAGCGTATTTTCTATGGTGCGCATGCGCAGTACTTACAAATACGCGATTTTACGACTCCGACACGCGTAAATTCTCTCCGAAGCGTTGTTCTGGATCAGGCCCAATGTTAGGTTTATGAGTATATTTCAAGACTTTCCATTAAATTCATAACAATGACCCCCAAAGCAAGTTGCTTTAAAGTAGTTTCGGTGACTTTGCTTTAACTGTTACATAATTAAAATGGAAAATAGTAAAAATGTTTTTCATTTGATTCTATCTCTGTAACATATAAATATTTTAATCTTCTGCAATGGTAATATATAATTTTCTTTAGCTTTTCAGCTATAAAGCTGTAGTAAGTAGTATGCATCATCACTGTGTAAAACAAACATAAGTTTTAAGTTATATATATAAAAAGCGGCAAAGTAGCCGCTTTCATCAGGATGACCAAACACACACACACACATACAGGGCCGGCGCGACCCGCTCCGCGAGGGGATGCGGTGCATCCCGGCGCCATGCTGGAGAGGCGCCGGGCATTCCCCCCGCTCCACGCTATACAGATTGGTAGAGTTCATACAGTCTTCTGTATGAACGCTTTTAATCTGTATAGCGGGAAGCGGGGGTATGTCTGGCGCCCATCCAGCATGGCGCAGCGCCGCAGAAGTCCAGCAGCTGTTCAATCTCTGACAGTCTGCCGGCTTCAGGCGCACTGATCAGTGC
>WWET01001188.1:181729-199180 GCA_011038615.1 Limnodynastes dumerilii
ACAGTGTCATTAAAAAGTAAGGAACATGGTTACCAAAATATATGGTTTTGAGGTTTGATAAATTAGGTATTCAAATCAAACATTTGCTAATAATAAATTGAAAAGAAATTTATTTTAAAATGACTGCTATACATATAGTTTTAACATTTATTTAAGAGGAAAGCAAATTTGCATACTATTAAGATGGATGTGCGTGTTTATTTTACATAAAGAACTAAATCTTGGTGTAATAGATACTGCAGGGAATAGAGCATCTTTAGCATCTTCATACCCCACTGATTGAATGATTAATTTATTGCACTTTTTAAAGTGATATACTATATTTTATATTTATATGAAGAAAAATACACAATAATTGTTCCTTTACTACTCTTTTTGTGTCCTTCAATTGTATTTGTGTTTTTGTAAACACACATTCCATCTCTTATATACCTCATAGAAACATAGAAAGTGACGGCAGATAAGAGCCACATGGCCCATCCGGTCTTAAGTTGCTTAATTAAAACTATACTGACCCTAGACCCTATTTACCCTTAATTTAGTTTAAGATTAAAGATATCCTTATATTTATCCCAAGCATCTTCTATGGAAATCTAGCTTTTATGACCCTCCTAATAAACTGATCCATTTACAACAGGGCCCTAACCTGACCACCTTGTTCTGCTCCACTACATTCAAGGTATTTCCATGAATCCACAGACCCTGGCCAAACAGAGGTTGTGCTATATACAGATATTTAATTTGTACACATAATATTTGATTATATCCTGACAGGAGGCTATTCCACTTATCTATTACCTTTTCAGTGAAGTAATTTTTCTGCACATTTCCTCTGAATCTACACCCCTCCAGTTTATATTCATTAGCTCATGTTCTATTACACCTCTTCCTTTGAAAAATGTCACCCTCATAAACCATATATTTTGGTAGCCAAGCTCCTCACTTTTTAATTACACTGTTTAAATTCATATTTATTTAAATTGTATATCCTAAATCAGAAACTTGGCAGACCAGTAGGGTGATTTGGCTGTCAGAGAAGCAAGAGAAGGTCTCTTGAGCCCAGCAGCCGGTGGAGGTCACATGACAAGGCTTTGGGAGGAAGTTCCTATCATGTAGTATGAATGAGTAATTTCTGGCTACAGAGCTGTAGAGTTATCCTGGCTATCAATCACACTACAGCTACAATGATTCTATGTCTGCAGCCCTCCAAACCTCATCCTCCATACCAGCTTCCCCAGTCAGTAATATATTATCAAAATTTATTACAAGAGTGTTGTTTATCTATCCACTGACTATCATCACGCATTTTAGGAAAACAACTTGTTCACTAGGGAGCTTACTCCATACGTTAATAAATGATGTGTAAATGTGTCTACCTATAGCTCTAATTGTTGCATATTTTTAAATACCGACTATCTATTGTAAAAGCTTTGACGAAGATCCCTGCAAAAGGCTATTTTTACTTCAAGCTGAACTTATTTGCTCTACTGACTATTCAAAGCAATACTCAAAGGAAAGTGAAATGACAATCGGCTCAGGGGATAACACTAATTGCATAAACAATGAATAATACTAATTGGGTGTGGGGCCTGTTGCAAAAGGGATGTTCTCTCCTAGCCAGTTCCAAACTGCAAAGCAATTGATCCCCGGAGCACTGAACACAGTGCTCCAAATAGTAAGTGTGAAAACTAACCCCAACCATTTCACTAATCCTTACCCCAACCCTCTCCTTCCATTACCCTAACCCTATCCCTCCCCTTCCATTACCCTAACCCTCCCTTTCCCGCAGCCTAACCCTAAGACTCCCTTATCTGCAGCGTAACCACAAGTGCCCCATCCCTGCAGCCTAACTAAGTGTCCCATCCCAGCAGCCTGACCCTAACCCTCCCCTTCCATGGCCCTAACCCTAACCCTTTCCCTAACCTTAAAAGTCCCAGGAGAGGTTACTCACCTTTCCCAGGGTGTATGCGGCAGGTCTGCGGATTGCAGTGGGTGCGATGGGTCCAGTGGGCGGTGCTTCCGAAAATGAGTGGGTGAGTATACTGGTCAGCATACTCACCCATTCTGAAATAAAAATGCAAAAATAGCGGCCTATTCGAAACAGAAACAGCCAAAAAGAACTTTCGTCTGTCTCTTTTTCTAAATGGCATCATTTTTGCTAGGGACTCCCCCTGACACTACTCATGGGTATATCCAAGCAGGGATATTTCCTGTCAAAGCTTAGATTTCTGTACTGAAAGAGTGATGTGTTTCCTATATACTGAAAGGGTAATTGTCACACAAGAGCTTTTTATCGGCAGCCCAGTCAATTGCATTGGCTGCATCATGTATACAGGTGGAATTCCTGTTGTTTTAGAGATCTGCAGTCTTTATGGGGCAGGATCTCATACATATTCATGTTTACCATCATTCATTGTTTAATGCTAATTTGTAAATATTCACTATAAAAGTATCCCAAGAATAAATGTAAATGTTTAATTGTCCTAATGTTGCAGCTCAATGCTATAAACAAATGCACATAAATAGCCCATAGCTTAATACGTTCAAATTCAGAGAGCTGGGGTGGGTAGGGAACAAAGAAGATTAAAATATTTAATTTTAAAAGTTTAAAATGTCCAATCAGAAGATGTTTTCTCTGTGTCTCTTAAAATATCACAGGCAGAGAAGCTGCTTTTTACTCCAGATTTTTAAATAATTTAACAATTCTCAAAGCTAATGGCAACTATTTCTGATTAAAGGAATTTCAGTCTCCAGCTTCAGTTTCATCCTCCCGCTGCTCTTAATTAAATCTTGCTTTAATTTGCATGGTCATAAGCACACTTGTGCCCTTCTGAAATGAAAGCTTTGTTTGTAACCATATTAATTTATAATATTTACTGGGTATTTCACTTGGGATATTCAACAAAATCCTAATAACCACATATAATGAAGGTAATATTAACAAGCCCTGTTAATAAACATAATTGTGCAAATGTATTTAAATGTATCAATCTTGTTTATGTATTCAATTATAAATTGCTTGTTGCTTCATTGCACAGTAACAGGAGTTGTTCTGCTTAATCTCCGCAACACAGCATCATCCAGCCCTCCTCCTCCAACACCCTCCGCTCAAATAGGCATTATTTTCATCTTTGTCAGCAACGTATCGGATTTAGAGCTGCGTTTCCGTCTTTTTTTCAAACGGAGGAGCGTGCACAGAAAGATGGGCGCAAGTGTACCCAACCATCTGTGTCTGCATCTGACAGCACTGCGGCTGTGGAACTTGGAGTGCCACGATATTTGAATGAGAAAAGGGGTGTTTTTCTCATTCAAATATTGCGTGCAGTGCTGTCCGGAGGCTGCTAATTAGCCTTATGCTTACACTATCCCAAAGCTGTGGAAAGAAAGTTAATTAGTAAAATAAAAACATTAAACAATGTAAAAAAAAAAACAACATTTCATAAATAAACCCCTTCCCCCTTTCCCCCTGCTGCTATAACAACAATATATAAATAATACTAGCCCAACAGGTCATACTGATGTTTGTAGTACTGTAGCACCAGCATGCCCATAGATACCAGGGTACCATGAGTAAATTTTTGAAAAAGCCACTTACCTGCTCTGCTGGGGGTCCAGTCTTCTAAGCTTTTAATCCAGGGGGGCCTTGTCAAAAAAAAAACCTTGTCGCTAGCAGTACATCCCAGCGCTAATGACAGTCTACTGTCTTTGGGGCATATTTATACCCTCGCCGGGATGTCCTGCTAGAAGGACATATGTTGCGACGTTACAAAAGGGTTTTTTATTTTGCCAAGACCGCCACATCACGAAAACTGGGCCCCTTAGCAGAGCAGGTATTTTTTTTTTTTAACTATACATTTGGGCAATATTCTTACGTTACAATGGTCAGCACTATACTTTATTTGTTTTAAAGTTTTTTTTAGTTCTACATGCATCAGCATGCCCTGTCGAGCCGGTATTATTTATTTATGTTGTAGCAGGGGGGAGGGGGGGAAGGGGTTTATTTATGTAAAATGTTTATGTTTTTATTATAATACAGTGTTTAATTTTTTTTATTTAAACTTATTACACTTTCCTTCCACAGCTTCGGTGTGCTGCTCCTTACGCTTACACCAACCCATGTTTTGCCTGCATATCTATTTTACATAATGAAATTACATTTACAGTATTTATGGAGTGTTTTTATAGGTTAATGCCATTGGGCTGGATCCAAACCTAGTTAAGTGCTTGAACTTAGTTACTCCTGGGCTAAACCATGTTGATTGCAGGGGAGTCCTATTTCATCTGTTGCAAACAGTATTAGAGTTGAGAGGTGAGGTTTCCTATCCCAAGTCTAAATAACAGTGTGATAGTAAAGCTGGTCAGTATCTGTGTGCAGTAAGCAATTCAAAGATATATCCCTGCATGCAAAGAATACAATTAACTTGACTCCCCCTGAATTCAACAGAGTGGCATGAAAGGTACAGGAACCAATGCTTTTAAACGCATTGCTGTGCCTCTTTCTTACAATATTTAACACCACCCTTATACTGAGTATTTCATATTTATATAGATATATATATATTCTACTCAGACCTAGTGCAATGAGCACCAGCGAGCATGTGTGGGGGAGGTGTCACTGGATAACATGGCTGCACTTCTTTTATATTGTGGTTACAAATGTTTTCTGTATGTTATGACTTTCATGAGGGGTTAGAAGGATGCAATCTGTACTGTGTGGCGGTGTGTATGGTAGAGCCATCACTAGGATAATGGGGCAGGTCCAGAACACCAGTACTCTCATCATGTCTCCAGCTCCCCCCAGTATTCCCATCATGTCTCCAGCTCCGCCCAGTATTTCCATCATGTCTCCAGCTCATCAGTACTCTCATCATGTCTCCAGCTCCCCCCCAGTATTCCCATCATGTCTCCAGCTCCTCAGTGCTCTCATCGTGTCTCCAGCTCCCACCAGTATTCCCATCATGTCTCCAGCTCCGCCCAGTATTTCCATCATGTCTCCAGCTCATCAGTACTCTCATCATGTCTCCAGCTCCCCCCCAGTATTCCCATCATGTCTCCAGCTCCTCAGTGCTCTCATCGTGTCTCCAGCTCCCACCAGTATTCCCATCATGTCTCCAGCTCCGCCCAGTATTTCCATCATGTCTCCAGCTCCGCCCAGTATTTTCATTATGTCTCCAGCTCCTCAGTGCTCTCATCATGTCTCCAGCTCCCCCCAGTATTCCCATCATGTCTTCAGCTCTCCAGTGCTCCAATCATGTCTCTTCAATCTACCCTCTTACTTTGGTAATACTTACTAACCCTTGCAGTGTCCCTCGTTCCTTCCTCTGCCACAGCATTGTTCTCTGTGAGCAATGCCAAAACCCTGCGAGATCCGACGATGTGACAATGACGTTTTGCATCAGCGTCGCATCTGACAGAGCGGGAGAGTACCAAGCCTGCTCGACTCGGCACTTGGATGCCTGATGTTTGGGCAGGCTCGGTTTTTAAAAAAACCGTGCCTGCACATCTCTACTCTTAACCAGAATGATGATTTATTGAACAGAACATAGAAACTGCAATCACTTCAGGTAGAGAGGGGTTAATACCTTTACAGGTAGACAGGTTATGCAGTAACTAAATACACAGAAGTACACAGAGTAGTGATTACACACAGCTTGTCAGATATGTAGGAACTGGTTCCATATGCAAGGAGATCCATCCAGCAGGGCAGTGCTTACAATCTGCTTGCCTAATCCCTGCAAGAGAGACTGGATAAGCATGTAGATTAAATGAAGTGTGCGGCGGAAGGTAGTTCTGTACGGACCTGCGTTCAAATGGATGCAGATCCATGCAGAGAAGTTAAGGTAGGAACCGCACACTAGAGAGAGGGGAGAGACAGGGGAGTTCACCCTACTCTTCCATGCGCATTTACAGACCTCCGTGTGTATGCACAGAGGTTTGGATCAGGCCCAGTAAGTACAGTGATGGGTGTTACACTATATAATGACACTGTAATGGACACTGTAAAGAATAAGTGATGCACACCACTTTATATGCAAAATGCAACGGGGAGAGAGACTGACAGCTTAGTGTTGACGTAATCAGGGTGCTCACTCTGGAACAGCCAACCACGGTCCACGTTTGTTGTGGAGTTACACTTAATGAGTGAAATAGAAGGCGTACTGAGCGCACCATTCTCTGACAGAACACATATGAACAGTTATGTGGAACTATAGCTGTTTTAATAAACCACACTGATCATGGAGTAAAACATCTTAAAAACTTCAGATACTTGGAACTGCTCTTCAGAAATAATTACAGGTACAATTTTCGCTACAGGCAACCTCTTATTTCATAGCGCAATCAGATGAGACAAGGTGGCTAAGATCGCTGAAAACATCAGGATAAATTAAGAATAATTTCATTTCAATCATGTCACAAAGGCAAAGCAGTTTACAAAGGTAAGTTCATATTTGCACAGCAAAATAATGTTATCAGTTAATCCTTTTCACTCTTAATAGGATGTGACTGTTTTTACTCAGCTTACTTAACCTTCCTGCATCGGGCAGACTGCATTTATATATTCATAAAGCATCATTATTGCTGGAAGTAGATGATTCAGTATGAAAGTTAAGTGAATGTTTCTTTTTTTATTATAGCAAAATTAAGAAAAAAAAAATCATACAAGGAAACCAAACTATCTACAAGGCCCAGATTCAGACGTAATAACGTTAGGTGACTTTTGATAGCCATTTGCATTAGTCAGCCTTAATGTTAGAAGTGCCCATGCACGCGCCAAATGTTACACTATGGATCTCCTTGCATACAGAACACAACTCACAAGCAGATCCGTGCGGGGGTGGGGGATGCCATGACCTCCACATGCCTAAACCCCACAAGGGAGAAGGGTTAGACATGCTAAGTAAGAAGAATGGGCGGCATCAGGCACTTCCGTATGGATCTGCATCCATCTGAAAATTTAGGGTTGACATATGGCTGCAGTCCGCACATGGCATGGGAGTGCACTCCCTCTTCCATGAGGACTTTCAGACCTCCGTACGTAAGTAACAAGTGTAGAGGTCTGGATACGGCCCATGCAGTTCAATAGTTTCAATACGTATAACAAACATTATTATAACATTCCCAGTTGTCAGCTACTGTATATCATGTAAGGCCACCTTTATGAGCTGATCTGAAGATTGTTTATACTGAAAGTCAGTGGTCTTCTCTCAAAAAGATTGTAAGATCCTATGTAGCTTTGGATCAACATTATTATTATTATATTAATACATAAATATGTATGTTTCTTCCCAGTCAAAATTAACATGTGTTTCATGTTGCTGAACTATAACGCTAACCATAGTTGTTGACTTTAATGCTGGATCTCTTGGAATATAGCCATAGCTTGCGCTCATTGTTTTTCACTTGTACTCCTCTGCAAACTTGCCTTTAATATATGGTAACATGAGCTCATCAAGCATTTCAGAGTTGTCTAGGAAAACACTGAGTAGAAGCTCTGTGAAAAAGAAGAGCTTTACATCTTCCCCCAATATCACAGAAACTCTGCTATTTCTATTCCTGCTAATGCTGGTTCCTAATCAGTTTATGGTGATATAGTGCTCTGATTACAATATAATATTGCTAAAATCTGTTCTTTTACAAAATTTTGGTCACTTAGTCAGGATTTTGTATATTATAGGCATTTAGAATGATTTATCCTACCTTCATCTAATAATAACTTCATAATGAACTATGCCCTGGCTTTGTGGATAACTTTCCTTCCACAATACTTTCCTGTCTAAGCACCTGTTATCTCATTCATAGGGCCTCATTAATTAAAAACGAATTTTAGCTGGGATTTCAAATCGCAGCACATCGCTGCGATATAGCCGCGATTTTTTTAAAAAAAATTCCAAATTCATTCAAAAACGATTTGGCCGCGATTTTTCCAATCTCAGGCGATGTTGTGCGATTCGTAAAGGGCTAAATCGCTGTGTTTTTCAATAGAAACCCACCGCGTTTATCCCTTTAACAAATCGCAGCAAGTCGCATGAGATTGGAAAAAAACCTAAGTGCTGCATAACTGAAAGCCTTAACCATGCTGTACTGATCAAACTACAAGGATCAGCAAAGCTGACCCTTGCAGTTCTATCAGCACAACATGGTAAGACTTCTAACCATGCAGCGCTGCATGTAGTGTGTAAAAAAAATAAATACACAAAGCACAAAACATACATTAACCCCTTAAATCATTTAATAAGTATGCATATAAAAAAAAAAAAATTTCCTAACTAATTATGTTCCCTAAATGTGTGCACTTACCTCCGGTGGTCATCTCTCCTAATCTAAGTGTAATGTAATGTAGTGTGTGTTGTAATAAAATTAATAAAAGGTTTGGGCACACATCGTTTGATGTCAGCATCTTAGGAAGCATTCTGTTCTTCATTGGAGTCTTTGTTCTTCTGGGTTCAGCCCCCACTGTAACTGACGTCATCTCTTATATAAAACACTGCCCCCTAGTGACCTATTCGTCATTAGAAGCAGCCCGGATGAAGAAGAAGAGGTTCCCAGCATCGTGGCAACAGGAGAACATCCAGAGAACCAGACCGGACACTTCAAGCAAGCTGAACACAGACTCCAATAAAGAACAGAACACTTCCCAAGATGCTGACATCAAACGGTGAGTGCCCAAATCTTTTATTAATTTTATTACAACACACACTACATTACATTACACTTAGATTAGGAGAGATGACCACCGGAGGTAAGTACACACATTTGGGGAACATAATTAGTTAGGGAATATTTTTTTTTTTTACATGCATATATTATTATTTACTTTGCTGATCCTTGTAGTTCAATCAGTACAGCGTGGCTAAGGCTTTCAGCTATGCAGCACTTAGGTTTTACACAGACAAAAACACATGTCTGTTATACGGACATGTGTTTTTGTCAGTCCCGAGTTGAAATCACAATAAAATCGCATCTCTCTGGCTGCGATTTTATTTTTGGTTATTTCAAATCATACTGAAGGCGATTTGTTCCAATCGCCTTTAGTGAATACGGGGCTGGGTTTTTTTTCTATCTTTTACATGACACACATCTGGACGATTTCTGTCCAGCGATGTTTGCCATGGCGATTTTTTTTAACACAAATCACGTGATTTTGAGCTTAATGAATCCGGACTGGCGATTTTTTTAAGCTCAAATCACGCGATTTGACGCGATTTCAGCAAAAGAGCCTCATTTACTAAGGTCGATTATGTCCAGCTATTTGCTATTGATAGACACCGCTGCGCTTTTGCTGTGATCATTTTTAAATAGGCGCCATATTTACAAAGAGTCGCTTTTGCTTGTCGATTTTTATTTTCCGTCGATGTTGATCGATGTTGCAAGAATCGCTTGTGCAGCGATCTTTCCTCACAAATTCACTGGGACTTAAATGTGTTCAATGTTAATTTGCTTTTCAACATTTCTAAGTGTTAAATCGCCTGTCTTTTAACACAGCCGAGTGACTTTGCCGAAGTCACGCGAAATGACGCCACACAACCTCTATAAAAGTAAATTTGGGATCAAGCTGAAGCCACCATTTTGTCTTTCACACTGTGGAATAAGCCTGGGGAGTGTTTCAACTGCGTTGAAGTTTCAGATTGCCTGTTGTTTTATAAAGAATTGTTTACTTACTGACATGTAAGTTATGATATGTACACACTGAGTAGTATCTTTTCTGATTGGTTTTTCACTGTTTAAATATGTATGTGTTTTTTCAGTCTGTGTAACTGTGTTTTTCTCTAACTTGTTTGGCTTGTGTGTCTGTATGTGTAATTTTTAGAAGTTTGTGCCAGATGTCTGTTTATGTGTCCTCTCCTGTGGCTTGCTTTTAATTTTATTTTCAACTTTGGTATTAAATTGAGTCCAGTACTGTGTAATTTTCAAAGTTTTAATATGTTTGAATTTGTTCATTTTCACATATCTCACAACTGACAACCTAAAAAACATTTTTACGTTATAAAAACAAGATCATTGTAATCTTTAATTTCTAATGTCTGTGCATTGTCTTTACTGTAGAATGTCATAAAAAATGGTGCCAAGGCATCTTCATGGGGATTCTGATTCAGAGGAGAATGGTGAGGTGCAGGCTACACTTATCAAGAAAACCAAGAACGGCTGAAATGTCCGATTTTCTTTTGATGAAATTTGTGCCCTTGTTGATGGGATTATGGCCATCTATGATGATGTCCTGGGTGACAATGCCATCACAACATTCTATGCCCGCAAGACACAATTGTGGAAAGCTATTGTAGCATCAGTCAATGCCGTAAGCATGCACAACCGTTCGGAGCATACCTGCTGCAAAAGGTTCTCCGACATAAAGAGGAAACTCTGTGATAAGATTTTTGCTGAAAGGGAAGCAGCCAGAAAGACATGTGGTGGCCCATCCAAAACATTTTATTATTCCTCATACGAGCAGAGAAGAAGGTCCATCTTTTCAGAGGAGGCCCTTCGGGGGTTTAATGTCAAGCCAAACTTAGAAGGTATTATTGATTTTATTGATAAATTTAAATGTTCTACCAATGTGCTTTGAGTCCATTGTTTGCACCTCTGTTAAATGTTTGTTGTCCTAACATTGTTCTCTGTATTCTTGCATGTAGCTCATGACACAACAATGCTCTCCACACCGGAGATGATAAGTATGCCACCAACAGGGAGATTCTTGTTTGATGATGAAATTGCTAATAAGCATCATTCCTTTCCTTGTGTTGTGCTGCTTTAGCTTGGTATTCTTTATCCTTTTCTATCTGAAAATTTGTAATCAAAAGGATCATGTTTACATGGCTATTATGTCCCTCATTTTTATGTCATGCAAATTAATATATGCTAGTCCCCAAAAACTGTGTCAAAGTTCATAAAGCTGACTTCCAGATTAAACTATGATTTGTAGTAAAGTAAAGTAATGGTAACAGAACAACGAAAACAACAATGTAAGACATTTTTTATTACCTCTTTAAAACCCCTTTAGATATGTCCTAAAAAACATTATTACAGGTTGACTAATTTAACTGTGCTTATGTGTTTAAACTTACCTTGTGTATGTCTCCTAGGTCCATCACAACCACACCACAATGCTCCCGTTCCCACTGTTGGTCAGGCACCTAATGTGGAGGAAAACATACAATATGTTACCCTACAGATGGAGGAGATTGAGGCCCGTATTCAGACCTCCGTCTTCTGTGCCCGTCCATCCGTAACTAACCGATTAAAGTTACTGGGCATGCGTAGTAATTATTGTACGCTATTTACGTAGCGTTTCGCTATGTAGATTGCATACACATGGTATTAAAGACCACATGTACGCAATCTACGTAGCAAAACGCTACGTAAATAGCGTACAAAAATTACTACGCATTCCCAGTAACTTCAATCGGTTAGTTACGGACGGACGGGTACAGAAGACGGAGGTCTGAATACCTGCCTGAGACACCAACTCAGGAACCAGCACCACAGCCACCAACCCAACCAAAACCATCGCCATCACCAACAAGTTCACACACAATTATGCAAACTATTGCGGACTGTATCCAACGTCTTGAGAGACATCAGTCCGGAGTCTCTAATAACAATAGGCACACCATGCGCCGTTTTCTCAACCAAATGAGGCGCCAAATTGTGATCTTGGTTTGAACCGCATAGCTGCACTGGAAAACCTAAATGTACATATAGCACAAAATACAAGTGCTGTTGAATCAGCTAATAACATGTGCAGGGAGCTACATACTCAATTGTTACATATTTCTGCCCAGTTAAGTACCAATCTAGCTCTACATAACCAACCTGCAACTTCATCATCGGGTGAAACAAGCCACATTACTATACCAGGTAGTTCTGCCCAAAATACTCAGCCCAGACGGGGTGCACGCACAAGGGATGGGAGGGGCAAATGGCATGCCACCACAGCGACTCGCCAATCCCAACGCAAAGCAAAATAGCCAGGTTTCGTTTGAAAATGTAGAAAAAAAATGTGGTTATACGTTGTATATTTGATGATGGCAAAACATTGTGCTCCTGTTTAGCACGATTATATTGTGAAACAATAAACATTTTTGGAAAACAATAAAATAAGGTGTTTGGATAATCTTTCAATCTCGCAAGGATATGGTCACATTGATTTTACATGAACATTATGACATAGGTTTAAACACTTTACCTTTAAAAAAAGTGCAGACACTATAGACAAATAAGGAACAGATGATATGTTAGAGCACATAGTTGTTCATAAATACTAACAAATGCATTATAACATTTGTCTGTGTATTTATTAGTAAACAAGACAGCATTGCCCTTAATATAGTCATATAATGATTTGAATCTGCATAATATTTGTATAGTGTGTGTGCATTTGAAATGTTTTTCGAAACTTACATGTAAACCTGGTCTGTATTAAGATCTCGGACTTGCCTCCCATCCTCAGTAGAACCCACATCTCCAGATGTTAAATGGCCACCTTGTTCTTGCTCCTCAACTGCAGAAATGTCAGTGGATTGTTGGTTTTGGGCTACATTATGCAGGAGACAACAAACAAGCACAATATCTGACACCTTTTCAGGCTTATATAGTAACACAGCACCAGATATATCAAGGCACCTGAATCTGGTTTTTAAAAGTCTAAAGGTACGTTCTATCAATCCTCTAGTGGCTATGTGTGCTTGATTGTAATTGTGTTGGCCAGGAGTTTGTGGATTCAATAGAGGTGTCAAAAGCCAGGAGCGACACCCATATCCTGAGTCCCCTAAGGGGTTAAAATTAATTAAAAGCCATTAGGACTTGCTTGAAAACATTATGCATTATTACAGAGTTACATATTAAAAATTAGACTTACCCAGCAGCCATCCCGTTGGCATTAGTGCCTGCTCAAATTTGGCAAACAAGGATAACCGCCTCAGAATATAGGAATCATGGCATGACCTAGGGAAGCCAACAAATAAACTCAATATTTTCATTTTAGCATCACAGACCACCTGAACATTTAGGGAATGATAGTGATGTCTACTGACATACACCTGGGTGCATCATTTAGGTGGTCTCAGTGGGACATGAGTGCAATCTATAGCACCCAGAACATTGGGGAATCCTGAAATACTATGAAATGCTTGCTTCAGGGTTCGCCAATTTGACTCCTGGCTGGGGAAGCAAATTTATGTGGGCACTAGTTTCTTGAGTGCACTTAACACATGAGTCAAGTGATGTGAAAAACTGGCCTGTGAAAACCCAACCACTCTCCCAGTGACTGCCTGGAAAGACCCAGTAGAAGTGGAGGACACACATTTATTTCTGCATCCTAGACAATGCATGTGACCTAGCTGTTTGGTGGGTCCAAATACCTCCTCACCTGCTCATAAATTACCAGAAGGTAAGCACAATTGAGCCTAAACATTTGCACAACCTCCTCGTCAGACGGAGTCAAGGTCCAAACACACATTAAACACATGTATGTGTCTGCTGATGCGCAGCGTGTGCTGAACCCCAGCCTTAAACATCAACATAATATCTCCACAATCCATCATAAGCAAAGTAGCACAAACACAATCTCTCTCTCTCTCTGAACAACCAAAAGCCACATGTGAATGCAATTGAGGAGTGGCTTTTATAGTTTGCTTAATAGCCATCGATTATAGTAAAATCGCCTCACGTAGAAGGCGAGTTTTGAGGCAGCGCTTTCCTGGCGATCATCAGACAATTCCAGAAAATCCCCTTTAGTGAATTGTGCATGTTATATATTAAGCATTGCAAAAGTCGTGACTGCAAGGGTACAACGACGATGTTGGTCGATTTGATTTTGAAAAAGGCCAAAGTTCCGGCACTTTGGCTTTAGTGAATACGACAAATGGGACAAAAGCAGCTGAAGTCACGCGACTTTGGGCGATTTGGCCAACATCGACCTTAGTAAATGAGGTACTTACCTTTCCCTTATCCAATTCATCCCCTCCGTGCAGCCTAACCCTAAGTATCCCCTTTCTTCCATTCATCCCCTCCCTAACCATAAGACTACCCTGCTACACTACATCCCCTCCCCTGCACTAATCTGTCAGTTCATTGAGAACCTTTGGGTCCTGCGGAGGGTCTGTGGTATAAATTTCTGGTTGCTGACATTTTCAAAATAGACACAATTATATGTCGGCTGTGTGTATTTCAAAAATGTGATTATCATAGCGGCAAACGGAACTTATTGCAGGACATTGTCAAGACATCTTGAAGTTAAAGAAGTTACAAATGATGTTTTACTACTGATTTGAACACTGCAGTGTGTATCACATCAAATGCAAATTTTAAGTTCTCTGTCTTCAGTTCCTCTTTTTTTATTTAAAAAAAAAGAACTTCCACAAGCAAAGTAAAAGAAAATAATAATGATGATTATAATAAAAGATATAGGGAAGTGGAAACTAGAACCACAACAGTTGGCTGTGATCCTTGTTGTTTCACAATGAGAAGTGAGTTTAAAGATTTTCTCTGTAATAGAAATAAAAATAAATCCTGAGCTTGAGCAGCCATGGACAGTGTCCTGAATTATAGGCTGTTAACAAGTCTTCATTTGTCAGAAAGGTCTAATGCAGACAGGCCTTATGATGATGAGCTGCTTTGACTTGTTTGATTAGTGGCTGCTATTTAAATGTCATCATGTTTTAACACCCTACAGACATTTCACCAGCCATCTCTTAGCTACAGTACCTTTTATCTTGTGGGGTTATATGAGGTGTCTGAGTGTATTTGTTTTCACTACAGGCCTTTAAACATACTTTGGATGATGCAGAGTTTGTAACACAACAGGTCTTATTTAGACACAAATAATGTGCACACAAAAATAGTTTATTTATTTCAATATAATACATCGCATGAATATAAAGAGCCCTTCTAAACATCATGTAGACATTTATTCATGTGCATTTGATATTCAATGTATGGGTGACAGTCTCTAAGATTGAATTTGGTCACTTGGTTGCTGTTTGTACACTTCTCCTTCAACCAATCTTTTAGTTTATTATTACATTGATAAAATACTTTGGCAATATTAGGTCTTTTATTGAAATAATTAGTTTGTCCTTTTATAGATTTTTATATTTATAGATATATAGATATATATTAATAGATATATAGATAGTTATATTGTTCAGTATTGTTAGCCTTACCTACCACTAATGTTATTCTAGCCCAACTCAGTTGTGTTGGCCCCACTTTGACAAACTTTTTCAAGGCCACTTTATTATCCAAATCAACCCTGCTCATTTATGAGAAAAAGCCTCTTAATCAATATTATTCTCATCATTAGTAGTTACACTGGATGGCAAATTTCCTAATAATAATACAAACTCAGTTGTTTATCAGCTGGTACTGCAGCCTGTAGTGTTTTTATAACTGATTGGTACCTTTTTACTGACCTGATTCAGAAAGTTACAGAGAGCACACACAGACATGTCAGCTTTCAAGACTTGCTGGTTTATTGTGAGTCTCTAGAACATTCCAGCACTATTGCTCTTTTGCTACTCCCTGGAGCGCCCTCTATAGAATCCTCCACAACTAACGCCATTTCTTAAATGAAATACTACTGGGTGATTTTTGTCACTATGTTCAGACTGCTACAGTTGCAAACAGACAATCATACTGTATTTATCACAACTTCAGACGGCCCCTTTGCTCAAATAATGCAGATCCAGACTTGCGTATGTCACCATATGTTTTATGCATGTACCTTCTATGTGGGTTAATGGGTTAAAGTGTGGCTGTAGCATGTAGGTAGGGGGATTAATGTGTGATTGTAGCATGTGGCAGAGGGAGAGCTAATGTGTGGCTGTAGTATGTGGGCAGAGGGTGTTAATGTGTGGCTGTAGCATGTGTGCAGATGGGGTTAATGTGTAGCTGTAGCATGTGGGCAGATGGGGTTAATGAGTAGCTGTAGCATGTGGGCACAGGAGGCCTGTGTGGCTGTAGCATGTGGGCAAAGGGAGGTTAATATGTTGCTGTAACATGTGGGCACAGCGGGTTAATGTGTGGCTGTAGCATGTGGGCAGAGGGGGTTAATTTGTGGCTGTAGCATGTGGGCAGAAGGGGGTAATGTGTGGAAGTAGCATAGTAGGAATCAAGTCTTAGTGTAAACTATAATTTGAATTAATAATTTTTTTTATTTAAATATTCACTTTGTTGTTAAGAATAATAATAATTATACATAATAAGAATTCACTTCTCTGCAGAGATTGCTTGTGTATCATTATAGATATATAATAGCGAACGTGGGGGCTTCTTCAAAATTTTGCTGTGGGGCCCACAGAGGTCCAGTTACACCCTTGCGTGCAGGGGTCTGGATCCGATCCATAGTACCAGATGCATTTGATTAAATTGTGTTCTTTTGTGAGCGACCATTTTTGTGGCCATCTGATAATACAAATATATTACAAGTCAACTGGTGTATGCTACATTTTGAACCAACTCCTGTGTGGATTGATCCAGATTTTATGACCCTCTACGTTATGCTGTTTTGGGGTGTAGGTTCCCGTCTTGAATGGCCATAATTTGACAGGGCCATTCTCTCCCATCCAGTTCTATACTGGCTGAGAAATCGATTGCTTTTGCCTGGAATGGTAAGTATCCACAACCCGTTCCCTAATCCTTACCCTAACCCTCCCCTTTTATTACCCTAACCCTCCCTTCCTTGCAGTCTGGCCCTAACCCTAACCCTCCCTTTCCACAGCCCTAACCCTAAATGACCCCCTAACACTAAAAGTCAGTTCCCTGAGAAGTTACTCACTTTTCCTGCAGTGTAGTCTGGCAGCGCTTCCTGTTGCGAGTTCAGTGGCCCGTCCTATCGGCATACTCACCCATTCAGAAAAAAAAAATCTAAAATGGCTGCTATTCGAAATAGAGACAGCCGAAAAAGAACATTTGTCTGTCTCTACTTCGGAAAGCAGGGCTACATTGCGGGGACTCCCACCGGCTGTTTTGTTGCTTTTGGTTCCTGAATAATAAAAAAGCTTCAATAATATAAAAATACCATAAACAATAAACAGAAATCTATATTGTATTTAGGTGACAGAAAATTCCTTGTAAAAGGAAATAGAAAACAAAAAAATAATTTAATGCTACAATAAACAAACTATGAGAATGATTGAATTGTTTATGTTTTAAAACACTGACTTTCATTCCAGCCCTACAATCTATGTAAGATTAACATAAACATAAACATTGGATTGATAACTAAAGTGACATCTGTGAGTTTTGACACAAAATGATTTTGTGACTATCATAAGGAATATTTAGTAGTAGAAATGATTGGCTATTTCTGGTTGACTAATCCCTTTGCAGCCAATAAGTGATTATTTTCGAATGGCACGTTTGGAATTGAACGGATAACCTTCACCAAGTACACTTATATGTCAGAACTCACTACTTCATGCTGTCACAGTCTCTATAATTGTTTTTATGTTATTT
>WWET01001188.1:201654-215958 GCA_011038615.1 Limnodynastes dumerilii
GTGTGTGTGTGTGCCACAAAAAAGGTTGAGAATCTCAAAGTTGGGAGCTATGTCATGTAACTCCCCATATATTTAGGTAACAGATAAACTATTAGATTGGAGCACTTGTCACTATTGCTTATCTTAACAACTCCAACTCAACACTTTTCTAAACAAAATATAGAAGAATAGTAAAATATTTGTGCATAATTATTTAAAATGCTGTGACAATTTAAAGACATACAGGGCCTGATTCAATTAGTCGCAATGATAGGAAAAAGTTTGCGCTTCTCTTTTTCCTGTCATATACTTTATGAAAAATGGGCGAATCCCCCCCCCCAAAAAAAATTTGCGGAATTTGCTTTGCACCGCAAATAACGCCGGTGCAAAGCTAATTGAATCGGCCCCTCAGTATTGCTAACAACCATGTAATGTTCCTATCTGTCTAAACCTTGTATAAAGCAGTCTTGATTAAAATCACTTGTATTCCAATCCACTAAAGCCTGCCTGTCCTTCACTGGAACCAGGTACCTTCAACAAGAGATAATAGTCCTTTTTTCATGCTCTGTCTTCCTGGAAGGCTTGTTTGTTTGCTCTTTCTTCATACAGTTGGTTGGAACTACACAGTAGTGTACCACACAATACAATGGAAGACAGCCAGTACCAAATAACAATGAGGACTACTATCTGCTCAATATTAAAACACTGTGGTGCAAGACCAATGCAAAGTCCTGTGAACAAATATATTCCTCAAGAACTACATACATTCAATCAAGTCTAAAGTTCTGTTAAATGAATTCATGCATGCCACAACAATGCAATTAATTTACATAGCACACTAACTTTTCCCTTTAATGTTACTTTCCCATAAACGTATGCATTTTTATTACTAAATACAACCTTCTTATTATCTCCATTCTGTCATTATTTAGATTCCTATAATGAAATATCAGTTTGTAGTTGTCTATCATGTTTTTTAAAAGCTTTATGGAGGTTTAATGATTTATTGCAGTTTGCACATTTGATTTTAACAATCTGCAAGTGTATTTTATTTTGTTATTTTCCTTTTCTCCCAAAAAATTTTTACAGTAGTTTATACATCATCTGATATTGTGTCAACTCAAGTGTAGTTGTCTTGTTTCTTTTATTTTTAAAATATAACCATTATCCAATGCAAACATACCTTCATATCTGTCCATGAAATTGAGTCAAATCAGGCTGTGAGAGATGGAGGGATAGCGTCAGGATGCAAGTAAGGGAGGGTTAGGGTCAGGCTGCGGGAGATGGTGGGCTAGGGTCAGTATGCAAGTAAGGGAGGGTTAGGGTCAGGCTGCCAGGAAGGGAGGGTTAGGGTAATGAGAGGGGAGGGTTAGAATTAGGGAAAGGAGTGGGGGACTTTTTTTTAACTTACATTTCAGAGCAACAAAATCTCAGTGTTCCGTGGATCGATTGCTATGCCGCCTCACATATGTAATTGAAATCCCAGTCAGTTCAAAACTGGCTGGGAGAGAACGGCCCTATCGCAATAGGGCCTTTCTAAGTGGGGACCCACATCCATACTAAATAAGCTGACTTCTACTCTGTATTGTACTTCGATGTCTATCAGATAATTATAACTGTAATGTCCTTCATATTACACTAATAAAAATGTTGTCTTTTGAAACCTTGTGGACACTAAGGGGCTAATTTAACTGAGCGTAAAGACAAGAATAAGCGTTTGGTGCACCTGCTTATCCCGTCTATTATGGTAGCCAACATTTTTGCACCTCTGTGGGGTGCAAGATTAAATCTGCAATGTAAATTCACGCAATGTGCCATTTCAGAGGCATTTTGAATCCCCCCAATACTTTTGCCATTTTCGACATATTATAACAGCAGACTGCATTCAGAGCTCTGATCCAGCCTTCCGTGCGAACACATGGGAGACAACTCCCCTCGCTTGTACATGCTTCTAAACCTTGGCCCCTCTCCCTTCATAAGCCCATAAGGAAAAAAAAATGGAACCCTAGATCGCGCAGTTTTAGATGCAGTTAGCAATAGCGGTGTTTCCCATGCTCGTAATCAGAAAAGCTCCACTTATTAGAAGTGTGGATCTTGTCTTTCATGTTTAAGTTAGATATTTAAGAAGCAGTTAAGACACATTTTTGGTAGTGCAGTTTTTCAGTATGATTATTACTGCAAATACCATTTTCTCTTTCATCTGGTTTATAGATATATTGATAGATTAGGATGGCGGAGAGATTATTTTTCCTATCACTGCTTCCAAATGCTCTTTCATCTGCCTCCTGTCAAAAGAAGTATTAGAGAGGCTCTACAGAGTACAGCTTAAGCCACTTGCACTTGGCAAACAATGAGCCTGAATCTGAGAAGTTTAACTTTCCTTTACTGATTCTATTGATTGGGAAAAAAACATCTTCAGCTAGCAAGACTTTTGTAGGTTTAAATACAAAATCAAGTTTTCACTTGACTTTTACAACAGTTGTCACTTTATCTTTAAGGCTTAGCATACAGCATTTATGAAGCAGTTAATAATTCATAGTGAATAGTCATTATTATCCCATAACTGCATTTTCACATTTATTTCAATCACATTCTGAATAGCAGAATAATCTCTGTCCATAGAGTTACATAACGCAAAAACTTACACATGTTGGCTTTGTAGCCAGTGTTTTATTTAAATATATATTCAATATTTTTATTTATGAAACAACACAAATACCCTCTACCACCATTTTCCCTTAATTACGTCTTTACTTCATCCTCTAAATGCTTTCAGCTTCCACCTTTTCTTTCTTTTTTGCGATTGGCCACACTGCCTCTTCTTTTCTTGGTTTGTATTTCCTTTAATACTTTATCTACTTTTCTTAATATAATCTCTGTAATATAAAAGAAACCAGGAGATCTAGAATTCTGGAATGGGGGATTTTCCCCTACTTGTTATAAATGCAGATAAGATGATTTAGAATGAGCTTGTCACGTTCAAGGAGTTTTTGGGATCGGTTCCGGGTTTCAGGGATGAAGACAACAGTGTTGGGTTAAAAAGAAATTGAGCAGGTTTAATAATAGATGGGTGCATACAGAAGTAACGATGATTAATAGTCCCAGATGAGGTAATAGTGCAAGTCCAGACAATAGTTCGCCAGGAGACACACTGTCAAACAAGTTCCAAGTCCAGACAGGAGTACCGACAGGCCAGGGTAATTAAGAGAGTCTGTGTGGTAGGAGGTGGAGTTGAGGATAGCCGTTGTAGCAGTGATGAAGGAGGTGGATGTCAGAGTTGGAGTCAGCGGAACCGGAGTAGACGGAACTGGCAACAGCTGAGGAGGATCAACTGGAACGCAGGACTTGAACTCCGGGCAGGACCTTAGGACCGGACCTTAGGATTGAACCTCAGGGCTGGACCTCAGGACTGAAGCGCTAGACTGGACCAAGCAGACAGGACTGGACCAAGTCAGGCAGGACTGGACCAAGCAGGCAGGACTGGACCAAGACGGCAGGACTGGACCAAGCAGGCAGGACTGGACCAAGACGGCAGGACTGGACCAAGCAGGCAGGACTGGACCAAGACGGCAGGACTGGACCAAGCAGGCAGGACTGGACCAAGACGGCAGGACTGGACCAAGCAGGCAGGACTGGACCAAGACGGCAGGACTGGACCAAGCAGGCAGGACTGGACCAAGACGGCAGGACTGGACCAAGCAGGCAGGACTGGACCAAGACGGCAGGACTGGACCAAGCAGGCAGGACTGGACCAAGACGGCAGGACTGGACCAAGCAGGCAGGACTGGACCAAGACGGCAGGACTGGACCAAGCAGGCAGGACTGGACCAAGACGGCAGGACTGGACCAAGCAGGCAGGACTGGACCAAGACGGCAGGACTGGACCAAGCAGGCAGGACTGGACCAAGACGGCAGGACTGGACCAAGCAGGCAGGACTGGACCAAGACGGCAGGACTGGACCAAGCAGGCAGGACTGGACCAAGACGGCAGGACTGGACCAAGCAGGCAGGACTGGACCAAGACGGCAGGACTGGACCAAGCAGGCAGGACTGGACCAAGCAGGCAGGACTGGACCAAGCAGGCAGGACTGGACCAAGACGACAGGATAGACCAAGGAGTACCAGGCACATGGGAGACCTGATTGTTCTGGCAACGATGGAACAGTGCACAGGGTTTAAATAGTGCGCCCTGTGCACTGATTGGCTGGAGGACCGGAGACCACGGAGATCATTGGAGAAGCGTTGTCACATGATTCATCCAAGATGGCGGCGCCCATGGATCAGGACACAGCCACACTTGCCGCCAGAAACCCACGTGGAGGACGCCGCAGCAAGACTGGTGAGTATGAGCAGAGGCTGTCACTGTTTCAGTGACAGACTCCGACGAGCTGCAGCAGCCGCGCGCCGGGAGAGGGACGCCGTCAGGGAACCAGGGAGCAGGTAAGTGCGGCGTCTGCTGCGACTTGTGATAGAGCTAATAGTATTGTATTGTTTGAATTACTGTAATATCTTATGCTGCAAGATTACCTTTAAAATAAAGTATTAAAAAAAGTGAAAAATGTGTAAACAATGTAAAAAAAAATTACAAACTACATCAGAATAATAATTGTATTGCAATTCATTAGCATTAAGACTGATAAAATTCTGTGTAAAATAAACTCTATGGACCTGATTCACAGATAAGAGTGATTTAGGTATGGGCAGATCCGCACCTAACTCACTCTTCCAGCCCCCAACTCAACCCCCCGTTTTAGGTACCTTATGGCACCTACGAGTGCCATAGGGCTACCTTATCTCTCTGTGCAATGTCCGTATGGACCATCTATCTATCAGTCTGTCTGTCTATCTATCTGTCTGTCTGTCTGTCTGTCTGTCTATCTATCTATCTATCTATCTACACTTCTAGACATAACACTTACACTATGTAACATATGCAAGTAAAAGGAATACAGCACAGTGATGATGAGTGTCTAAATTTAATCTAATGTCAACTCTTCTGTTACAATTTATTTTAATCTTACTTTGTATTCAACATACATTGAACCTAATACCACCTGGGAACTCCACTGGTACTATATCCTGTGCCAGTACCATCTTGTGCTCAGGCTGTTGTGTACTTCTAGATATTCTGCATTATACCACTATCTTGGGTTCCTTTGGTACCATTATATCTGTGTTCTTTGTTTTGTCTTGTTGTTTGTCTATTGAGTCTGCCATTAGGTGTATTAGCTGTCAGTAGGTAATGTGACTCCAGTCCCTTTTCTCTCTAGCAGTTGCCAGCAGGAAACAAGACCTGCTGTAGGTTTGCAGCCAAACTTTTCCCCACCATCAGTGACTCCAGTGAACACCAGACCCACAGTTAGACTCCGCATTCACTTTGGTAACCAGCTACTCGTAACCTCTATGACCAACTATACTCTTTTCTTCAACCAACTTACTAAGGAGTTGCCCAAAACTACTAATATTACAGGGACAAAGTAATTGGTCAAGTGGTGTTTACACTCCTTTAGCTAGATTTAATTAAAATGAAAAGTGGAGATGTTTCCCATAGCAACCCATTAGATTCTAGCTCTCACTTTCCTATTACATACTAGAGAATGTCAACTAGAATCTGATGGATTGCTAGCCCCTAGAGTAATCATACAGACAAGTTTTTCACACCTGCCTTTTCAATAACTATTGACAGCTATTAAACTTTGGTGAGCCCTTGCTGGCAATATCATCCACTTAAAGGTTTTGATCTTGTAGTAAAAATATTTAGGCTAAAAAATAAAATTTAAAAATAAGAAATAAAAATAGGTTAATATGTTGTGGATGGACAACGTCATACGTGGCCAGACCACGTCATATTATTTATGAATGGACATATTTCATTTTAATTACACAGTGCATCACTGTATTTTTGGAAAGGTGTCTAGTGTATTGCATGGATGCTAGGACTTCCTGGACAATGTCTTTGGTGATTACCTATGATAATGAGGCTCTTTCAGGCTTCTTCCTGGCTTGAGAGCAGAGTGGGATGTCATTAGCTTTCATCCTAAGGTACAGGAACTGGGGAAACGTTATCTGTAAATTGTGTCATATGTGACCTGTTATGTGTGAATTGCGTTATCTGTAAATTGAGTCAATGGGCCTGATCCAGACCTACGCCCACCGTCCTAGCTGAAAAGCCGATCTGCGCATGCGCCGGGCAGATGTTGCCTGGCGTCGCTACGGCAACGCCAGATCATGGATCAGGCGTCTGTAGCAGCGCCGTAGGGACGCTGAAAGGGACGTCCCCCAGCGTCTCTACGTTCAGGTTAGTATAGGTGGGCGGGGGGAGCTAGTTTAATGAGGGTAGGAGGGCGGGCTAGGCGGCCACACGCTCCTGTGCGAGCGTATGGCCCCTTCCTTACGCCGGCTGAAGTTAGGGTAGCCTTCAGCCGGCATAAGGAAGGGGCCGTACGCCCACACAGGGGGAGTGTCGGGGAAAGGGAACGCCGATACGCTGTGCTTTAGTAAACACGGGGCATCGGCGTAGGTCTGGATCAGGCCCAATGTCCTGTCTGTAGGAAATATTTCCTGACTGTAAATAACTGAATGCTATATTTGAGACGTAACGGCACCGTTTGTGAGCTGGGATGGGAGTTCCCTCCTCCCAGCATGTGTGCCAAAACCTGTATATAAACTGAGCTGTGTCTGTATGAAAGGTATTCCATCTAAAGATTCCAACAAGGGTATTCTGGCTGGGCATATCAGAGTTATTATCACCCCTGGCCCAGCGGTCCTTATCAGGACCCAACGAAGAGATAATAAACCATCTATTTGCTTCAAGTATTGCATCGGCTGTATTCCTGCGACCTACAGATTAGCTGACATCTAATCCGTTCCCTGCTGATCTGATCGTGTCACTTTTCTGGCGGCAGCAGTGAGGATCCGTGTGTCCTGTCACATATGTATTATGTAATTAGCTAAAGCTAAAAAATATTTAACAGCATAATCTGCATTATTTAAACAGAGATGCTTGAATGGTTAGGGAAAAGTCAAAATGTAGTAATGACCTTTAACTTTTTGCTTTTTGTTCATGATTTGGATCATGCTAATTCCCTAATGTATTTTGAAATAACTTTTAAAATGATATTCTGATATCAAAAACATTAGTTGTATGTGCTAGCTACTGTGTGAACATATTTATTTTGTATACTTATCAATGTAATGCACTAAAATACCTCGGTAAAAAGTTATTCTTTACTAAGGAATAATATTAAACTACTAAAAGTATACTGGCGATTGACTTGACAGAAAATGAGATCGACAACAATTTTGGTGAATAAATATTTTTTACTTTAACTACAAATATTGATATCTTCGTTGCACTTTCTTGTCAGTGTTTTAATAAGTACCATTTTTTATTCACATTCATGGAAAATATTAATTAATTTTTACTGTGTTCACAAGGTAATTTTTTCTGACAACATCTAATCCAATACAATCAATCATGTTACATTTCTTTAGTAGGTAAAAAAAACTAATACAATTGGACTTTGTCACCCCAGCTATTATTGAATTCAATAATACAGATAAAACTTTTCCCACTTTTAAAAAAATATAAATAAGTTACATTCCGGAATCCCAAAGCAACAAAACATTGTAAGTTCTACACCAATTCTAATCTATTTTACATGAACAGTTTCAGTCTACCCTTTTCTATCTCCTCTATCTGCCCTATAACTTCTACCTGCTCTTATACTATATTTTAAATGTACTATAATAATACTACAATAATACAATTACACTTTACAAAGTCCTTAGAGTAATTATTGCAATTGGAAATTTCCTTTTTATCTTCCCAGTATCGAACTTGTTGTAAAAATCACAGTACTTGACACTGAAACTCTGCGTTGCAAAATACGGTCTCTAATCCACAACCAACATTTTCTGGGCACATTTTATAAATAAGAAGAATTCATAGTACTATCCCAGCGATCTGCAGTCCGCACTTTACTTATATCAGCTGCTTGTTGTCCACATTTATCCCCTTTAACGCAATGGCGTTATCTGCACTTGTCACTTTAAAAGCTTCTTTACATCAGTATTGGTCACTTTAATAGCGCAGCTGTACGTAAACACGGGTCACTTTATCCTCAGCTTAATATCAAAGTCTATCACTTTAACAGTGGCTTCATCTGCACTTGTCAATTTAAAGCAACTTTGTTTCACATTTGTCACTACCACACGCCTTGTAGCAATTCATTCCTCTTTAAAAAGCTTTACTATCAGAACTCTCACACCTGAATTTCCTTGGCTCAGCTCTCTGTCTGCTCACCACCCAGCTCTCTCCAATATGTCAGCTCTCCGTCTGCTCACTGCCTCAGCTTCCTCCGACTGCCATTTTACACCAGCTCCTCAGTCACCGCAATATTCACTCTCTCCGGTCCTCTGCCGACAGCTACTTCTCCAGATCACCCCCTTTCACTTTCTTCACTGCTCTCCGCTACCTTTCTCCATCCCCACAACTCTCAATAGCCATATCTCTCTCTCTCACAAGCTCCTGAGGTGCCTTGACGCTGGGCAGGTGAGCTTAACCCAATATAGCAATATTGTGAACTAAACCTCCTTTTTATTTATGTGCTGACACATAGTGTTATTTAATGTATGTTTGGAGCGCCGGACCTCTTTTGTTCCTAGAATCTATTTTGTTGCTATGGGCAACATCTCCACCTCTCTTTTTCCGCAGTTTACTAAATCTAGGTTTTAATAATCAAATTGAATTTAATGACTTATTGAATCATAAAATAACATGTATCCATTTCACAAAGTTCTTAACCTTTGTTAGATCACAAAGAAATCCGCCATTGGAAATGTTTGGTAGTGTCAAAGGGCCTGATCCAGACCTACGATGTAGCGCTGAGCGCACTAACGCTCAGCGTTACATCGTGGGACTCCCCCTGACACTCCCCCTGCCCCATCGTATTTACACTCCCTTACGCCGGCTGAAGGCTACCCTAACTTCAGCCGGCGTAAGGGAGTGTAAATATGCTGGGACGGCGGCGTTATAGTACCCTCCTTCCTTCTGCCTACCTGCTCTAACTGCAGCGTAGTAACGCCGGGGGATGCCCCCTCAAGCGTTACTACGCTGCTGCTACGGACGCCCGATCAACGAACGGGCGTTGCCATAGCTACGCCTGGCAACATCTGCATGCGCAGATCGTCTTTTTAGATGATCTTACGCTGCTGTATTAACGCCAGGCAGCGTAGTTCAGGAATGGGGCCAAACAGAAAATACCCCAATGCTCCAGGTAGGTATTACCAAGAGTTCCCTATCACCAATGTACTTTGACAAATAAAGTATTTTCCAAGGCCCTCTGTGTTTAAAGAAGCATGGAGATGTCTAATATGGTAGCTGTCAATCATGCAAAAAATATCCCAAAACATTGCTGTCACACTAAGGGCCAGATTTACTAAGCTGCAGGATTGGAAAAGGGGCGATGTTGCCATTAGCAACCAACCAAATTCTAGCTGACATTCTCTAGTATGTAATAGGAAAGTGATAGCTAGAATCTGATTGGTTGCTATTGGCAACATCTCCACTTTTTAAAATCCACTGCTTAGTATATCTGGTCCTAAATGACATTAGGCATTACAGTTCTGTTTGGGAAACATCTGTACATCATTAGTGAACGGATTCTGTAAGCAGAAAGTTTAGAAGAAGTAGGTAGAAAAAAGTTGTGGGAACGGGCTATTGGAAGGGACAATGGAGAAAATGAGAGGCGAAAGTTGAAAACAACAGATGCAGGCAAAAACAGGGGACTAACAGTTAAAATAAAGAAGTATGATAAAAGAAGTCTGTCATTTTTTTGCATGTGCCACATTTCCATCACTATATTTCACACAAGGCATGTCTGTCTACATAATAGTCCTCTTCCCTTCATTTTAGGATGATCCTCTTTTCAGAATGGGGGTGCACTCTAGGCACCCCTTGGTCTACAACCAGCCTTAGATATATAACATTTATAAAATAGTTCTTGTATACAAGGGGTTGTGTGTAGATTCTGCTGCTCAGAAGTAATAACACTTAGAGCACTCAAGTTATTTAAATTGTCGAAATGTATCAAAATTTAAACTAAATTTTATCATAAATAGTCCATTCTCAAAACCTCTCCAGTGTTAAAAACAATTTTAAACATCTAAAAGGAATCTTAATTGTTTTGGCTTGTTTCCAAAAGCAAATCATTTAAAGACAGCTGTTGGATGTGTTTAATGCATGTCAAAACCATGGCACATTTCGTGAGCTGTATTTGAAACTGATTAGTTCAAACGCATTTTTAATATTTATTACAATACTGTCATACTAAGGAAATGTATTACTTTCTGCATTTGGGAAAGTTCTTTAGTACAAGACAGCATGTAGGAATTATGAATTGGAGTAGAATGGGTGATAAAAATAAACCAAGAAATTCTTGATCAAATAGACACATTTTTTAAATAAAAATAAGAAAAAAAAAATCTAAATTTTCTATATAATTTATCAATTCTAGACCATGCTGTTGATATTAAGTAGATAATTCAAAAATCTCTTTCAGTTATAAGAATTAAGAATAAACAATAAAAAAATATCCAACTATTCAGTTGTGGGCAGGGATTGGCTTGTCTTTGGCAACATCTGCAATTATAAAATGTAAAATTGGCTTCCTAACTGGGGTAATGTGTCAGCCTACCCTTGATTTAGGTTGGTAGATTCGTAATCAAGGAGTTGCACTTTTTCTCTTTTTCATGTTTTCCATTTGTCATTGGAAAGAAAAAATATATATTTTATAGATACATAAATATCATAAGGACATGTGTAAAATATTTCTTTACTGTTCTATTGTTGCACATATTAAATACTGTTTGTCGCAGTAGAATAGTAGAATGTATGTTAAGGATAAAATGCTACACTTTCTTAAAATGTATTCTCAAAGCTTTAGTTGTAATAAAACACAAGAATCTTATAAGTGTTAAAGGGCATGAAAGGGTTTTGAAGTATTTCCGGCTTTCATTTGTCTAGTAGATTCTAGAAACGTAAAGCTAAAATATAATATGTTGCTAAATTCAACACCTCTGCTTTACATATTCAGAAGCTTTGCCTTACACCTTAAAGTGTTCTTTTTGAGTAAACCTAAGGCTGACGGTTGTGTTGATATTCATGGCATTCTGAAGTTTATATTACTTGTATATAGTGGAGCACATCAAGATATTAGCAGATTGTTGTTCTGGTATTTAAGACGGTAATGCAATCCATCTTTATGGTTTCTGTGATCAATTAAATGTCTGCAGACAAAAGATAAAAAAATATATTTTGTAAATCACTGGTGGAAACTATATTTCCTAGATTATGATTTCACTGGTACACAGGGCTCCTTTTGTGTTATTATACATGTAATCTCTATGTTGACTTTATATATGGTCATAGATTCTTACTGTCATCCACACTTTTGAAGTTATGCCCTCTTTAAGAACCGATATTGTAATATATGACTATATTGCAGAACGTTCAGGGAGGCCTTTATTAACCGGTTCCAGTAACTGGGTCAAGTGTGTCTGGCAAATATATGTTAGAGCAAAAGAAAAAGTACACTTTTGTCTGCGCTCCCTGGGGTCAGCTTAGTACTTGGGTTGTGGGGGAGCACCTGACCCCCTAAATGGGACTAGTGATCAAAAGACCAGGAAATCACACATATATAAGAAACAATGATAACCCAAAAAACACCGAGCGCCCCCTCTTATGTCCAGCAAATCTTGCCCTTAAATATTGCTCTTTATACAAGTCTCTTGTCCTTCAAAAAATTGTTCCAATCTCAAAGAGTACCTTCAGTGTTAGTATCCCAATACATAAATAAAACGTCCCAATTTCTTCCTGTCACTTCTTCATTTCCTCTGCATAGTTCTTTCTCCCTCTATGCTTCTTCTGTTACCGATCCTTAGGTCCTTTTAATGGAAAACAAAAAACATGTGCAGCCTGCTATATTCAGAAAAGGCCTATCTTTAGTACAAGCTACTCACAATAAAGAACTTGATATTAGGCGGTGTGTGTTTTAATCTGTGTCCTCTCCACTTCTCTGCACGTCCAATGATTTTTCCTTCTTCCTCACCCCTCAGGATAAAAAACAAGGAGAAAACCCTGTGCAGTCTGTTTCAACAATTGCAACTACTCAGCCCCTTCCATCAAATGGCTACTCACATTGTTTCTTCAGCACATAAGCCTATCGTATGTCTTTTCTTGAGGACCAGACGAGGAGGATAATTGCAAGAAAAGACATACGATAGGCTTATGTGCTGAAGAAATAATGTGAGTAGCCATTTGATGGAAGGGGCTGAGTAGTTGCAATTGTTGAAACAGACTGCACAGGGTTTTCTCCTTGTTTTTTATCCTGAGGGGTGAGGAAGAAGGAAAAATCATTGGACGTGCAGAGAAGTGGAGAGGACACAGATTAAAACACACACCGCCTAATATCAAGTTCTTTATTGTGAGTAGCTTGTACTAAAGATAGGCCTTTTCTGAATATAGCAGGCTGCACATGTTTTTTGTTTTTCATTCAAAGGACCTAAGGATCGGTAACAGAAGAAGCATAGAGGAAGACAGAATTATGCAGAGGAAATGAAGAAATGATAGGAAGAAATTGGGACGTTTATTTATGTATTGGGACACTAACATTGAAGGTACTCTTTGAGATCGGAATAATTTTTTGAAGGACAAGAGATTTGTGCAAAGAGCAACATTTAAGGGCAAGATTTGCTGGGCATAAGAGGGGGCGCTCTGTGTTTTTTGGGTTATTTTTGTTTCTCGAGTCTACATACTTGGCCAGGACATTCATCAACATATGAATATATTCCCCTCCTGAAGCCTCCAATATACTCATCATATAATTGTCCTGTGCTGTGTATGATGTGGAAATTGATGTTGCTATTACCTGAATCCTGTGTTGGGGATACTGGGGGGCCTGGAGACATATGATAAGGATACTGGGGTCTGCAGAAATATGATGGGGATACTGGGGGGAGGGCTGGAGACACATGATAGGAATACTGGGAGCTGGAGACAGAGGTGGGGAATATTAAGAGGCTGGAGACACACATGTGGAAAATATTGGAAGAATGGATACACGCAAGATTGGTTGTATATATATATACTGTATACAAAGAAGGATGTGACTCGAGCTTGGCAAGTCTAAAAAGATATTGGCAGTTCTTTTCAGAGCGCTTGCTGCCAAACAGATACTGCTAATCTGTAACAAAATATACAAATTTGGTGGTAAAAGGCTGTGATATAGCAAACAGCTTAATGACCACTGGAGTATAGGCAGTTCAGTAGCCCCCAATAGATAATATCACAGTGGATTAGTAGAGTACGATAGGAACACATGCAGGCTATGAAGTAAAGCCTAATAACAAAGAGGTGTAGCTCAATTGATCCTCTTGAGTATGACTGCGGTCAATAAATAGTAAGCACAGGGTGATGGAGAAAAAGTCAAACCTGATTGCAGCCACAAAGGTTGTAGATATGCGCTCCAGATTAGAGGTTGATAGCGCGTGGCTGCCCTGTGTGCACTGTGTGACCGGCCGGGTGTTTGTAGGCGTCTCCGTTAGGGTACAGAATTGTTGCGCTCCAGCGCAGGAGCTAATACCACGTGGCTGCTCTGTTTACTTGCCACATGCGGCTGGGTGTCTACGGGCATGTACTGCTCCCGACTCCTGTACTTTGGAGGTCAAACTTAGTTACTGACATCCATTCCCATACTTTTAAGTAATGAAGGCTAACAAGGCCTCTCTTATTTGTTTGTTTACTATATGATCCAGCCAGTAGCATCCAGAACCCTAAGTGTCATATGGAAATGGCTGGATCATATAGGGAACAGCAGTTATTTCTGTAAAACTTCTCTTTGCTTTCTGTTTGTATTTGTCCCCGCTCAGGCCCCTCTAATGAAAACACAGGTACAGTACCTAATCAAAAAGTGCAGATACCTTAAAGCATAGCAGGCAGCTCTCCGCAGAGGAGTGAGAAGAAAAGGGAAGAGAAAAGAAGTTTGTTAATGAGATGCGTTTTGGATTGGAGATCGAGATCGTAAACCTGCACAGCTGATGGGAGTCGCAAGTACAATAGTTAGGATTCTGCAGTCTGGCATTGGATCTATGCTGCCACTGTGCTTGGAACTCCCATAAACTGACCATGGGGTAGATCCAGAACTACTTGTGCAATACGTTTCCACGTGTAACGTATTTTCGCACACGTATGTTCTATACACTCCCCTAGGCACACCCCTTGAATGTACGTATTTCACCGAGTTACGCTTCCCAAACCCTACCTTC
>WWET01001188.1:224756-240379 GCA_011038615.1 Limnodynastes dumerilii
ATATACATATACTTACCTTGACGTTTCTCCTTCACTCCGCCGCAGCTCTGCTACCCATGCGTGTGACGTCATGATGTCACACGCATAGAGCTGGGTAATCAGGCCGCAGGAGTCCGGTGGCTGTTAGATCTCTGACAGTTTGCTGGCTCCAGACGCACTGATTGCTAATTAGTGCGCCTGGAGCCGGTAGACTGTCAGAGATCTAACAGCTGCCGGACTCCTGCGGCGCCACTTGGTCAGTGTGGTGCCTGGAGCTCGCGCTCCAGCTGCTCCGCCCTCCCTACGCCCCTGTCTGGACCAAGAACAAAATCCCAGGCAGAAGAGAAATACAAAGGCATGTAGCCCCTCCCCCAAGATCTGACCCTTTTTTTTAAACACCAAAACCTCTACTTCCTTATCAAAAGAAGATCCAGACACTATTTTTCCTCATTAAAAGTCAGACCTCTAGATCTCTTACATGACATCTATCCTGTCCTGCTCAATGGTTTCCATTTTTGCTTTGTGATTGGTGGATTATTCCAGAGTAATGAGTAATCAGTTTGATTGGTAAATGACCAGAATCATAAAATAACAGGCATGCTTACAGCCTTAAAACTGCTTGGCTGACAGCTGGGAGAGAATTCTGGTGATCTTCCTGTGTTTAACCTACAGTTTTAGCAGCCACGAATAATACTCAGCTTTTGTTAGGTGTCTCTGTCCGGCCGGCCTGGTAATGACGTCTCTGCCCCTTTAAGCGCTAGGCCTTTTGGGGTTTGTAGTTCCTGGTACTGCTGTTAATTCCTGATTGGCTGGTCTCTCTATTTATGTCCGCTCCGCCCACCCAAGCAGGGCAAGTTATAGTGTCACTAGTTGTTGCTGTAGCTGTGTTCCTGCCTGTACTCCACGTGTTTGGCTCTTTTCCTTGTCAGTCTGGCGTTGGTATTTCACCTCTCAATCCAGTCTTGGTATCTCTGTTCCCTGCTGATAGCGTGGGTTGCTCACTTGGTTTTTTTGTGTGTATCAGTCTCTCCTACCCTGCACTGTTGTAGATTTTGCCTATTGCTTTCCATTACTGCAGACCACCTGTGTATCCCACAGGTTAACCCCTTCAAGCTACACTGAGTATTTATATTATTATTTGTCCACCATTGCTGCACATAGTGCTGATAACCTGTGCATTCAACAGGTTTCCCTTCTCGGTTATACTGTGCATTATAACTATTATTGGTCCACCATTGCTGCACTTAGCACAGACTACCTGTGTATTTAAACAGGTTAACCCTTCCCAGCTATACTGTGCATTTATATTATTTGTCCACTATTGCTGCACTTATTGCAGATTACTGTGTACCCAACAGGTTTACCTTTCCTAGCCACGCTCAGCATTTCATTATTATTTGTCCATTATTACTGCACATAGTGCAGATTATCTGTGAACCAAACCTGTTAACCCTTTCTAGCAACGTTGAGCATTTTACTATTAATTTACAATTACTGCACATAGTGCAGACTACATGTATATCAAACAGGTTAATCCTTCCCTGTTACACTGTGCCCCATTAACCTACAGTACTGCACATAGTGTGGTCAGCCTGTATTTCCTGCAGGTCTATCCTCCACTACTACACTGTCTATTATCCTGGATTGTCTTTCTTTATTTATCCGGGTCTTGCTCCTCCCGTGTTTTGTCTTGGTCTCTTTTCTCTTGTATTGGTGCTAGCTGGTGTTCTATCATTCACCTTTCCGTCTCTCTACGCCTTAGTCCTCCAGGGATGCGACCTGCCACTTGGGGTGCAGCCAAATCCAACCCCACCATCAGGGGTCCTGGTGAATACCACCCGTTGGTTAGATTCCACACCCTGGAGGTTCTGCGCATATTATTCAACACCTGGGTGCTAAGCCTAACAGCTTTAACCTCCAAGTCAAGCTTGGAGTATAATGCATGGTGCATAGAGGCAATAGAGAAAAGTGGACCCTGTGGCACCAACCCTGCACCCATTAGGGAAATTCCACTGGTTCAGCTGCCTAAACACTAGTCAGCTTGTTCAGCATCAGTCACCCTGCACAAAACAAAAACTCAGTTTTAAATACTTTAGTCTTCTCTCCACACACCAGCATGATGAACAGGTTTCTGCTTGGCCAGTCACACTCTGTCTATTGCTACCTGCTGTAACATAAAATGTAACAAAGCCATAATCATGTAAGTTACACCAGACATTATATTATGTCTTTGGGCCTGATCCAGAGCTACGACCGCAAGCGAGTGTACGCGCATCGTAAGCGAAAATTCGGGAAAAAATTCGCAACGCGCATGCCCAGTATGACAGCTTCCGGTCGCCTGGGCGTCATGAGCGAAAAGCGGTCGTATTGTGAGCGTATTTTTAGCTCGCGGGGCGTGCGTTCAGTACGATGGTCGCCTGGGCGCCCGTTTTACTACAGGGAGGCAGGGATAGCCATTTAAATTGTACAGTATGGGCGTGCTAAGCCCGTACGCTCAGCGTATTTTGTGCGAAATTTCGTACGGCCGACGGTCGTACCCAGTGTAGGGTATAGGCGTCGTAAGCAGGTACTTTACTATGGGAGTGTTAGGGGCGTGTATGTTTATTCGCACGGTCGAACGTACGCATTCGCCCGTCGTGCGAATTTTCGTAGCTCTGGATCAGGCCCTTTGTCACAATAGAGATAGATATTTAAACTACACATTCTAAAGTTTAGTGATGGTGAAATATATTTTCTAAACACGTTAAAAAGATTTGATTGAGTATATGAATAGTGGAGCTAATTCAAGCTGTAACAAGTAAATTGTATATTTTGTTTAAAAGTGAAAGCAGAGACAACAAATTTCCATATAGTAAATATCTTGAGACAGATCATCAATGTCATTTCTGGTGGCTTCACAATGGGGTTGGCTATAGAGATCACACAGTTCTATAGTGTAAGGAGTCCCATTCTCCTCTTGGTAGTTCATGGAGGTTTTGTCACAAAGGGTCATTTGTGTTATTAGATCCTTGAACACACAATTATAGATATCTGTAGTGATCCATAAATAACCTAAAGCTTGGAGACGTATACAGTATGACTTCTGTAGCTGGGGAAAAATGTACAAAAAATAAATAAATAAATACATTTTATAAAATGCCAGGGTTCAGATTTGCTCCTTTTCCAGATTTTACTCCCAGCTCTGGATCTGCCACAATAATAATAATAATACAGAATTCCATCTTCTGAACGATATAAGGGCTCTAGTCCTTTAATAAGTATGGACCGGATCCAGAATTAATAATGACGGCTGATTTGCGCAAGTTATATATGTAAATTGGGCTTTGCGAGCGCACTGCTCGTGTGTCAAATATTATGCATCGAACTCTGAACGTAGCACTGGTTTCAGGGTTGCAGATATCAGGGCATGACATGCCTCCATACATTAGATCATAGGCAGTGTGGGTGGGGGAAGGCATTTATATAGGACAGTGTGGGCTGGGTTAGGTGCTTCCGTATGTTTGAGCATTCCGTTTACGCAGCGATGTATGCATAAAAATCAAGTTTGGCTTATGGACACGGGACCGGATTCACACCTAAGAAGCTCTGTCTTAGTTGCATATTTTTAAGAATCTACCTATTGCACATGTGCAGTAGTACATTTAGGCAATCCACGTACAGTTTTTACCGGTAGTTTAGTAGGAAAGAGGCAGAGAGGGATTTAGATTACCTGGGGTGAGAGACGGGGAGAGACTTTCTCCATGCGTAAGTTCTTTCTGAAGATGGAATCTATGCACGGTTAGATAAGGTAGTCCTATGGCACTCTTAAGTGCTATAATGTACCTAAAAACAGGTGACGGGTTAGGGGCTGCACAAGTGAGTTAGGTGCCTCTCTGTCCGCACCTAACTTACTCTTAGGTGTGAATCCGGTCCACGGAAGGCAACTAAAATCCGCGCGCAGCAGGGGAGTGCACTGGCCTCTTGCGTGCAAACTTTAGCAACTCCGAGCCTGCAGAAATCACGCTTAATTCTGGATCAGGTCATATGTTCCTAAATAGTAAATGTAGACAATGAATTATTAAAGTGGCATGTCTGGCTTGCAAATGGTTAAGTCACATTTATGCAATTGGTTTACATATTACAACTGTTGCCCCTGAATGCAATAACATTACTTCCCTGTCTCACAAGTTTGTCTAAGGGAACGTGTCTTTGTTAAATGCTAACGCTTGTAGACAGGGGCGCATATGGCTCCACACAAAACACATAAAAATGCTAGTAGGGATGTTATTGCTGTAGTGACATGTTCCATTTAATACTGCATCACAGCACTCTATGCATAAAGATGATCCAGATCTTGTTGTGATACATTATGACAAAGCGAACTAAATATGATTTTATATTTTCCACCCAAACCAGTAACGTACAAATTACCTGCAGCCTTTTACAAAGCTGAAAAGTAGTATTTTGAGGAGTCTCTTCTATATTTTCATCTATTAAATGTAACTATCTGCTTCACTGATGTATGTCAGCCTTCATTTTCCATTCCCATGTGGCATCTGTCCACCCCCGATCTGTCTGATCCCATACACTGGTGCTCATGAATAGAAAAAATAAGTTTGCAAATAATAGCAGACCTGATTGATGTGAAATATGGGGCTGTGCATAAAATCCTACTGTATTCTTGTTTGAGTCTCATTAGATTTCTTGGATAGTTCTCATTATATTTTTTAGCCGAGCAAAGGGAGCATGGGAAACTCAGTGGGTGTAAGGACAGAATAGGTGGGCACCAAAGCAAAGCTTCAATCGCTAATGCACAGTGAGTGTAAGGGAAATACGTGTCTAGAACATTTTGTATTCAGCTTTGATAAGGAAAGCAATAGATGTGATATAGTGCCTAATAGGAATGACAAAAACATTTTTAGCATTATGAGGGAGATTTCCATGTATTTGTAATATAACTTTCAATCCCTTTCTTTGGACCAGATCCAGACTTCCGACAAGTGGGCTTTTTCCAAGCTGTGAGATTGGAAAATGTCCACTTTTGTGATTTGTCCATGCGTACATATCCGAGCAACCAGATCAGAATGCAAATCAGCTTGGACCAGACCTATCACAGCATCCAAAGGGGAGGGAGGGAGGAATAGTGTTCCACAAGTGGAATTAGTTTATTATTTTAATGTACACTATAAGCAGGGACTTTTTAGGGCCCACAGGTCCAGCGCAAGTGTTGGATAACATAAAGTAGGCTGTTGCTGTCAGAAATGTGATGCATGGATGTGTAGATATGGTGGAATCTGCTACTGGATGGCCGCTCATTCTACTTTCTGGTCTTAGTTTCTCTGTGGTTTTTGACTGACCTGAGTTAGTTTGCAGAAGATGAACATGATGAAAAGTATAACATGTTACTTCAAACCTTCTCAGTACTGAGGTGCTTTTTTGGCGTTAAGCAAAAAAAAAAAAAGGTGCAAATCTGCACCTGGACAAACCATGTTGCAATGTCAATGGTTTATTTTGTACCATTCAAGGAATTAACTGGCTGATTTTGATTATTGCAGACAAGTGCTGAACTGCTTTTTTTTAATTAACTCTAAGGGCTGGATCAAGAAATTCAGCTGATATATGTGTACTACATACGTAGTCAGCTGTGAATTGTTACTGCGCATTCGCAGAACCAGTATTTCTGCATCGGAATGCAGCTGCTTGATGCTGCGTTCTGCGTGGAATTCAGGTATTTAAATTGTCCAGCAAGGGCTTGGCTTAGTCCTTACAAATAAGTAATAAATTGCCAAACAGCTGATTGCTCTGTCCCTCCTCCCCACAACCATGATAAACACTAAACAGACACAATAAAACACATGGGAACTTAGATTGCAGTTAAAAAGGGGGTTACAGATTGTATTAATGAATTATTAATTTGTGGCCGAATTGTTACCTATATAATGAGACTGAGAAGGTGGTCTCAGAAGCAATGGATGTCAGGATTCTTGTAAATTCTAACCTTAAAACTATAATACAAATTGGGCACTACAAAGGTCGGTCAAACCAAACAACTGCACCTATGAACCCAAGTCACTTAACAATAAGGGTGACTATCACCAGGATTCAGCCGCCAGGACCAACATCCAGTTTGGAAGTTAACAGCTGAAGCTTAATACCTTGACCACCCAAAGCTACAGAATAGGTGCCGCTATGCGCCAAAACTTAAGACCTGACCCCCATTGCTGCCCAACACTGTGCCCTGTCTGAAAAGCAAGAATACATGTTAACCAAATGCATCCTAATAAAACAATGAGGGAGGGAGAGAGGGAGGGAAAATCGCAGGAACAAAGATGGAAGGACAGTCCCACACACACCTTATAACAAGCCCCTTGACTAAACAACTCCTCCCCTTTCCACTCCTAGTAATCATTTTAACCAATAACAAGCCCCAAGACATCATGCCAGGGAGAAGGAGTGACCAAGCTCCAGCCTGGCCTTTATGCTTGCTCGGTCCTGATTTCCCTGCACATTGGCCAGCTCTAAGCAGCAAGTATTGGCGGTAGTATCCTGTCAATACCTGCTGCTGTAGAGCCATGGAAAGTATCTGCGGCCCCATCAGCTAGTCCTGGCTGTAAAATTATAAAACTCCATATTTTTAGGTGCTTTATAATTAATATATTTAATACATTAGCCTAGGACAAGAAGGATTTTTGGTGTTTTAGTAATACCTATGCAGACATTACCATAAAATTGTAATTTATCATCTACATTTGCACGTTACCCAGGTCTACAGAATACAGGTTTGGATACGACTGTGTTATGATCCGGCTCATCAATCCAGTCATATTTATGCTATTTCTAGTATTTCTCTTTAAATAATGAAAGCATAAAATTGACTAAATAGTATAAGACTTTCAGGAATGCTTAATGAGCAAAGATATATGATATATGCTGCTCCTTTATGTTAAATAAGCTGTAGTTTACGCTCTCAGAAATGACTCTAAAGTAACATGACAGGTGATCTATCTTTTCCTTTCACTTTCTTTCTACTGAAATCAATGCACATTAACTGCACCATAGGTTTAAATAAGAATGTATGTCCTCTGCCCTGCAATGCAGAAGACAGTCTAATCACAGAGAACACTATTTAAGGCTCCACTGACAAAGTAATCTTATCACCAGGAATCTATGAACATGCTGCTTCCAAGTGGGATCTTGCTTGGTGCCTTAGATTATTTGTTCTTTAAGCTATTCACCTGTTATTTTGGAACTCCAGCATAAAAGCTATCCCACTGTTCCTAAATCCCTTCAATAAAATGTAGAATGCTTGTGACATGTATTTGACTTCACAATACTTAATGGAAGAAAAACATGTTACCTTCTTTAAAAGTGAAAATAGCCTGATTTTAGTCCATCTTCAAGTCGCATACAAATATTGGTAGCACACTGACGTATTCCAGCTACAATTTACTGTTTATTCTGTGTGTTTGTGCATAGCAGGAATCAGAAATAGCAGAGGAGAGTTTAAGATCTTTAAGGTTATTGGTCCAGATCCAGACATACGTTCCCATTACGTTTCATTGCGTAGTGTATTTACGGTAGCGTATTTTCTATGCACTAACCTAGGCCGTACGTACTTTGGCCGTTTTACGCTTACCAAACCCTACCTTAACTTTTCAAAGCGTAACTATTGACGTACGTAATGGCTTCACGTACGTAAGTGCCTAAGCACGCCCAGTAGGATTTAAATGCCTCACCCCGCCTCCGAATCGTAATTATGGGTGTTGTATGGATGTCACGCCCCTTTGTTCGTAGTTACACTGTAGATACGAGGCTGGTACGTACGTTCAGAGTTATGTGGCGTAACATCTGCCGCGTACATGTACTGTACATAAAAAACAGCGTTTTTACATTGCTAGCATACTTAGTTCTGGATCTACCCCATTATGAGCAGATATACAACCTCACATTTCCCTAAGCTAATAGCTCTGAAGTAGCCAACCTGAAACTTTTCTTGAAGACCTTTACCAATAGTCTCAACAGAATTCTCTCCTGGCTTGTACACTTAGATTAGGTTGGGTTTCTCCTATCTACACAAACAATGGACAGCACTAAATGCACTATTACCCTACTGCAGCATATAAATGTAACTAAAATATCAGTTGTCTTCTCTCTTAAATTGCTTTAACAAACTCTTTTATGACACAGTACACAGCGAATTTTCATGCAAAGTATTGAATTGTATTTGCCAAACAACATCTAAAAAAGCCATTACAGTTCTGGAACAACATCCTATGGACAGATGAGACAAAGATCAACTTGTACCAGAGTGATGAGAAGAGAAGAGTATGGAGAAGGAAAGGAACTGCTCATGATCCAAAACATACCACCTCATCAGTGAAGCCTGGTGGTGGTAGTGTCATGATGTGGGCATGTATGACTGCCAATGGAACTAGTTCCCTTTTATTAATTGATGTTGTGACTGCTGACAAAAGCAGCAGGATGAATTCTGAAGTGTTTCGGGCAATATTATCTGCTCATATTCAGTCAAATGCTTCAGAACACATTGGACGGCACTTCACAGCGCAGATGGACAATGACTCGAAGCATACTGCAAAAGCAACCAAAGATTTTTTTAAGGCTAAAAAGTGGAATGTTATGCAATGGCCAAGTCAATCACCTGACCTGAATCCGATTGAGCATGCATTTTACTTGATGAAGACAAAACTAAAGGGAAAATGCCCCAAGAACAAGCAGGAACTGAAGACATTTGCAGTAGAGGCCTGGCAGAGCATCACCAGGGATGAAACCCAGCATCTGGTGATGTCTATGCGTTCCAAACTTCAGGCTGTAATTGACTGCAAAGGATTTGCAACAAAGTTTTAAAAGGTGAAAGTTTGATTTAGGATTGTTTAGTTTGTCCCATTACTTTTGGTCCCTTAAAAAGTGGGAGGCACATATAGAAACCGTTGTAATTCCTATACCGTTCACCTGACTTGGATGTAAATACCCTCAAATTAAAGCTGAAAGTCTGCAGTTAAAGCACATCTTGTTTGTATATATACAGGAAAGGAAGGTGTACTCAATCACATAAAAATCACAAAATTCAAATATATATATTTATTTAGAAGAACAGTCCATAGCAAGGAAAATTCACTGAGCAATTCAGTAAAAATTCCTCTTTAAGACTCGTCCACGTCTACACACCAGATATAATTAGTATCGCAGTTCCTCTGTGTACGAAGTCCTTCCAATACAGACTTCTTTGATTTCAAACATAAACTAGAAGAAAAGAGGGCGCTTCATGGTGTAATATCTTCAGTTTATTTTACTGAGGCGTACCAGATATAGTAGAATCAAAAACTTGATTCAAAATAAGTAACAATGTTACCACTTTAGCGGGTGAGTTTTAGACACACGGCTCTCCAGCGTTCCGGAGTCTCCTGCGGTACACGTCTCACGGCTGTAGATGGGCGGTCTCGAATAGGAGGAGTTGAAGGCAGACCCTACGCACTTCGTCCCAATAGGACTTTGTCAGGGAGTGTGTTAATCACAACTCCACCTAATGATTTTATAGCATTCAAACAGCTGATATATAATTAGCCACCGAATGATTCCTCATACAGACATATAATGATACAAAGTTCTACATGAACAAGACCGTGTGCCCGTGTGGCCTGCAGTACGTGGGTAGGACCACAAGGAAATTAAAAGATCGCTTCCGTGAACATCGGAGGAATATTAGTAAGGGTTTGGGTACACACACCTTGTATAGACATTAAAAGCTGTAAAACTGTTTTTTATGTGCACATGAGTAGCGAGAAACATACAAATTGACACGAGGAGGATCAATATTAATTAGGCAGCAGCTGTGCAGGCGGTATAAAGGCGGGGAACAGAGACATATAGCTCATCACTTTGAGAAAGGACCCCGGAGGGTTTGAAACGTGTGAGTGGAGCCAAACCAGCCGACACTGAGGACCTCTGTGACGGACACTGTGACGATCATCTCCCTGGAAAGGGTGGATACCCGGGCCATTGTAACAAAGACTTTCAAACAACTGAGATCCGAACATTGTCTGGTACGCGGGGGGAAGGGGGGGCTCACAATGCTTTAGCTGGAATTTTATTGTTATTGCTGTTGAGGTTATTTTACTGATGCCCATAGAAAATGATGTGTAAAAATAAAGTGTTTTAAATGGATTACACTATGTTTTTTATGCTCTTGTTTTTACATGTTTGAGACACATCAGAACAACAGAGGGAATATACACCATCTCCCCTAATATAATTTGCCTGCACAGCAATTGCTGAAAGATCCTATAAAGAGACAGACTGTGTTTTAAGTGTAAAGTATATAATTGGTATTACTTTTATTTGTCTAAAGCACCTTAGCACTCAAGCACTTTGATAGGATTGTTGGTTTTATATCAGGTAGGATACTGTGTAGGATTATTGGTTATAACTTACACAGTATAAAGCGCTGGTTCTTCTCTTGTATAATTTTGCTCTTGTTAGACATTGTTCTAGACATCACCAGAATAACCCCAATCTGATCACAGTCTGTGGAATTGAACATATTGCTATTACTGACAGATGCGGTAATAGATACACCAAACTCTGCCAAAGGGAAGCTCTATGGACCTTCAGGTTACAAACACTTGTCCCTGATGGTCTGAACGATATAGTGGAGTTTAAGGATACAGGGGATTGACAAGTTCTGATAGCGATAGTTAAGTGCATTGACAAGGCATAGGTCGGGGCTATCTTTATAATGTTTGGTTGAAGCCATAAATCCAATCTAGGATGTACAGGAAGAGTCCCATTCCTGCCTATATTAATGGCTGGTTGATGGATTTTATAGGAACAATTAATAGAGATTGTATTGGAGAACTAGTGCCCTGAGGAGGATCCGGTTGGGTCTTTGGGTCTTCCAATCGGGGAGAGATGAATGATTCCGCTGTTTGAAATCTAAGCTCTACTTGTATGGATTTTTGATGAACAATGTGAAATTAATGTACATATTTAGTTTTTAGTTTTTATTGATATACAATATATCAATTGAGTTTTATTTATGTGTCTGTTGGTGTATGTTTATGTATATTTTGGTGTATATTAGAATTAATCAGAGGGAATGTGCATTGATTTAAATAATAAATTTATATATGATTGATGAAACAACAGAATTAATGGAGAATGACTGAACATGATTATAAGCAGGGGAATGCCTTGGAAAAAATAGAAAATGAAACAACAGAGATGGATAATACATAATAATGAATAAGTCATAATTAATTATCAAGAACATTTTAAGATATATAAAAGGATTGAAGTTTATGGTTATTAGAATCAACGAATCTAAGGAAGATATGTGGGGTTATAATAATCTCATTGTAATAAGCCATGCGATTTTCAGTATTCTTTTCTTAAATTTATAATGATGTGACATTGGATAGTTATGCTATATAATTATATATTGTTTGATAGATGTTAGACATCTTGCGTTCGTGCTATTATTGATTGAAGTGTTAAATACTGTAATATATAATGAGTACACGCCACTCTGATGTTGTGGTTGAACCCACTGGATCATCTGTTTGTTTATGTGTTTTTGTGCTGCACCGAACGGCAGACAGAGTACTATGGAAATGCAAATTGGTTATTTGTTGTTTTAAACTTTTATTATTGGGTCCCGCCTGTGTTGAGGTTTCAGATGTTTGTTTGGAATATTGAAGCACAATATTGAAAGCACAATTTTCGATAGTATAAGCAATTAATCAATACTCACCTGTGCCTCTACGATATAAGGGGCCGGACCACGCTACACTGACATCACGCTTTGAGAAAGTCCCAGTATAGGACGAAATGCGTCAGTGGGTCATGCAATACCCACGTTTGAGTTCAAGCAGCTGATTTCCATCTCCTCGGTGAATGAGCGGTCTTCGGTCCTATAAGCTAGAGCGCCGGGTGGCCTCTGGATAAGCTCTCACGCCTTGCTTGTAGGAAGGACTTGTGTCTGTCCCTTGACTGCCCTATTCTTCACTCTTTTAGAAGTGTGAGTACTTTCATGGAAATGTGTCTTTAAGAGACTGAGCACCTTTGACAACCTTTACGTAAGTGTTGATTGCTGCCTATTGGAACACTGTTACAATTATATACGGAGACAACATTTTTTGCTTGCAAATACTACCAGCTCTGCACTACAATCACTGTAGAGTTTCACCATATAGCCCCAAGTGAGTGCACGGAGAACTGTATCATCTGTTTACTATAAGCACCCACGGTTACTAGCGGTTAACACCGTATTGCAATTGGGTGCATATTTTGATACAATTTACGGATAACAAGATCAGTTGTTTGTGCTATTTAGGTCACTATCCGGATTTTTACTATACACCTCGAGGATCAGCTGCTCACACCACTCATATTGTATTTTAATTGTGTTTGTGTTTGTGGTTATAGTCCATGGTGGACTTAGTTTGTAACATTAAATTCTTTACTTTTATATTGTCTGCTGTTCGGTGCCTCTGTATTTTCACATTGGTGAATTTTTTGAATTTTTTATATCTATTTTAAATATCCATTCTAGCGCTGTGGTTTTTCCCTTTAAGGGAATTTTTCTTCCTTTACATAAACAAGACATCAAAATTGCAACATATTATGTAATATATATAGAAAGGTTAACCTTTAAAAAAGCCATGGTGAAATGCGCGTTGATCTGGTAAGTGGAACCGAGCTGCACCTCAGTCTCCCGTTTTCTTCTACAGTGGTGCTTTTGTTCTCACTTTGGGCTTTAGTTCTCTTTGGGCACGCATTACATGGAGGGTCAGATAAACCCCTACTGTTTGGGGTGAAGCACCGCCGTAAGGCAGTTAGGCACTGTTATGAGGGTCAAGGTTCCTGGGCTTCAAAATAGGGATATAGGGCTGGATCCAGACCTAGTTAAGTGCATGAACTTAGTTACTCCTGGGCTAAACCATGTTGATTGCAGGGGAGTCATATTTAATCTGTTGCAAACAGTATTAGAGTTGAAAGGTGACGTTTCCTATCCCAAGTCTAAATAACAGTGGGATAGTAACGCTGGTCAGTATCTGTGTGCAGTAAGCAATTCAAAGATATATCCCTGCATGCAAAGAATACAATTACCTTGACTCTCCCTGCAATTAACATGGTTTAGCCCAGGAGTAACTAAGTTCAAGCACTTAACTAGGTCTGGATCCAGCCCATAGTGTATACCCATCCCGATTGATATTTTTGATTGTCGCGTGATCCTTCACTCTATATATTATGTTTGTCCTTGATAATGATTGCAACTTTATGACATTATACCAGTTTATGTAAACAGCACGTTACAATATGAGTGTCACTGGAAATAATTATGGTGATTATGCAATACTGTTATAATATGATTGACAAATTCAAATATCACACGTTTGCATTTGATACCAATATTATCACTAACCAACATTGTGACAATTTGATTGGCTAATTTGGAAACAATATATATTGGGGCTCATTTACTTGCAAACTTGTTATGATAGAAGTATATAAGCAATATGTGTAGGATATGTAGGATTGAAGTATACATGATATCATTGCTATTATCATCAGAATATCACCTGAATTGTTCATGATTTGGGAATCTATGTGACAAGGATGAGTCATTTATAAAACCCACCCCACACTGTGAGTTTGCTTTAATATAATACATTTTATGAATGTTTTATCTGTTTATGTAAACAGCATGTTACAATAAGTGTTCCACTGGAAATAAATATGGTGATTATGCAACATCGTTACAATATGATTGACAAAATTTGGATATTATACTTTTCAATTTGAAACCAATATTATCACTCAAAAAGAGACCCTAACCTGAACTCTCCCAAACCTGCAGCTGATCACCACCCTAGGGGATTAACACCTTTCTCCCCTTAATCCAGGAACATACAAATCTATCTAGAACGATTGTGTTCTAGAGAGATTTGTATGTTCCTGGATATATAAAAGATATAAACAGGGTGGAAATACAAGCGCTGATACAATGTGAACTCTAGTGATTGTTGTAGATCTTCTTAAAAATTTAAATGTAGGCAACAATGGTATTGACAGATACATACAGAAAAATCCTAATAATTACCGGAATTAGAATTCTATCTAGACAATCTCTTTTAGATACAGTCTCGATAACACTGGAAAATTCAAAACAAATACCAGAATTAAAATTCTATGTAGAGAGAAAAATAATTTTTAATACTTGAATTTTTATACTGGCGCTGGGATGAGGACTGTTTAAATGTTATACAATTTTATTTAAGTAAAAAAACCTTGTGCTGGGGATTGCAACAAAGTTTGTGCTAAGATTGCAAAAAATTAACACTGTAACATATAAGTGGCAAGCAGGTGTTGGAGGGATTAATAGTGTGATTCAGAAACCACCGTGCACTAAACAATTGTGAACACAGTGGTAAAAGAGCCTGTGACAGTATCTCAATGAGCGCTAAGATCTTTAAACTGAAGCCGCTATTTGCCCAGAATCAATTAGAGGTTCAATTAAGAGGTTATGTCGATATATGCACAAGACTAATGGGGAAGGGGGAAGGCACAACCAACGCGTTTCAGCCACTACTGGCCTTTATCAAGGTTTTATCTTTAAAACACTATATTGACAGTGCGATAGCTTCCTTCACCCTGGGATCTTGAAACAATATCACATAGATAATTTCAATAGGTAATTACAACAAATGGTCCCATCAAGTCCAAAACTTCTAAAAAATTCGGAGACAACACCATAAATTAAGAGATAATACATTCACTGACCAGTTCCCCGCCCACAGAGAAATTCCTACTGCAGGAGAAGATGGGGAATTGTCTAAAGTATGGTAAGAAAATCATACACATTACACTTTTCTCCCTACATCGTTACATCTTTTGATTGTATAAATTGAAAATAAAGTTTAAAAGATGCAATCAAACGATGGCGTGTACTTTCCCCATCCTGGCATTTTTTTAAATCATTCACAAAATATTCTAATTATATAATGAATTCTATTAAATGCAAATAAAATAAACTATAGTGCAGTGGTTCCCAAACTTTCTCAGTTCGAGGCAAGCTTAGGGCCTCCATATTTTTTCAAGGCACCCCTAAGTCAAAATAATTACCAAGCAGTCCCATTTTTAAAGTAGCGTCATAACTATTTAAATTATTTAAAATGATTGCTGGCAGGACACAGCCACCTTTTAATAAAACACAATCTATGTGCCATAATAATAAATATAAGACTTACTGTCCCTCTCTCAGTTATAGGCTGCAAAGCAATGACTGGAGTACTCTTTCTGTTATTTCACCTGGAACACAGGGGTAGGCTGTTCCTGAACATGTTTTCCAAAATAGAAAATAAAATATATCTTATAAAAAATAAATAAAAACACCCCCCTCTATTCGCTTCATCAGCTCAACCTCCCCATTCACTTTTTCATCACGCCCTCCCCATTCATCATCTTCCCATTCTCATCATACTCCCCATTCTCTTTATCATTTCTCTATCCCCTTCATCATCCCCCCCCCCATTCATTGGGGTATATCCAGAAGTCTGCTTGCAATATGTTTCCTCACGTAGCGTATTTTCGCGTGCGTACTTTCTATACACTCCCCTTGGCACACCCCTTGAATGTACGTATTTTGT
>WWET01001188.1:242921-254517 GCA_011038615.1 Limnodynastes dumerilii
AGCGGTCCGTACGACCGCTGATCCGCTACAGTGTGGGAGCCCCCTCCCAGACTGTACACTTTACATGCTTCCCCCTGCCCGCTTTAGCACAGCCCATAATCCTAACGTAACACCTTGCGTGCGTAAATCACCTGACGGTATTAAATCTGGATCCGGTCCCTGTTTTGGAACTTAGTTCCGTACGCTAGGAGATCTGTACAGGGGTCGGTACTTGTCTTCCGCATGCCTTATCCCCACCAAACAGTTGGGGGTAGGCAAGCTAATTTTGTTTCAGCATTCAGACAGATGCAGATCTGTGCAGAGAAGTTAAAGAAGGGTCCAGAACTCCGGACGAGAGAGGGGATTTACGGGGAGTGCACTTATTTCTTCCGTATAGATTCCATTTCTCCGTGCGTGTGGAAAATGCAGGTATATCTGGATCAGGCAAAAGAAACATTGTCAGTAAAGATCTTTACCTAGCCTAAAAAAAATAAAAACATAACAAAAGCCTTTAAGTAAGAACTGGTGGATATTGCTTCTTGACTTTAATGGGAAACAGTTAAGACCTTAAAATTGCACTCCAGTGGAGATGCACAGTTTTATGCACATAATTGGAAAAGTAAAAGATCAAGTGTTCCATGTAATACAGGCAATCTCCATGTTTTCGGATCTCTCATGCTAGGCTGTAATTGACTTTTGCACAGATTGCCGCTTGAGATTTTTATGGCCCAATACATACCTTGACATGCTTGAAGGCCAGCATGTGAAGAGTGAACTGTGCCATAGAGTGTGTATTTATCCTGCCTGTGGGCGATTTTTATAAACTTACGCCACTGGTGCAGTACATACTAATCTAGAATTCTGAGCTGCTGCCATTTTATATTTGCACAGGTTGGAAAACTTAAGGTAAGCTACAGTATGGTTATTGGAAGTTTGTTGGGGCAAAGAGTGGCGAGTGGAGAAATGTTATGGATGTCTAGATTTTGCAGATCTATGATGGCAGATTCTTATGTATTCAGAAATGTCAGATTTGATCGCATTACAACGACTAGATGACAGCATTATCACATGAAGATAACATAAAGGGGCTTACCTGCTATAAGTAACAAGGAATTACAGGCTCTACTTTTTTCATATATATTATAGGTGTGCAGGTGTTTATATAAATAGAAGAGATGCTGGGCCGTATTCACAGATCCGTTTTCTCATGGAGTTCCGTGTTTTAACTGCGCATGCGTAGTAACTTTATTTACATAAGCTTCGTAATATATACGCAGGTAAGTGCTTTAGGCGCGGACATGTGAATCGCACTTGGGGACATACGTACAGAAGGGTGGGGTTGAAATACATACCTGAAAAGTTACGTAAAAGGGGCTGGGGGGTAGCATTTTAATGAGTTTTTGAGGGTATGGTTACATAGAATCGCACGTACGGAATACGCACGTATGTACACATGTAAAGTTAGAGGTGCTCTATGGAGGCGTAAGTATACAATTGCACGGCCATGAGAGGGGAGTGTCATGGCTGTTGCCTTGCTACATGCGTGCGTATAATTGCATACTTTTAAAAAACGGATCTGTGAATATGGCCCGCGCTGGTATGCCTGCCTGGAAGGATTGTAAAAGTCAACACATTTGTGTTTACAAAACACATGGAGGCAGGAAATAATGAAAAAGACAACATACTGCCTCTATTTCCACAATATAAGTAAAACAAAAGTTCAGCTGGTCAGGCAAGAAAGCACTATTAGCATTTTTTATTAATAACAGGGGCACTGAGGTTCATCTCACAACAACCCGCTTCATTAAATGGAACACGGGTCTTAGATTAGGTCATATGTACCATAATATTTGAAAAAGTGCAAAGCTTTAGATTTCTACTTTCTATTTTTTTAAGGCAAAGCCAATGATTTTGAGAGATTAATTTAAAGTGACTGAACAAGCCCAGTTAAGTCAATGTTATTTCTGTTACAAAAAGCAGAAGTCATGTATTCTTGTGTTCCTTTTTTAGGTGTTATTTTTTATTTTATATGACCAATGCTATTACCATGCAGTAATCTTAGAATGTAACATCAAAAAGTAAGTGGGGTAATAGAAAAGTTTACTAATGGTTTCCATAAAAAATGATTAAGCCAGAATAGATATTTGGATTCATAAATGAATATATGATTTATCTTCAGTTGTTTCAATTTATGTTATTATAACTTAATATTACACATAGATGCCAATGGCAGACCTACATTTTTGGGGCCCTGAAGCTAATAATAGGGCAACATCCAACAAGTTCCAAAGGTCTTTGTTGCCTTGAAATGACCACAAGGCCCATGTGGCAAAGAACAGTGTGGTGGGGTGGAATCCCTGAAAATGGTCCTTACCCTTCCCACCAGCAAAGACATCTTGGTAACCACTGTTATTATCCTCACTGGGTTTATTACATGGCAGATCACCACAAATTTTTGTTTTATTCAACCACTACATCTCAGATTTGGGATTAGGGTACCTGAAGTTAAAGCTTTAATAATTTTATAGTAGATCCTCTGATGGAGGCATATGTATAATACTGCGGATCTGCATAAGAGTCAGTTTCAAAATTATATATATATTTAAACAGCAAACTCCGATATGGTTTGAAAGCTATATCCCACACACTGGGTTTTTCCCTTCACAAAAAATATTCTCATAAGATGTGACTTTTTATGATCTATAGTGAAATTCAAATACTGCACAATCATTGAGGACCAGAGCCACAGCTCGTACCGATTACCCACTTATGCATGCAATGTGCGTAAGTGGGCTGCATGGGCTGGAGGGTGCATGTGCCCTCCAGATGTTACGTTAGTTTTAAATAACATAACAACCATAGTACGGAATTTAGTTCTGTATGATGGCATCTAAGATCTAAGGTGGGCGGGGGGGAAGCATGTGAATTGTACAGTGTGGGCGTCACCACCCACACACGAGCAGATCAGCGGACGGGCAGAGCCCCACATGTATGGAAAACGCCTGAGTGTATATTACCGCAAGGACTTTGTGTAGAGCTGTTCATAAATGAAGTGAAAAGCCATAAATAGGGACAGTGGGGGAAACAATTGGGACAATTGGGATCAAACATAATCAAGTCTGTGAAATATCACAGTTCCCTGGTAATAAAGTTGTACCATTTTAATAACCTAAAGCTAAAAGAATCACCTTTCCTCATTTTTGTCAGATCATTAGTTTTTGCTCTTAAAATCTTATATTAAAATATGTATTAATGCTTTAAGGGTATGAATTTCAAAATAAATTTGTACTAATGTTAATGAAATTGTTCATTTGGTCTTGGTGAAAGGAACAATGTAAATTTCATCTTTGAAAGGTTGTTAGAAAGAAATGTGAAAAAAGTTAATGAGTTGATTGTACACACAGCGCACATTTTACACACATCAATAGACTGCAGGTGTCACATAAAACACAGCCCCACCTATAACCAACATGTACCTGGGACACTGTAAAATAAACACAGCCATTGTCCTGTGTCATACGCAGACATATGGTTCAAACTAAATTGAATAAACCTTTCAATAGTCAAGGTTTTCAGGCATCGTGAGAAGAGGATGTATAGTGTATGTACAATACAGATTTACATGGCCCTATTTAAACTATGTAACAGCATAACAGCATTAGCAGGCTCTACTATATAATTGAAAACAAATATCAATTTATATATTATATTTCTCATTCAACTTTCTTACTTTTATAGGGCTGTCTTGTTTGTTAATTTTTTTTCCTAGTAATGGCTGAAAAAAACTAATTTCAATGTCATCTGAGGCAATCAAGATTTTCATTCTATCTTTGTTATTTTTTCAAAAATAATGTCTAGAGCGCAGATTTTTGAGAATTTAACATGTTTTCTCTGCAGCCATTATATTACTTATCTACACTTATCTACACTCATCTACACTTTCATTTGATTTTGAGAGGCATTTATTTACAATTTTGTTTCAAAATGCTTTTTCATTGTCCTTTAAACATTAATTTGGATTATAGGTGCAGAAATAGTGGTTTTTATAATTCACAGATTAAAGTTATTCAGAAAAATTTTTAAAACATTTCAGTGACCTTTTCAGGACATTTTGTCATCTTTATTTGCCTGGTGAGTACTACAAGAGAGTTAGAATGTTGTCTATTTTGTATGGTACCGATTAGGATGCTCTCTGTATTAGGTAGTGACAACTGATCCTGACTTGAAAATAAGGCCAAATTGGTCCAATCAAATGCTTCACTAAAACCATGTGGGATGGGAGTAGATCCAGAAGTACGATTGATTTTACGCTAGCTGCTGACATAAAATCGCCCATTAGTGTTTACCGCCAGATGGTATGCCACGTAACACTGAACGTACGTACCAGCCTACTATCAGCAGTGTAACTACGAATGAAGGGGCGTGCCAGACATATGACACCCGTAATTACTCTTCGGAGCATTTAAATCCAACAGTCTGGGCGTGCTTAGGCAGTTATGTACATGCTGCCTGTACGTACGTCAGTAGTTACACTGTGTAAAGTTAAGGCAGGGTTTGGCAAGCGTAAAACAGCAAAAGTATGTACGGCTGGGGAGTTGTCAGTCCCCGGTTAGAAACTGCTCATTCCGAAATAGGGACATCAGATACTCACCCATTCTGATTTGCAAATGCCGCTGATATCCCTCCACCACTGCTATCGCCGGACTGAGGGAAAAGTGAGTAACCTCTCCGTATGGGGTAGGGAGGGTTAGGGTCAGGCTGCAGGGAAGGGAGGGTTAGGGTTAAGGTCAGGCTGCAGGGGAGGGTGGGTTAAGGTCAGGCTGCGGGGGAGGGAGGGTTAGGGTTAGGCTGCGGGAGATGGAGGGTTAGGGTCAGGCTGCGGGGAAGGGACAATTAGGGTCAGGCTGCGGTAGATGGTGGGTTAGGGTCAGGCTGCAAGTAAGGGAGGGTTAGGGTAATGAGAGGAGAGGGTTTGGGTTAGAATTAGAGAAAGGAGTGGGGGGACTATTTTTACTTACATTTCGGTGCTCAATGGATCCATGCCTTCGGGGCTCCATGGATCGATTGCTATGCCTCCTCGAGGCATATGCAATCGAAATCCCAGCCAGTTCAACACTGGCTGGGAGGAAATGGCCCTATCGCAATAGGGACGTTCTAAGCAGGGACCCATACCCTGCCTAGGGGAGTGCATAGTAAATACGCTAGTGTAAATAGGCAATGTCTAAAAACGTAATGGAAACGTAGCTCTGGATCTGGCCCATGGTGAGGAGTGCAAATGAATTTACATTTTTTGAATGCAAGGAAAATACTTTGTTGTTGTACAGAGAATTTACATAATGCATAACTTTTTACTTTAAACTGCAGACCAGGTAAACATGAAAAGAACACAATATATTTTTGAAAGATCAAGACTTTCAAACCATGTAACTAGCTAGCTATCAAAAGAGAAGAAATGGGACTATTTTTCCACAAACTTCGTCAATATTGGACTTCAACCACGAGTGACTAACACAGAGACCTCATTTTCTCAGTCTACCATCTTAATTTATTGTATGTATTTCTTCTGTGGAGTGTCAGTTGCTGCCTTGTTTACCCTTTTAATCTCATTTAATCTCTTTCGGATAAGGTGGTCACCCTAGGCAACCTCTTATTGAACTACTGCAGCACTTGATTCTATATTTTATTCATTATATTGCCTTATATTCTGTTACATATGTTACAATGTTACATAAGTGTTCTCTTCGTAAGAGTTATTTAGCTGTTGCAGTCTACTAAGCACTAGACATAGAGAAACAATATAAGCAATGAAGTAATGGATTCACTATTAGATGAAATTGCTAAATTTTGCTACAATGCAAGAATTAGTTGGTTACAGTCCAAGTAATTAGGGAAGAAAAAAATTAGACTAATTGTTGTTTATTCAGCTAGCTGTTGATTTTTCTGTAACAGGCAGGATTGGTACAAGTTCCTTTGGATCCATAGTCTATCCTTCCACTCCTAACTTTAGTATAGATAGAGGGGTGGAGTGTTTTGTATCTTTTAAGTTTACTTTGGGTTCTAGGCTACAGTAGATTCCAGATTTACCTACTCATAGACCTGGCAATATGGTCTTCTCAGTGTTTCCCAACCCTGGTCCTCAGGGACCACTAACAGTGCATGATTTACAGATCTCCTTGCTGGAGCACAGGTGTATTCATTACTGACTAACACATTTTAAAAGTTCCTTAGGTGGTACTTATTATATCACTTGTTCTGTGCGGAGACCTGGAGAACATGGACTGTAAGTGGTCTCTGAGGACCAGGGTTGGGAAACATTGGTCTAACTGTATGTTCTTTTATGTAGGGCCTCCATAGAGTTGATAAAATAAGATCAGTTCCATTTCAAGCAGGGTAGTAACTTCTACTGAGAAAACCAGAAGTTTATTTTGCCTTTTAAACTTATTTACCTGGTAATCTGAATGAAATAAGATGAAATTGTTAACCAGAATTAAATTGGTCCACATCATTTTAATTTAAAAAGTAAAAAAAAAAATTTGGCGTTTAAGAAAAAAAATGCATGATTTATAAAAAATGTTTTATTGTTTAACATAAGAACAAAGTTAATAGAATCCTCTTAATCTTGATTTTTGCAAAAAAATAAATAAAACTTAGACATAGATGTTTTTTAAATTGGTGGACATATATGACAAATTTGGAGACTGATCATTTACTAATCTTTAAATATAAATAATAGTACACAATATATTTTCAAGATTATTCGTATGTGTTATAAAATCACAACTTTAAACTAAACACACTTGACCTGATCCAGATAATCCAAGTGATGTGCACAAAAGAAGGGAGCACAAAAAGTGGATGCAAATTGACTGATCACTTTTGTTTGCTTCTATGTGCTCTGCGCTAGTGGAAAGGGATGTTCCACTATATTGAAAGGTGAGAGTGGCCATTTTAGTGCTGCTGTTGCTGCTGCTGCTGCTGCTCTCGCAATATTATAAGCTTTCTTCTGAAATCCTCTGCCAGCTATTCACAGTTACAAGCACAGTCCTACACATCTAACAATTATTAAACTGTCTAATTAAAAAAGAAAGTATGTTTTAAAATACATTGCACACACTACACTAAACTTCCTATTATTCATTTTAAGGATTAAAAAGTAGGGCATTGCAGCTCCTTTTACTCAGGAATTTGTATTCTCTATTTTAATTTGAATCTTTATTAGAATTACCAACACATAAACTAAACTCATTTTAAAAAACAGTAACAATAATAGAGGAAAAATATATAGGCCTGGATCCAGACTCCTGTACGCTTTACCTGCGTGTGGGAGTCTGTCCGTCATAATGAGAGAGGGGAGTGAACGCCCCCTGTCACTCCCCTCTCTCATTCGGAACAAGTGTGACTTACGCTGCCACTTACCACTGATCCGCTCGTAAGTGGGGGAAACCTCCCTCACTGTACAATTTACATTCTTCCTCCCCTGCCCACCTTGGCAGGCGGAGGGGAAGCACAGTCCCTTCCCATGTAAATGCCATCGTATGGTACTAAGTTCCATACGATGGTAGTTGTTAGTGTTATGTTCGTAAAACTAACGTAACATCTGGAAGGCGCATGTGTGCGTAAGTGGGCTATCTTTACTAAATCTGGATTTGGGCCATTGGGCCTGATCCAGACCTATGCCCGCCATCGCTAGGACGACGGGCGTAAGCGTAAGATTGGCTGAAAAGCCGATCTGCGCATGCGCCGGGCAGATGTTGCCCGGCCGTCCGTAGGAAAAGCGTAGGGACGCTGGAGGGGGCGTCCCCCTAGCGTCCCTAAGTTAATGTTAGTGAAGGTGGGCGGGGGGGAAGTAATATAATGAGGGAGGGAGGGCTTAGCGGTAGTACGCTAGTGTGAGAGCGTATTACCCATTGCTTACGCCGGCTGAAGTTAGGGTAGCCTTCAGCCGGCATAAGCAATGGGAAATACGCTTGCACAGGGGGAGTGTCGGGGAGAGTGGACGCCGATACGCTGTGCTTTAGTAAGCACAGCGCATCAGTGTAGGTCTGGATCAGGCCCATAGTGTGGAACTTGCAATCCTGTTTAGATTGCTGAGTTACAAATCTCAGCCTATTTGCCTATACATATCCTTTTACATGTTTCAAAAGCATGATCATTTTCTACTGACGGAACTCTGCACAGGACGGACTTGTTTTCAACCAAATGCATGCGTTTTCAACCATATGCATGTACAATTTACTTGCACTGCATTTAAACTATGGATCAGGTTCACTAACTTCACATTAAAGTGTATCAACGAACACCTATTAAAACAATAGTATTTAAATAGTACATATAGGTATCTGTACATTATACTATACGCTATTATATACACAGAAATGTTATGTTATCTTTCTATCCTGTCAGTCAAAATATTGCATGCAAGATTCAAATAAATCACTGCCCAGAGGAATGTGATTAATGTCTTTTTTCATTTTCTTCATAATGCAAATATAGAAGAGTCCCTAAAGACAGAACTGTTTTTTCTCTCTAAAGAAGCATGTGTTGAAACAAGCTTTATTGATATAATTTTAGGTATCACATAAACAGACTTACAAATTTGGACATGCTCTGAAACACCACAGGTACATCGGAATCGGTATGCTAATTGCTGGTTGGACGTATTTCTGACTCCAGAATGTTATTCTTATCAAAAGTTAGACAATTCACATAATTGTCATTATGTCATTAAACATAATTGTAACTGAATGTAAATCAATATTAAGAAAATGTTTGAAAGCTCAGATCAGAATGTGATCTTCATTTCTGAGCATGCACAGTAGAAAATCACGAACAGAAAGTCATGTCAGCTGGTATGGTAAATAGTGGATATGGTTCATATCTCTTGTGCATTAGGGACAGTGGCAGGACTGTGATTATAAGCTTATCTTACAAAAAATACTGTGCTGTATCTGAGTAAGCTGCACCCCAAAGTCTGCCCAGTTATTTGCACACCATAATAATATAAACTGAGAGAAGACATTTTTTTCCTGGTTAAAAATGTGTTGTCTTTTAATAAAACTCCATGGTAACCCCCCTCATTGTACGTTGACTTGGTGTAGTGGCAGTTACAGTTTCAAGTACAGTAGCATTACATCTGGCCTGGTATAAATCAATCATGAATAAGTCTATAGAAGAACAGGAGCATCCCAGGATTATTGGTGGCACTCATAGTACTTGTTCAACATCTACCTTAATAAATAGATAAAGGGATAGAAGAAGGTGTGAACACTTCAAAATTAAACAATGATTGTCAATCTTTTAGAAAGACAATTATTACTATAAGCAAAGGTACATTGTAAAAATGGAACAAATTATAAGAATTATAAGAAGAATATTTAAATGTAAGTTTTGAATGAATTATTTTTAACCATAATTTCACAGGCCTTGGAGCAATATAGACTTGTCACAGTCTCATGTATCTGGGTATCTGGTTGGTGGGACCCTTGGTTTGGTAGATGAGTACAGAGTATAGCTTGGGGTCTTTATGTAGGTTTTGCTAATTGTCTAAATACTCGAGGAGAATCACAAGGAGTGAAGATGATGGCAATGGCAGACTGAGCTGCAATAATGTTGTGAATGGCAGAGTAAGCAGCGATGATGATGCAAATATCTGATTGAGCTCTGATGATGATGCATATGGCAGACTGTGCTGTAATGATGCTGCTTGAGGCTGAGTGAGCAGCAATGATGATGCAGATGGCAGACTGAGCTGCAATGAGGTTGCTTGAAGTTGACTGAACAGTGATGATGATGCAGATGACTCCTCCAGTGGGTGTGGCTGTAAGCAGTTCCCACCCTTTAGCTCTGTATATAAAGCGCTGGGCTGAGATCCAGAGTGTATGTGGGAAGGAGTATATATGTAAGAAATCTGTCTATTACTACAGTGTGTGCTGTGTATATCATATACAGACTGTATCCAGCTTAAGATCATCTGCTGCTGTGTATGCTGTACACTGACATACTGTACTGTATTACTGTTATTCTGCCCCTGAGATTCTGTTGTTTCATTACATCTACATTACAAAGGGTTAAATCTTCAGTTCTTAATTAATAAACAAATAAGCTGGTTAAGCACATTTTGCTGTGTGACACCCACTGTTGCTACCACATACGCTCTGCTCAACAAATAAGCTATAGCGGTTTGAGCAGCATTAGTAAACTGGAACAGGTGACACTGCAATGATGATCATAAAAGTGGTAGCACTCCTGGGAGCAGCAGATAATCAGAATTGAGGACAGAACTGCTGAAGTTAGCTTTCAGGAACATGAACGGCAAAACCTGAAACAAGACTAGGTTTTCATGAAGAGAAACACACAGTAACAAGGAACTTGTAGCAGGGTACTTGTTGTGGGACTGTGCCAGGGATTTAAATAAGGCACTCTTAGCATCCATTGGCTAGCTGGGACATGTGAAAGGGCTAAGCTCCATGTGGTTTTTCTATTCCGGTCAGATGACCTCATCCAATATGGCCACGCCCTTGAACAGTACTGATGGCGGCAAACACTGGGAAAAATCCAGGGAAGTCAAAGGCAAACTAAGCCAAGATAGAGGGGCAGAGCAGACACAGGCGAAACACCCAGCAAAGCTGCAGCGTCTGGTCTTGTAAATACTGCGATTTGTGTCAAGGTGATTGGAGGTGGAGTACTTAGTGAAAGGAAGGTAAAGCAGTTATTAAGAAAGAGTAAATTGGAAAAAAAAATGGAAACTGTTATTTAAAAAATCTTCCAAATGGCTCTGGACCTGATTCACAACTAAGTAAGAACAGGATTTAAAGGCATATATTTAGGAACAGTTAAACTGAGCATGCTCAGAACTCAAAACTATGCACTTAAACTATTTAGTAAGCTACAGGTTTGGAAAAGGGAGATGTTGCCCATAGCAACCATTCAGATTCTAGCTCTCACTTTCTTTTTACATACTAGAGAATGTCAGCTAAAATCACATTTGTTGCTATGGGCAACATCTCCACTTTTCTAAACCCGCAGCTTAGTAAATCAGGCCCTTAATTTTAATGAGCAGCATTCGGGGTACTAATGTACAGTATGGGCATTCCTTGAGACTTATGAATGATTCACAGTTAAGAATGCCTTGCGGAAACTAACATACACATGGGAAAAGATCAGAATGTCCCCTACCATTCTTAAGTTGACATCCTCATGGTTAACGGAGAGCCAAAGTCTCATGCTTTTCTGTTTACTTAGCATGCAGCTGCAGTGTGATTATAATTAATGCATTTGTTCACTTTGATTGATACAATCAGAGGATTAGCTTTAAAAACTGCTGTTATGTTACCATATAGTGTTTGACTTTAAATTTTGAAGGTACTCATTATGTACATTTATTTGCAATTTGTGCATGATTTCATTGGGCCTGATCCAGAACTACACGTTGGAGCGAATTTACGCGTGGCTGACACGTAAAATCGCTGTTTTGTACGCACTGCGCATGCGCACTATAGAAAATACGCACATTAACGTAGCGTAATTGTGAACGTATGGGCCATTCACGTATGTGTCACGTAAATACTTACGTGTGGGCGTGCCAATTTTACGTTACTCCAAATTACGTGTGAAATAC
>WWET01001188.1:254721-266839 GCA_011038615.1 Limnodynastes dumerilii
AGTGAATTTACGCGCACAAAAATGCCCTCCGCGAATAAACGTACGGCAAACATAGTTTTGGATCTACCCCATTGTTTGTTGTAAATATTTTTGAAACATATTTGTTTTTATTTAAATTGTGGCATGTTTGCATTGTTTGTGTGAAACATTGAGATACAAATTTTGTTTAGATCTAATTTAGGTAGATATTTATTATTTTAATATTTATGTTATAACAGCTTTGAAAGCTAAATGGTTATTTCTTAATCCTTCAATAAGTATATATGATTTAATAATTTTCAATATTTTTCCATATTGCAATTTTTACAATTTTTTTTGGATACTTTTGTTAATTCTAAAACAAAGAGAGCTTAAAAAAATCAATCTGCATTTCAATTGAATCAATTTATGTGATTATTTGCTTTGCCGTGAATCATGAGAATATTAAAGTTCCTAATACGCACAATTCTTAGTTGGGAAACAAAGCCATTCCTAAATATACGCACCTGGAGAAAAGAACGTTCTTAGCTACTAAGAAGCTAGTGGAGTGGTTAGCATTTTTCTTTAGCATCTGTGAATCGTTCTTACTTATCTGCTCTATGCGTATATTTAGAAACTTCCCTAAATTCTTTCTTAAGTGTAAATCAGGTCCTCTGTCACTTAGCTTAGCCAGCCAGCTCGATTTTGGTCAAAATTGGTGGAAAAAATACTATGAACTGTGAGGTGGTCCAAGTCATCTGGAAATGACTAAAAATGAATTTTATTGTAATACTAGGAATTCAACACCAAAACAATTGAGAATGGTGTTGCCAATATAAAACAAATTTTTTTCAGAGGCTTAGTCAAAGTCTTGACTTGAATCCAATTGAAATGTTTTTGGCAGGACTTTAAACAGACATTTGATGCTCAAAAAAAATCCATCCACTGTGGATGAATTAGGGCAATTATCAAAGAGGAATGAACCCAAATTCTTCTAGATGTAAGAGACTGGAAACCAGTTTTCAGAAAGGTTGGTTGAAGTTTTTGCATCTAGAGGTTATACAAAATGTTATAAAGGAAAAATAAATATTAACATACAGTAGGTATTGGGTACCTTATTTTCTTTAGTAAATAAAAACTGTATTTTGTGCTATCAAGTGTTTTTTGTCTTATATTCAATTTGTTCGAAAGTGTAAACAATTAAGTGTGATGAATATTCATAAGTAAAAACAAAATTAGGAACAGAGCTTAAGATGTATCTGCTTTATTATTATTATTTATTATTATTTTTAAGCAACCACATCTTCAGTTTAAACTTTTGTTATTAATACTGGTTTGTCAGGTGATTCTCTATTCCTGTAGTCAAGACAAATATAATGACACACAGTTTTCAGTCTCATAAAGCAGTAGGGGAAAAGGTGCATTTAATAGCTTTTCCAGTATGGGATGTGGTTGTCGGTTCGGCCGGCCATGTTTCAGCAATGATATGGCTGCAAGCTGAATGATGCGGCTAATAGGGCAGATTAGGATTAGGCTTTAAGAAAGAAAGGTTAATGCTTAAGGTTAAGGTTAGAGTTGGGCAGCGGGAAAAGGAGGGTTAAGGTTAGGCTTCAAGAAAGGGAAGGTTAGGATTAGTTTACGGGAAACAGAGGGTTAGGGGAGGGATAAGGTTAGGGTTAATATGCAAGTGCTTACCTGTCGCTGGCTTACCATTGCTGTTCAAAATGGAAACTGCTGGCAATTGCTAACAGCCGCCATTCAAATGCCACATGATGGGCTGCCACAAAACACTATACCATACCCCTCCTACAGACTTAAAGAATGACAACAGTCTTGTATATAGTAAGATCAGGAGGCAACAGACATGTGTACATTTGAAACTCACTGTAAGTAGTACCCACTGGTGATGCTGGTCATCTTCTGGACTCTATTACCAGTGTACAAGGATGAGTTTGTGGGCCCATAGAAGCAGTTTAGCTGCAGTAGAGCTTTCTGGTTTCAGTGTATACAATATGGCTTGTTTATTGTAACTATCGCTTTATGAAAATAGAGAGTACCACTGTACTGAGAGAGATCCAGGGCCGGATTTACTAAAGGCGATTTGATGTAAATCGTACTTGTTGTGCATTGTTTAAGAGCGATTTTAGAAGCTCCGGATTTACTAAGCATATCGCTACTCAGAAATCGCATGACTTTACAAATCGCATTAGTTTAAACAAATTGCGCAATTTTTTACATGGTAAACATACAAATCGTTGAATTTTCTAAGGGCTTGGGAGCTAAAATCGCTGCTAAATGGTCCTAAAATAGCACCAGTTGAAAGAGGTGCCTCAGGCTAGCGATTTTTTCCAAATCGCTAGTAAAATGTCCTGCACATCTAAACAAAATAATTAATATGTCCCCATATCATATGTATTGTATTGATTTTTCTATGTGGGCATGTGTATTATTGATTTTACTATCAGGGTTGTGTATTATTGATTTTTTTTTATTGTGGCTTGTGTATTATTGATTTCTCTATTGGGGCTCGTGTTTGTTTTTCATTTGTAGTGGGTCATGTGTTTTTAATTGAGTTGTCTTGGGCCATATGTATTTTATTCATGTGGATTGGGACATATGTTTTATTTTGATTGGTATGTTGGCAAGTGCTTTGAGGAGTTATGGTGTGGGCCATATTATTTATTTATTTATGTATGCTGAAGGGGACATATTAATTATTTCTTTTAGATGTGCGGGGCATATTAGGTATTTATTTTAAACGGGACAGGTTATTTAATGAGTTAGTTTGTGGGAGCAAGCACTTAACCCTTGGCATGCTGCCGCTTATGGCACGATAAGGTGCAGTATGCCCAGCAATGCAAATGCATGCGATTTCAGTGCGATGTTCAGCGATGGAAATCGCTCCCTTTAAATCGCCTTTAGTAAATCCGGCCCCCAATGTGTTTTTTCTTCAGGTTAAGCAGTCACACAGTGTACATACATGTAGGATAGGAAACCAAAGGAGGAGGCTCCTTACTGCTCAGTAAGATCAACAGATACTCACATCTAAACTAAGTAAAGCATAATATGTATAATAAGTATGCATAATAAATATGCATAAATATGCATAATCAGTAAAGCATGCACACCCTCCACAGCAGCCTGCCAATCTGACAGGACACATACCACACTATTATTGTATAATTATAACAGACACAGACATCTACTGTACTAGAGCAATCGCTTGGAAGTTTTTATTGACTTTGTGCGAGTGTGGACAGAACAACTGTACCACACTTTTCAACTTTGTGACCATGGTGTTATTGCTGTTGCACCCATACAGTGCGTTTGCTTTTGTTTATAAAGTGTTTTATTTTATTTGATATCTTTCCTTTCTATTGCTCTATCTAGAGCCCTCTTGCACTTGCAAGAGATAAACATCTTTTTCTGTAGCCATGTCAAATTAAGTTGTAATTACAAGAAAATCTCCTCACTGTACAGATGTATTCTGTTATGCCCCTTTCTTTTACCAATCCTATTAGGTAGATGCATGTCACAGATATATAAAAATGCAAAATAAAATATGAATGCACGTTTTAATGCACAGCTATACAAACAATGGCCCTGATGCCCAGATAAGAAGGAAATAAATACCCACTGATTCGAAAAATACGCAAGTGGCAAATGCACTCCCATTACACTCCCCTTACGGATCTTTACTCCTTTACTTCCACATCCATAGAGCTACCTTAACTCTCCGTGCATATATTTGTGCATACTTTGCCGCCCTATTTAAATGCCTCTATCCACCTATTTTTCTTAACTTACTATTTACGGGGTATTGGCACACCCCTACTTATTATTCTCATTAGGCACAGAGTGCATGTGTAACAGGTTCCATACAAAACATCTGGATGGCGCATGCGCAGATTACTAAAAATCACCAAGATACACACACGGCATGCATATAGTTAGTGTGAATCCAGTGTCTATCCAATTAAAAATAGTAAGGTCAAACTGTTCATGAGACCCTAACATGTAACTGCATATCCAAATGTGTATATAACAATATATAAATTTGTTCTCAAATATCTTGGTTAATGCTTTAAAGTCCATTTTTCCCAGTGGGAAAGTAATTTACAAGAAATGTATTTCTATTGTTGCTACACGCATTAAGCACCTAATAGCTTTCCTAACTAGAAACACGGCTGTAAAATGCGGAGAATTACTTGGTGGAAAATAGAACAGTCTTTCACACATACATTACACTTACAACTTATGTATTGATTTAGAAATTACAGTTTGCCAATTCTCTCTCACTAAATCCCTTGGCTTGCTATATCACTTATCCTTCTTCCCTCAGTGTTACTGAACAGACTCCCAGTTTTAATACTTTTTCTAACCAAGCCAAATAACAGAAGCAATTATGTTCAGATTAAAATGAAAATGTGTGAGCTGTTTGTAAAAGTCAGCTGTGTGGAGATGGCAGCTATTAAATGCTCAGCAGTTAAAATTATAATAAAGACTATTCCTCTTTATTTTACACTTTTATGCATAACAGTAACATTGTGTTCAGCACTGTTTACTAAAGTGCCAGTTAATGAAGGTCTTTCGTAACCTCTATTTAAGCAAATATGTAATAGGTTTCTGTTAATAAATTGTCAATAATCAATCCATTTTATTAGGAATGAATAATATCATTGATTTATCAGATGTAGGTAAAATAGCTACATAAATAGAATATATTATACTGCATATTACTATCAACATATAAACATAGGGCTGAATGCAGACTTCATCATACCTTCCAACTGTACCTATTTAGCATGTACAGTACCATTCTTTAATCGTCTGCACAGGTTAAAGGGCTCTTGTACCGGATTCTGACCCAGCATTTCCCTTCCCCCTCTAGTCACCTTCCAGTCCTGCACCATTTGATCACTATAGCAGAGCTGCCAGGACAGACTTCTGCAGCTCTGCTAAAGTAACAAGATCCTCTCCTGTGAGTTCTTAGCTCATATGATATCATACATGCAAATGAGAGCAGATTAAAGCCACGTCCTTTTACGGGACAGGCCACGCCCCTTCATGGGCATGCCCCCCAGGTGTACCGATTTCCGATAAAAAAATTGTTGACGGGTATGCTTCATTCATAGTGGAGCGCGAATGTACAGAAGTGTTCCGTACATTCCCCTGCTTTATAAATTCCATACATGAGGGGAAAGTGCACTTCCCCCACTCACGTACAAAATTCTGCATACTTACTTGTCATGAACTCTACCTTATCTTGTCTGCATGTAAGGTTAAACATGCAGAGAAGATAATCATATGTAAGGGCTAAACCCTGCCCTTACTGCACATCCTGCTATTTAATTAATTCATGCACCTGGTTTGTTTGTTGCACACTGTTAAAGCTGATATTTTGTGCTTCCTTTGACTACTGAGTGTGATGCACTAGTTCATATCATCCCAATGATTTCTTGAATGTATATAAATGTGTACTATTTAGCTAAATAAATGAATGAGCTTTCAATATACTGTACCAGCCATTATTCAATCAATGTTGTATTTTTGTATTTATAGCTAAATCAGTGGTCGAAGTGAAAATTTATAAGTGGCGCTATGGACATTTAAAGGTCTGAAAGTATAAAAATTTTGAATTAATACAAGTGAATGGGGATTTATTGCTTTTCAATTATATCAGTGGAAAAAGTGAAGGAATGGCATACCCCCGTATACCCCCTCACTTTGAGCCCTGAACTAAATACCAATAGTGGTCCCATAATTCAAGGGACACATTGGGGTAGATCCAGAACTACGTTTGCCGTACGTTTATTCGCGGAGCGTATTTTCGTGCGCGTAAATTCATTACACTCCCCTCGGCACACCCCTTGAATGTACGTATTTTGTTAAGATATGCTTTCCAAACCCTACCTTAACTTTTGCAAACGTAACCGCATTCATACGCACACGTACGTATGGGCTAGACGAATTTACGCCCATACTGTACACTTTAAATACAACCCCCGCCTACTTCACGTATTTATGACGTATTTTGTGGTAACGTAAAATTGGCACGCCCACACGTAAGTATTTACGTAACACATACGTGAATGGCCCATACGTTCACAATTACGCTACGTTAATGTGCGTATTTTCTATGGTGCGCATGTGCAGTACGTACTAAACAGCGATTTTACGTCTCTGCCACGCGTAAATTCGCTCCGAAGCGTTGTTCTAGATCAGGCCCATTGTTGCAGTCTGGACCTTATTAATGTTTCCAGCCACCATGGATTAATACGCTAATAACACTCTTCTAACAGAGGGCATTATGGGCACGTTAGACAGAGTATCTTTGTGATCAGCAAACCATACATTGAATATTCTTTTTCATCACAAAACAATGTTGTGTGGAATCTTGTGATCAGAATACAAAACACCACACAATACATAATGCCTTCTAGTCAATGGCATTCAATATAGAGGAATCCCCCTCTTTAATTCACCTGCATATCTTTAATTCTCAATCATATAAATTCCATTCCTCTATAATTCTTTTTCATATCAATGCCACCCCTCTGTTATTTTCAGTCATATAAATTCCATCCCTTTGTAATTCTTTTTTATATCAATGCTATCCCTCTGTAAATCTCCTTCATATAGAGTGCCAGTTTGCATGGGATGGATACTGACAACATGATGCTGGTAAGGTTTATTTGCAATGCTTCCCTGATGCTCCCCCACTAATCCCTGCACACTAGACTGCTGTCTATACAGCCTAATGGGTGCATTTAAATATATGTTTCTAAATGTTATTGGACCTGATTCACAGATTAAAATGTCAGGTGCAGCAGTTTCCGCACCTAACTCACCTAAGCTGTCCTGCAACCTGTACCCGTATTTAGGATCTTTATGGCACTTAAGAGTGCCATAGGGCTTCCTCAACTAGGTGTTCATATTATCCTTCTTAAGAAGGAAAATACGAACGGAGATCCGTTCGGCTAATATAAATCCCTCTCCCCACCCACTCTTCTTAAAAAAGGACAGAGGCAGCCGTGGCACGCCTCTTCCTTCGTAACTATCTGTGCTCCTCTTTGCACAGTCTCTAATGTATTTATGTCTTTTTGGAGATATGGCCTCCAGAACTGAACACAGTATTCTAGGTGAGGCTGTGCCAATATTCTATAAAAGGGCATCACTACTTCTCTCTTTCTTCTACTTATTCCTCTCCCTATGCAACCAAGCTTCTGACTTGCCTTTCTCATTGCTTTGTTACATTGCTTGGCTACTTTTAAGTCACATGAAATAATGACTCCTAGATCCCTTTCCTCATCAGTAGTAGTGCCATTAATGATATATTGAGCTTTTAGGTTTTTGTGCCCCAAGTGCATGATTTAGCATTTTTTGGCATTAAACTGAAGTTGACAAGCTCTTGACCATTCCTCTAATTTACATAGATCATCCCTCATTTTGTGTACCCCTCCTGGCATGTCTACCCTGTTACATATCTTTGTGTCAACTGCAAAAAGGCTTATTTTACCCTCAATACCACAGGCAATAGCACCTACTTTATAAAGATATTAAATAACACTGGTCCAAGTACAGAATCTTGGGGTAATCCACTGGTTACCTTACCATCCCCAGAAGGGATCCCCTTCACTACAACTCTCTGTTGTCTATACTGTAACCAATATCATATCCATGCAACTATCTTTAAGTACAATCCCAAAGTGAATCCATGCTGATTGGAATCCTGTTAACTACAAATAGACTATGCACAGGTTTTGTTGAAGACACAAATATCAGAGATTATCAAACCCCCTGATTTGGGAGGTGCAGAACACAGTTTCAATAAATCATATACAAAAACGGAGGAAGAGATCAAAGAAGAATAATGATCTCTCTGTAAAGCGAAACTGTTAAGTAATGCACAGAATCTCATATATATAACTCTCGAAAAGGCATCAGATAAAACAAATAATTTTAATGGTATAACATTAAAAAATGAATAAACAATTTGGCGATATACAAAGTTAAAATAAAACGAATGATCTCAACAAAGACATGCAGCAAAAACGAATTGCACAATATCTCTTTAAATAAATCATACACCGCTCATAGACCCAACTAGCTGGAGGACAAATCTTTCCCTTTACCAAACAAACTAGCGGCCTCACGGCCTGCACTTCTCCTCTTCCGAGGTAGTATCCTGTCTCTTACCTAGCTGCCTGTAGATGGGGTCTCATGAAAAAAACGGCATTCTCAGCAGTCACAAGTCATTCAAAAGAAACACCCACCGTGTGCACAACAGGGAAGGTGTAAGACCCGACGTACATTTCGCCTGGTTGTTGGCTTTATCAAGGGGCTGCAACACCTTTGAGAATGCCGTTTTTTTCATGAGACCCCATCTACAGGCAGCTAGGTAAGGGACAGGATACTACCTCGGAAGAGGAGAAGTGCAGGCCGTGAGGCCGCTAGTTTGTTTGGTAAAGGGAAAGATTTGTCCTCCAGCTAGTTGGGTCTATGAGCGGTGTATGATTTATTTAAAGAGATATTGTGCAATTCGTTTTTGCTGCATGTCTTTGTTGAGATCATTCGTTTTATTTTAACTTTGTATATCGCCAAATTGTTTATTCATTTTTAATGTTATACCATTAAAATTATTTGTTTTATACCTCATTTCTGATGCCTTTTCGAGAGTTATATATATGAGATTCTGTGCATTACTTAACAGTTTCGCTTTAAAGAGAGATCATTATTCTTCTTTGATCTCTTCCTCCGTTTTTGTATATGATTGGAATCCTGTAAATAACTGGATTTAAGATACTGTACAATGTGTTCCTTTAATAGTGTTTCCATCAATTTCCCTTCTACTGATGTTAGAATCACTGGTTGGTAGTTTGACGCTTCCACCCTACTTCCACTTTTATGCAGAGGTACAACATTTGCTATTTTCCAGTCCTCTGGAATCACCCCAGTTATTAGTGACTGGTTGAATAATTTAGTTAATGGTTTTGTCAGCAAACCTCTAAGCTCTTTTAGTATCCTAGGATGTATCCCATCTGGTTTCATTCATTTGTCCACTTTCAGCTTTCAAAGTTCTTTTAATACCTGTTTCTCAATGAAAGTAGTTGTAATTGCCTCCTTTATGTTAATAGCCTTCCCATTTTGAATGTAAATAATTTTTAAGATGATCTGTCACAGCCTTTCCACCCTCAACAAGAATCCCAGTCTCCGTTTTGAGCCTTACTATACCCTTTTTAGTTTTTCGCCTTTCATTTATATACCTAAAAAAGCTTTTGTCCCCTTTTTGTACTAAGTGGGACAGTTTTTCCTCAGTTTGTGCCTTTGCTGCCCTAATAACCTATTTAGACTCCTTCTGCTTTAAAAAATATTCCTCCCTGTCATCATTATTTTTTGTTTGCTTATAATTCCGAAAGGCCATCCTTTTTGCTTTCACTATAATTGCTACCTCCTATGACAAAATCATAAGTGGACAAGCCAAAAGTTCACAGAAAGCAGTTCAGGGAGAGATAATCATTTAAGCCTTTAGGCTTGACTGTGTCCAGGGTATGGATCCACCTCGCTTCCAAACGCAGCAGAGCTTTGTCCCTGTCACCTCCCCTGAGAGTCAAAGGAATGTGGTCTATGATTTTAAATTTCAAATCCGCCAGTGAGTGTTTATGCACCACATAGTGTCTTGCCACGGGCTGATCCGTGGCTCCTCCAGCCAAGGCAGTCCTTACAGCAGCTCTGCAGGAGTTAGCAAAGGACGGGGCCACTGGTGACCCCATAGCACATCCTGACACCTGCAGATAATACTGCCCATCAAACAGGAAGTAGTTCTTCCGAAGGATAAAATCAAGGAGTTCCATGAAGAGCGCCACATCGGGACCCACATAGACCGGATTGTTTGTAATCAGCTCTTTTATGCATCTATCCCAGCCTGATGCGGGATGCTAGTATATAGTGCAGTCACATCGACGGTGCATAAAATCGTGCCTTCTGCTAAGGATTCCATCTCTAGCAGCTTATTCAGTAGGTGGCTAAAAATGATGCAACCGGATAGCACAAGGAATCTCTGGCCGATCCTTGTGGATTTTGGGCAAAGAGTATAGAATAGGGGTTTTTGGAAAACTCGTCATCAAAGCTGCTAGAGATGGAATCCTTAGCAGAAGGCAAGATTTTATGCACCGTCGATGTGACTGCACTATATACTAGCATCCCGCATCAGGCTGGGATAGATGCATAAAAGAGCTGATTACAAACAATCCGGTCTATGTGGGTCCCGATGTGGCGCTCTTCATGGAACTCCTTGATTTTATCCTTCGGAAGAACTACTTCCTGTTTGATGGGCAGTATTATCTGCAGGTGTCAGGATGTGCGATGTGGTCACCAGTGGCCCCGTCCTTTGCTAACTCCTACATGTATGTAGTTGAGAAAGAACTATTCCTCAACAACCCTGACTGCAGGACCAAACTGAAGATGTATACCAGATATATCGATGATCTTCTGGCAAGGTGACAGGACAGAATTTGAACAAGTGATGACTAAAATCAATATCATGAATGAGTTCATTAAATTTACCTTTGTGACTGATGAAACGGAGATCCACTATTTAGATGTGAATATCAAGATCAGAGAGGGGGCAATACATACCTCGATCTTTGAAAAAGACACGGACAGGAACACATTGCTTTTGGCCAACAGCCATCATCCCCTTCCATTAAAAAGAGGCTTGCCCTACTCACAGTTCCTTAGGGTCTGCAGGACAAATAGCGATGAGGGAATTCGTGATGTCCAATTGGATTAAATGCATAGAAAATTTGAGTCCAGAGGTTACTGTCCTTCCATTCTCAAGGAGGCAAGAGTGAAAGCCTTGAGGATCCCATGTAAAGATCTACTGCACCCAAAAAAATCTGAGTCCACTAACTTGTACCCCGAGGTTCATCATATATATCCTCAGATGCCCTTGTGGGCTGTATTATGTAGGGCAAACGCAGGTGTCAGGATGTGCGATGGGGTCACCAGTGGCCCCGTCCTTTGCTAACTCCTGCAGAGCTGCTGTAAGGACTGCCTTGGCTGGAGGAGCCACGGATCAGCCCGTGGCAAGACACTATGTGGTGCATAAACACTCACTGGCGGATTTGAAATTTAAAATCATAGACCACATTCCTTTGACTCTCAGGGGAGGTGACAGGGACAAAGCTCTGCTGCGTTTGGAAGCGAGGTGGATCCATACCCTGGACACAGTCAAGCCTAAAGGCTTAAATGATTATCTCCCCCTGAACTTCTTTCTGTGAACTTTTGGCTTCTCCACTTATGATTTTGTCTGTGACGCGCTGAGTTTGTGCCTTTGGATCCCTGTTTGTTCTTTATGCTACCACAGTTTGCCCTTTACTGCATTTAGTTGTTGCCTAAGTCTGTTAGACACTTGTTTCTGTGTGTCTGGAAGATTCTTGATTTGATTTGGTGTTCTGCTTTTTTTGTTTTTCTGATTTATATGTATATGATGAAGTCTGCCCATGACTATAGCAGTTGTGGACCAAGTCAGCTAGATACGCGTTCCTGCGTGTCTGGAAGAGAAATGATTGTTTTGTTGTTTTGTTTTACACGTGTAGATAGTCTGAGCCAAAATTATGTCCCTGTCTCTACACTGGTATTGCACTGTAGTTCTGTATTTTGTGCATTTGTGATGCTTATTGTGTTCTGTATCTTTTCTCTTGTGCAGGTTCCCCGCTGCACGCTAACCGCAAGCCTGAGCGTCACACAGCGTAGCTACCAGGCGGTCTGGTGATTGGGTGCTGCGCACCACTTAGCAGAAGTCTGTGGACGTTGTCCTGGTAACGCTGTTAGACAGTCTAATCCCGGAAGTGGCGGGAGCTGTCCGTTGTACGCTGAGCTGGCGGTGACACGTGGGTGCTGCACTGGGGTAAGTGCCATCTTATTGGCAGTGATATTTATATATTGTGGTGATATGTTGTATGTTTTTTATGTCCCTGATGATAGAGACCAAGAGTCTCTGAAACATTGGATTATGGAATAAAGCACTTGTGATTTACTTTACAGTTTGGGAGTGCCACTTTCTTGCCTTATATTGAGTTTTTTCCTGCTGTGCACCCCAGCAAGCATCACTATTTTTGTAGGAGTGCTGTTTTCCAGAAATTGTATGTGTATATAT
>WWET01001188.1:282482-298110 GCA_011038615.1 Limnodynastes dumerilii
ATATTTGTGGACCTTTTTTTTTCATACCAGAGCTCCAGTTCACTTTTTGTATTTTGGTAACAATTAGACTATTACACATTTCACCGTGTGCAAGGGTAAGTCTAATACCCCCTTTGGTGAAGAAAGAGTGAAGAAAGAGAAACACACGGGGGTGTCGGATTCCTAGTGCACCAGGATGTAGTTGGTTTTCTTAGAAGACCTATGTTTTGTGTATATTGTTGCTGGCCATACTGTAGCACTCTGAGTATAGTTGATAGAAATATAGACCAGTGCAACTCCACACATACATTGGCCAGCTGATGATGTGGCCCTCCCATTTATTAAGCCTCCTAAAGGCAACAATCATGCAGTGAGCCAGGATTGGCTCACGAATGGGATCTTTCATTGGTGCAGGCTGATTTCTAGCAATGAAATGAAGGCGTCTTACCTGGAGTTTTCTATGCCTTTGAGAGACTCTTTGGGACAGATTTATTAAGCTGCAGGAAAGTAAAAGTGGAGATGTTGCTCATAGTAACCAATCAGATTCTAGCTGATTTCTAGCATGTAATAGGAAAGTGAGAGCTACAATCTGATTGGTTGCTGTTGACAACATCTCCATTTTTTCTTTCCTGCAGCTTAGTAAATCTGGCCCTTTATCTTTTTGCTTGTCCTGTGCTGCAGCATCCTCAAAAACCCATCTCTCTCACCTTTGCAAGTCATGAATTTAATAGTTGAATAAAAACTTATGTCCTGGCAAGCAGAATTAAGCATACTCTGTTGTGGATGAAAAACTTTAAGGCTTTATCAGAATCCAGTGGTAAATGCCATAACTGTGTTTGCAGGGTCAAACATGGGGATACATTTTTGTAGGTGACTGGAGTGGGCCATAAAGGGCATTTGTAAGGACATTTTGCTAATGTGGTTAAGGATATGAGAATTTATCTGTTCTATAAGGGATCTACAGAATTTCATGTTTATGGACCGTGTTCACAGATAAGGTGTAATTCTGTATGTGCGGAGGCTAGTGTACAGAATTGGAGATCCGCAACACTGAATGTAGGAGAGCAGGGAACCCCCTTCCCTGCTTTCCTACATGCATATTGGAGATCCGCCAGCAGGACCCTACCTTAAGTGTTCACCCAGACACCCTTCCGTGTGGAATACTGAATTGTACGTAAGGACTTAGTCATGCCCTTAATTTACATGTCTCTGCCCACTGATATCCGTACGGAGCAAAGTATCGGTCGGCTGCCCACCGTCGCTGGGATCATTTTCCAGCTATGTACGGAATCCTGACAGAGTACTGAGTACAGAGTATGAATCCTGTCTTATATTATTACAAGGTTCATACTATGAACAATCCGTAGTCCTCTTTCCCAATCATTTTCTGGGTTATTATGATGTACTCAAGTACTTACAGCCGAATATCTTTTTTGACCAAGCACATATTGGGGGTGGCAAATTAAGTAGCTAATTCATTATTGCTTTAAATAAATTCTTTAAAATTCAATACTTTGGCTCTAATTCATACTTAAGTAAGTGTGCCGACTTCTGTACACTACATATGGCATAAAAATGCATGCGCAGTACCACTATTTCCATTAATGGAGTGCAGCACTCCGTACAGATCGTACATACATAGGAGCTACGCATGGGGGGGGGGGGGGCTAATGGACATAGGAGCTACGCATGGGGGGGGGGCTAATGCATGCAAATCGTACAGTATGGGCTTGCCTAAGTGTTGGATCTGTCTTGAATTTCTTCGTGCCATTCCAGTTTGGTGAACTCCTTGTGCCAGATTTACTAAGCTGCGGGTTTGGAAAAGTGGAGATGTTGCCTATAGCAACCAATCAGATTCTAGCTCTCACTATCTTTTAAATACTAGAGACTGTCAGTTAAAATCTGATTGGTTGCTATGGGCAACATCTCCACTATTCCAGACCTGCAGCTTAGTAAATTTGTCCCGCTGTGATTCATACATCTAAAACTGGCCAGTTACATAAAGATAATTGCATCCTGTAACTTAGTCCCAATCATTATCATTGGCATTCACTGCGTGGTATTAGCTCCTCACACTCATCTAATTAGGAAAATTCTAGAAATAAATTGCTATTCTCTGAGAACTGAACCCACCCAAAACTTTGAGATCCGAGGCAGGATCCGAGCATGGGTCGAATATTCATGCCCGCCTCGGTGACGTTATCGAAGCAAAACGTCATCGATCTTGTGGGGTTTTGGCATTGCTCACAAAGAGCAATGCCGTGGAGGAGGAAGAAGTGCGGAGGAAGGAACGAGAGTTCATCAAAGGTAAGTAAAGGGATTTGATGGGAATACTGAGGAGAGACTGGAGACATGATGGGTATACTGGGGAGAGGCTGGAGACATGATGGGAATACTAAGGAGCTAGAGACATTATGGGAATACTGGGGAGAGGGGGGAGGGACATGGGAATACTGAGGAGCTGAAGACATGATGGGAATACTGGGGAGCTGGAGACATGATGGGAATATTGGGGAAGCAGGAGACATATGAATGTGGATACTGGGGTGCTGGAAACATATGATGGGGTTACTGGGGGACTAGAGACATGATGAGGGATATTGGGGGTTTGGCTGTGTACTGTATAGGGGCTGTATACTGTATAGGGGCTGTGTACTGGATAAGGGCACTGCTATACTGTGGTTATGCTCTGCTCAACCTCAGTGTGTGACCAATTGTCTTTTTTGTGGACATATTTGTGCGGCAATAGCAAAATGTGGGATAACACCCCATTAATAATTTCAGACTTCTTTTGTTTGTAATATAATATATACTACTGTATCGCTGTATAGGGTGCTCTGTCCAACCTCAGTGTGGGACCAATTAACTTTTTTGTGACAAATTTGTGCAGACAGATTTGTGTGGCAATCACAAAGTGACTTCTGTCACTTAGCTTAGTCATCCAGCCAAACTTTTGGCCTAAATTGGATAAAAAACAATACTGAGAGCTGTAAGGTCTTCCAAATAGACTGGAAATGAGTGGAAATTAATGTTATTGGGCCAGATCCAGAACAAAGCTTGTGACCGAATTTACGCGTGGCAGAGACATAAAATCGCGGTTTGGTAAGTACTGCGCATGCGAACCATAGAAAAAACGCTCCATAACGTAGCGTAAATGTGAACGTATGGGCCATTCACTTATGTGTAACGTAAATCCTTGCGTGTGGGCGTGCCAATTTTACATGAGTCTAAAATACGTCTGAAATACGCTATGTAGGCGGGGTTTGTATTTAAAGTGTATGGTATGGGCGTGCTTAGCTGCGTAAATACGTGTTGCCCATACGTACGTGAGCGGATCACATCAGTTACATGGGCAAAAGTTAAGGTAGGGTTTGGAAAGTGGATCTCGGACAAAATACGTACATTCAAGGGGTGCGACAAGGGGAGTGTATAGAAAGTACGCACGCGTAAATACGCTACGCGAGTAAATGTATTGCAAGTGGAGTTCTGGATCTATCCCATTGAGGTTAATAATACTGAAGGAACAAAACACCCCCAAATTCTGTGATTTTAGCTGTTTTTATGATTTTATTAAAAAAAATTAGAACCAAAACCTAAACCAAAACACACAGGTGGTTTTGGCAAAAAACAATCCAAAAACAAAACACAAAAAAAATACAACACCAAAACACAAAAAATGGGCAAACACATCTCTATTAGTAACACCCATGATGGACATTTCAGAAGCTTAATGATATTCCAGTCGTCTGATTGATGTTATTATCTCACATGGAGTCTGAGCATTGCTAGATTGTTATACTAATAGATAATGCCTAAATCCATTTCCTGCATTCTGTGCTGTATTTCCCATGTTTTGGCCCTACTAGATATCTAGTTTCAGTTTTTTGCTTTACCTACTCATATGTTATCTGAGATTGCTGTCTTACTTCCCTGTAGAAGTAATATTGGACACCTTTTTATACAGTATATTGCCTGGACTGTTGTTCATTTTGATGAAGTTACTTCAGCACCTGTTTGCTGTCCAATCTTGCCTTTGCAGAGAGTAATCATTCCTGCATTCTGCATTCTACAATTACAGTCAGTGAATCAAATATTCACTAGACTTCTTTCCTTTGGCCAAACTCCTACAGCACCCAGCAATGTAACTAACTTAAATAAAAAGTCTTCTTTTGAGAATTTTAGAATATTTGACACTTTACATTGAAAGATTATTTGCCATACACTCATATTGGTTTTTTTTTTACCCAAATAATAATAAATAATATAATAATATTATTTAATAATTTTTTACATAATCTTCACTGGAAATACTTATTTGACAACTAAATGATAAAGAATTTCACACACACACACACACACACACACACACACACACACACACACACACATATGATTTTGCACTTAATAATTTAGGATTTTGGAAGTCCTAACATGCTTTTATATATTATAACAAAAAGTGTGAGGCACTGGGCTCCGATTAAAAAAAGTTAAATAGACAATATCTATAAAAATCCTAATCAATATAAAACCTAAAACTATGGGAATGGAGTTAAAAAGCTGATGATGTCACAATAAATAAACACACAATAAAAACACTTAATGAGAGTACCAAATAATAGTGGGCATTCAGTAGATGAGAAGAGATAGAACTCTAATAATGCACAATATCGAAATAAATAACCAATCATTATGACACTGGAAGAAATGAATGAAAAGGGGCAAATAGAAATTATGAAGTCATAGTGAATAAATATAAAAAAAATTGGAAAAGCGCAATTAATAAAGACACAGAGCATGAAATATCATGGATGGTTGGTGAATAAAAAGGGTTAAAACTCTAATAAGGCAAGTGTATCACAATATTGATGAAAAAAGGAGGGGTACAAATAAAGCAAACTTAAATCAATAAAAATAAATCAATAAAACAAAATACCTTTTGAAGGGAATAAAGCTTATGGGGAATGTAAAGTGCAACGATAATGAGCATACGTGCGAATGTAAACAATTGAAAAGATTGGATGATGTGGCCCAAAATTAAATAAAATATGAAAAAATGTGGGCACTCTTAATGTACTGGTAGTGAAGATACTGTAGCTGATAAAGTACAACAGTCTATAAAAATAAATGATAATTACAAAAAGGATAAAACTATTTTTTTTAGGGTAGTGACAAGTATCAATCACATGTGGATATAAGGTAGTCATATAAAATAATTTAACTTGAAATGCTTCATAATCCTTTAAAACCCGGAATGCAAAGGTATATTTCTAGCAAAAGTGTCTATGGGCCTGATCCAGACCTACGCTCGTGTGCATTTTTATGCCGATCATAAGCATAAAAACAGCTTTTTGTACTAATTGCGCATGCGCAGCACAGATTTTACGCTGAGAAATTCTGAACGTATAAGCCGTGGGCATATTAGCTTTGTATTAATGCTGGAGGGGCGTGCCTGCCATACGAAATCCGTAATTACGCGCCGAGGGCGGGGTGAGACATTTAAATTGTACAGTATGGGCGTGCTAAGCGTCGTAACTACACAATGACCATACGGATGCACGCGGTTATAAACAGAAAAGTTAGAATAGGGTTTGCCAAGCGTATGAAAGCAAAACTTAGTACGACCAAGGGGAGTTCCTGTTGCTGGGCATCGAAGGTACACCGGTGTTAATACACTATGCACACCAGCGTAGGTCTGGATCAGTCCCCATGTGTCAAACCAGAGAGAACGTCACAGTTCCAATAAGATCCTTAAAGGTGAAGTATGTTCAAATAGACCCAGTATCTCAGTCTCCCTTTAAACTTCTTACAGATGGGGATCAACCCCCTCCTTTTAGTCCCACAGGTCCCGGTGCATACAGAGATGGTAAGGCTGAAAATATAAAACAAGTATTTATTTATAAACAGTGGACAGAAATTCAAACATAAAAAACGTTTAAAACATAACAGGGAGAGAGCTCTGCTGCCCACCAGAAGCTTCACCGCAAGATTTCAGATATTCAGGTCCTGGGATTTAAAACCAAGCAGTGCCGCAAAAGAAAAACAGCTGATTCCTATCCTATGATCCGTGAATCTCCAACGCGTTTCGATTGTGGATTCTTTATCAAAACTGCCTTTAAAAAGAATCCACATTGTTATATTGGTGGAATTTTAGTGAGTGGAATAGAACTCACTTTTATGTCACAAGCCGCCTTTATTTTATTTTTATTTCTATATATATCTCTTTTAGGGGCGCCTAATTAGTGTTCACATATATCTCTCTTCAATGCTTTTATATATTGTAATATTACATCCAGCAATGATTTATCAACAAAACTATTCATCTGTTCTCTAAACACCTCTTTTAACACTATATTGAATAAAGTAAACCCTCCGTTTACTCTAGTAATATCCGCTCAAGATATCCACTATAAACATTATGCTTTCCCATTCCTGGCTACAATATTTATTGAAGTACACACATTTTATAGTGTTCTCTTATACAGCTATCGCAACCACCTTGTTAACTCATTGCCATCGTCTTCCAGTATTTCCAGGTTGCCTAGCGACAGGATCCTAGAATGTTTAGACACAGCTGAGACATTTAATTTGCTCAAGGGCTAATTCAGAGTGACCCTTCCTTTTTTCTGCTATTTATTACATAGACAGGTTTTTAGACCAGATCCAGAACTGATGCCGGATCCTTGCAGCATCCTAACTCCCATGCAGATGAGACCACTTAAATGGAGTTATGGTCGCTGGACCCTACCTTAAGATTTCCACACTGTCCCCATTTTGTTTGCATAAATAAGAATACTATGTAAGGGCTAAAACTAGCCCCTATGGTGCTATTTATATTCCTTCCTCCTCCAAGAAAGCAAGGCACTCCCGCTGCCTGAAAGTTCCTGCACCTTAATATTTAACAGGACAGCATATGAATATGCTATGAATATTATGTATAGCATTATGTATGGCATATGAATATCAACTCCTTTTTGCTTTAAAACCTTGTAATCAAAAATATTCTTTTTGAACTCAATGTACCACCTCCCAACTCTAAACACATTAATTCTGATTGTAAAAATAGAATGACAAGAGACAAACACGAGCGCTAATGATGTTAAGTAAGCTGCTTTTTACACAGATCACAATAAGAAGAATGCCGCAATTAGCTTATTTCGTGATTCAGGACTTTGCTGTGGATACCTTATTTGGACCTGTCCTAGAACCAGTCTGATGAGCTGTAAAATCATCACCCGCTTTTTATGACAAAACATTTTGTGTTGTTGTCACACTTTGTTTGTGAGTATCATTCCATATGCTGTTAATAAAATAGTGTCTTGTTTGTACGGTATTACCCTATGTCTCTGTGGTCTCTTTTCATCTCTGCCACGCTACTATGATCATACTCCGCTAATTGAAACTTTGAATCAGCCACTTGGAGTCAGGAACCGGAGTGAAGCTCCAACTGACAGTTTCCACGCTTGCCGGAGGATCTATTGCAGGCAACTTGAGACACAAACGCACCGTACCCACTGGAAGCCTTATAATTATCTTTGAACTTAGATATACGGCACGGTAGCCGCTATACATCTTACGGCACGGAGAGAACTTCTCACCACGGAGAATTATGTGAGTCACGTTTACTCTATTCATTATTATTTTTGAGGATATACTGATAGACTGTGTGACCGACGATTTGGAGATTAACACTGAACTGATAACTGCAGGAATAGCGGGACTCACAGACTTTACCAGGGTATTATACTCAGTGTCTCCTACCTTTCCATTTATAATGCTTCACTTGTCTGTGTCTTTTGGATAAAATGTTTTATTTTGGGTAGTGAAGTAAGGCCTTCATTCCATCATTGTGATAACAGTGCGTTTTACGAATTTGGAAATTAGATGCACATTAACATTTGCGCTGAGATACAGATACGTATCTCTTTCTATTGGATGTGAATATACACTATTGGCACATTGATTATTGGCTTGTATTATAGTCACTCATTTGGTTTAACTTAAAGAGTGAAAAGTAGCCTTTTCTTGCTTTATAGCAGTGACAGGGAGACCTATAGACTTTGTAGACTTACTTTTGTACAGGTCTTTATGGTATTGTACGTACAATTGTTTCCATTTTCATAGTGTATGTGGATACATAATATTATCAGCCAGACACATAACTATCCAGAGGATTCCCTATGCAGCGCTTTACACTATAGACCACACCACATTAATTCTGATTGATTGATTAATAATTTTATATATAGTGCCAGCTATTATGTAGCAGTTTAAGACTAATGGCAAACAGATAGGAAGGTTGGAGGGCCATACTCACAAGCTTAGAATTCTGAATTATTTGTTCTTGTATTGGAATTCATATGATCCTGATAACAACTTTATACTACTATTCAATCTTTAAACCACTTATCTAAAGTAATCAATTTCATCTAGGTAGTCTGAAGAGTACTAATTAACATTGTGCAAACAAGATAATACTGCTAAGGATTAATTGAAATCTAGAATCTGGTGGAAATACATGGCTTTTGCTAGAACTGATTCCCATCTTCTCTGAATCGTGCAGCTACAATTTCCTTAACTGTATATAGGCCTTTAAAAAGTTGATCTAGAACTCATCCTGTCTACCCCTGAAACATGGTATTACCAAATATACCCCTTTTTGGCTTTGATCCTAACTCGGAATTCACTGTTATTTTGGTATCCATAGTACAGGTGTCAATATCTTGTTGTTGGGAGGGGAAGGTTTATGTGTGTCATGTTAAAGTAGAGAGACATGGGTGCAAAAAATTTTTACTGAATTTTTATTGTATTCAGACAAAATAATGTTGTCAACATGTGGGCCCAGATTCACAGCACCGGACATCCATAAATTACAGAGAATAGCTACTGCACATCTTTAAGACTGCATATACGCAATCTACGTAACAATAGGATACGTAGATTACGTAAATATTTACTATGCATGCGCGGTAGCTACTATTGGTAATTTACGGATGTATGTGTCATGCGTCCGGTGCTGTGAATCTGGGCTGTGGTTTGTGTTTCAATGTGCTGATTCACCAATAACAGAATACATTTTTTTATAAACTCATTATCCAAATAAGATTTTCTAACCCCTATTACTTTATTCGGTATAATCTGTATACTACATCACCTTTTACATACAGGACCTTATCCAGTCTGATTGTAAGCACTAAACCAGTATAGACATGAGCAAAACCAGTGTGATGGGATGGGAGCAAATTATGTTTAATAATTTTCCGTGCTGTAAAAATAATATGCTTTTACACAAAACTCTCATAACACATAGCTTTATATTTAATCTGTAAATTAGAGTTTAGCTAGGAAACTTTACCTCTCAGTTCTAATTCTGTTTTCACAGTTTAAATATACCTTTCCTTGCAGTTCAATGTAGTTTTGCTCAACTCTGCAATTGAACATGTTTTGCTCTTGCTCTCAATCTCTGAATCAGCACCCAAGTGTTTACAGCATAGTTGCCAACTCTCCTGAAATATCGGAGAGATACCAGAAATGAGGGCATTTTTCCCTGTCACCCGAGAGAGAAGGCAATTCTCCTGCAATAAGTGCTTCAGGAAATGATTTCATGAAAATCACTGCCTCAAGACCGGCCCCCATCTATCAATGCTACATTTTATAGTGTTACTAAGGGTGAGTAGGGTCAAGCCCGCTCCATCCTTAATAACCCTATAGTATTTATGGACCATATTCAGAGATCCGTCAGCGAAAAGTTTGCAATTATACGCACGGACGTTGCAAGGCAACACCCATGACACTCTCCTCACACGGACGGGTTGTCCTTGACTTACGAGTGCCTTGATCACCCTTATCTTTACATGGGCATTTCCGTGCATATAATACTTCCGTGCGTGCGTATCTATCTAACCGCGCTTAAACGGTCATTTAAATGCCTCCCGCTACCCACTTTAACGTATCTGACTCTGGACGGATTACAACCACACCCCTCCGTACGTATTGTCTCACGTGCGGTTCACAAGTCCGTGTTACTACATGTGTGCAGTTCATCAGATCTTAAAAATACGCACGGAAGTTCCCGCAAAAACGGTTCTCTGAATCCGGTCCTATATGCAGGGGGCTGAAGTACAGGAAGTCATTTGCATTTAATCACTAACTCAACCCCTGTCCCCTTCATGCTGTCTCCTTATTCCCGCTGAGAAATCAAAAGTCGTCAACATATACATTTGATATTGGTTAAGCCTTTTCTTATCTGTATAATAAACAGCTCTTCCCATCACAGATCTGTTCTAGCTCTGTGGACTGTCATCTGTTGTATACTTTTTCACATAGTCCGAGTATTCTAAAATATGTGGCCCTCTTTAATATGGACCAGGGTGAAAGAAAAACTGGCTTACTGTTTTGTAAAGGTTTGATACCATAGAGTCTGCCGAATGCTCCAATTAATTGAGCACGTCTAGGCTTCGTTTAAATGTCACACAGTATGATGCCAAGTAGAGTCACTTGTTTAAAACAGAAATTATTATTTTTATAAAGGAAAGCAGCCTTAGCTATGCAGTTATTTATGTGGTAAATCATACTGACTAATCTAATGTTTTTCTCAATGTCACAAAGACCTGCTACTGGTGTCATTTTCATTTTATCATTTCCCTAGACAATTTTTACAATGTATTACAAATAATCATTTGTGTAGTAAAGATGAAGGTAATACATAGACTTTTTTTTACACATTAAATTTAATCAGAGTTAAAGCATGACTACATATTTAAAGTCCAGTGTCCGGATTTACTAAAGTCGATTTTGGCTAGTGCGCTGTTTTTTGTGGATTTTAACGTCGATTTTGTTATTGCCGCATTTACTAAAGGCCAACACGCTGAATATTGTGATTTTCTTAAATCGCCATGTTCTTAATCGCCATGGTCATTTTTTCAATGATGGACATACAAAACGCTGGATTTAATAAGTGCATATTTGTGTAATCGCTGTCAAATCACCTTCAGAAAAGAGCCATGTGGTAGAGGCACAGTTGAACAAATCACAGCCAATTAATCAGGAATAAGTCAGTTCCCCTATAAAAGTGACCTTGCAAGCATATCGCGTTTTTTGTTGCTGCATCATGTAGGTGAATGGGTTGTTTGTGTCAAGAGAACTTAATATTGGTATTTAAGAACAAAATGGCTTCCAAACTCGACTACACTAAGCTCTCACCAACTCCCAGTAACACTCTCAGTTTGAAAGTGAAACTTAACTCTATTATATAGTGTTTTCCCTGTGTACATAAATATCGCCAGATTTTCCAGGTCAAAACACAAAACCAATAAACTTCAATGGCAAAAATAGCTCCTGCACTCCTTGGATCCCGTTCACCATCCCAGTGTCTGTGTGCTTGGCCAGAGGGATGTGACCTGCCACCTGTCTGCAGCCAAGTCCATCCCCACCATTAGCGGCTTTGGTGAACACCTGGCATGTGTTATACTCTCTCTCAACAATCTCCCAGTGACCAAACTATAGTCTTATTAAAGAAACTAAATTAAAAAGTTCACCCCCTCCCTTTAGTAATAACCAAACCTATGAGCCAATACAAAGTTGCTGACCCATAAAATCCTTAACAAAAAAAGCTCTTTTCCTTCCATTGCTAGATGCACCCCATCACACTGTACAGATGCGACACATAGTGCTGAATATCAGGGTGTGGTATGCCAAAAACACTGTTCTTCAACATGAATTTTACCATGGAAGAATTAAGAATTTTCCTTTTCCTCTCAATTTTAAAGATGTCACCCACACCACACCAATGCAAATAAGGAACTACATAGGAAAATTATGCTTGCATGTTGCAGCTATCCCGCTTCATAGACCATTCCAAATCCCACATTGACTGTTGCACTAAATCATTACCTCCTAAATGAATGCTTAATGTGTCCGGTAGCCCAAAAAACTAAATTGTTTGACATCAGGTGAGAAAAAAAATTCCCATTGCTTGCCACAAAACCCCAGGAAATCTATTTCTCAAACATCTGGTGCTGAAGAAATACACCTGGCACCTGCAGCCCACCCTTCTGACTAAACGGAAGAGTGTCTCACAATCCACGCTTATCTGAGACCATACTTTTAGCCTAAAAGAAAAAACTGCCCCCAGGCAACACATAAGTGGCCTATTTATATAGGTCCTGATTCACGCTTGTGCTTCTTAAGTGCAGATTTTGCTGAAATTACCTGCTATGCATGCGTAGTAGGTCATTTACACATTCTACTTACCAGTTCGGTATGTAGATTACCTCTGTGCAGTCTTTAAATATCGCACTGAGTAATTTAAGTAGAAAGAGGTGGCCTAATGCCACCGGGATTAGGTAGAAGTGGGAGAGCGGAAAGATTTAGATTAGCCGGGGGAACGGGGGGAGGCTGGTAGAGGCAATGACCTAGATAAGGTAGCCCTATAGTACTATAGTATAAGTGCCATAAGGTACCTAAAAACTAGGGGCGGGTTAGGGGCTGGAAGAGTGAGTTAGGTGCGGATCTGTCACTCAACTGTGAATACGGTCCATAATGTCAGCTTAATCCTAAATGTAGTAATACCTGACATTAACCCTATTAACATAAAATCGCTAAATTTACATTTGTTAAGAAATATCTTTCATTCTTTAAAAAAATCATTCAAATTATTTTAACATAAAAAAATCCCTTCGGCCGCTTACTATTAACCCATTATATGCTGCCGCATATAGTATAAGTGGCAAAACATGCCATGTGCCTTTAAGTAGCATAGGCAGCAGCATGCCAAGTCTTAATGGAATTCTGCTGCAAACAAAATGTCCCCCGTACACAACTAATGATTGATACTGTCCCCCCTATACAACTATTAATTGATACTGTCCCCCATAAACAACTAATGATTGATACTGTCCCCCCTATACAACTATTAATTGATACTGTCCCCTATAAACAACTAATGATTGATACTGTCCCCCCTATACAACTATTATTTGATACTGTCCCCCATAAACAGCTAATGATTGATACTGTCCCCCCTATACAACTATTAATTGATGCTGTCCCCCATAAACAACTAATGATTGATACTGCCCCATGTATACAACTATTAATTGATACTGTCCCCCATAAACAACTAATGATTGATACTGTCCCCCATACCCATTTGTGTACGGGGGACAGTGTCAATCATTAGTAGTGTACAGGAGACAGTCTCAATTATTAGTTGTGTAGGGGAGACATATTGTTTACATTAACATTTGGTATGCTACCGCTTATGGTTCTAAAAGGCACATCACATGCGAATGCAATACATGACAATGCTGTGCCTTATTGTACTATATGCGGCAGCATGCTATGGGTTAATAGCATGCTGTGAAAGAGATATTTTTAATGTTAAAATCATCTTAATGATTTTTTAAAGAATTAAAGATATTTATTAGCAAATGTTTACTAAGGGGCATGGTGTGCGGCGATTTTTTAAGGGTTAATTTATCCTAATGTTAGTAGGGATTGGGTGGGACTTGACGTGATTTCTGTCATCAAGCCCGCCAACCACCAAGAACGCTATGAATTGCAGTAGTGATGGCTTAATGTCACAATTTGTATTAAATCGGATCATTAATACCCACTCTCATACCAGCATTTATTTCCTCCCTCCGGGAGATCTTGGCAAGTAGTCATCAGCTGTTTCTTAACATTAACCCTGTCCTTCTGGTAAGGAGTGAAACACCCTTCTGCTGTTTATATCCCAGGGGCTCTATGGCATCCTTGGTTCCTTTTTTAAGTGTGGCACTCCATTGTACAATTACAGTCACAGAAACACAATGTTGGCATAGCTGTTGGAAGCAACCATGATGTTGTGACCATCTAGTTTCGGTGCTTCTAGAGGGGTACAGGTAGCAGGGGGTGTGGGTCCCCGCATAGAAAATCTGATTTTCGAAAAATCAGATTCCTCCCAGCCAGTTGCTGAGGCATAGTAATCGAGTCCTGAAAGGTCTGTTCTGCTAAATTGTAAGAAAAAATAGCCCCTCCCTAATTCTAACCCTAACCCTCCCCTCTCACTACCCTAACCCTCCTTTCCTGGCAGCCTGACCCTAACCCTCCATCTACAGCAGCCTGACCCTAACCCTCCATCTACCGCAGCCTGACCCTAACCCTTCCTCCCCTACAGCCTGACCCTAGCCTTCCTTCCCATGAAGCCTGACCCTAACCCTAACCCGCACAGATAGTTTACTCAACTGTTCCAGGTCCGGTGATAGCAGCAGTGGAGATGCAGCAAAGGGATATCGTAGACAACGGAAGGATAACGGTAATTGCGAAAGTGAATGGGTAGAGTATCCCGAACGGCATACTCACCCATTCATTAAAAAAAAGTGGTAAGTACTCGAAATTGGGACATTGGAAAAGGAACTTTCGGATGTAACCGGGTAACGGTGTTGGCTACAAAAATACTCAATTTTTCTTAATTTTTTAAAATTATTTTATGCCAGTCTATGGTGATGTAAGGATTTATTATGCAGGTTGTACCATCTAAAAGACATTTTCACTTGTCGTTATTCCAAGACACATATACCCACATGACCTGCAATAGCTCACTTCAGAGCATCTGGAATTCACAACTGTTCAGAATCAAAGATAAGAACTGTGGACTGTATTCACAGACCCATTTTCACATGAAGTTGCGTGCGTATTTATAGGTACGTTTTATAGGTACGTTTTAACTGCGCATGCGTAGTAACTTTATTTACGTAAGTTATGTAGAATATACGCACGTAAGTGCTTTAAGCACAGACATGTGAATCGCACTTGGGGACATACGTACGGAGGGGCGGGGTATAAATACGTAACTGAAAAGTTACATTAATGAGGATGGGGGGGCATTTAAATGAGTCGTTGAGTGCACGGTTACATAGAATTGCATGTACGGCATACATATACGCACGTAAGTACTAGAGATGTTCACTGACGCCCGTGTTTTGGTTTTCGTTTTGGATCTGTATTAACTTCGTGTTTCGGTTTTGAAATTCGCACAGAGATCTGATCTCCGACAGAAGTCTCTTTGTGATTGCCGCACAAATCTGTCACACACTGAGGTTGGGCAGTGCCCCTATACAATACGCAGCCCCTTGTCACACAGCACCGCAGACAAACCCCCAGTAACCTCATCGTATGTCTCCAGCTCCTTAGTATGCCCCATTATATGTCTCCAGCCCCCCAGTATCACCCATCATGTCTCCAGACTCCCAGAATCCCCCATTATGTCTCCAGACTGCCAATAACCCCATCATGTCTCCTGTCTTCCCAGTATTCACATCATATGTCCCGCTCCCCCCAGTATTTCCATCTTGTCTCCAGCTCCCCCCAGTATTAACATCATGTGTCCAGCTCCCCCCAGTATTCCCATCATGTGTCCAGCTCCCCCCAGTATTCCCATCATGTGTCCAGCTCCCCCCAGTATTCCCATCATGTGTCCAGTTTCCCCCAGTATTAACATCATGTGTCCAGCTCCCCCCAGTATTCCCATCATGTGTCCAGCTCCCCCCAGTATTCCCATCATGTGTCCAGCTCCCCCCAGTATTCCCATCATGTGTCCAGCTCCCCCCAGTATTCCCATCATGTGTCCAGCTCCCCCCAGTATTCCCATCATGTGTCCAGCTCCCCTCAG
>WWET01001188.1:308982-324544 GCA_011038615.1 Limnodynastes dumerilii
TATATAAAATTGTATATCTATCTATCTATCTATAGATATGAGATAGATATGAGTTAAATAGATAGATATGAGATAGATAGATATGAGATAGTTAGATAGGTAGGTAGATAGATAGATAGACAGACAGACAGACAGACAGATGGATAGATAGCTTGATATGGGATAGATAGATAGATAGATAGATAGATAGATAGATAGATAGATAGATAATAGATCAAATAATAAAGCTTACCTTCAACAGCAACAGGAAATGCTGTGCAGCCTGAAAGTGAAAGTGACTGCCCTCTGCCTGTGCTGAGCTCTGCCTGGCTGTCTGCCTGTAACACAGCCTTCAGGAAACCGTCCCCAGCGTTGCTGTAGGATGTCTCCCACTGACACCAATGATTACTGTACCTGGGGCTGTTGTGTCAGCAAAGGCTGACAATGGACTTTGCCAGACTGGGCTGTGGTGAAGGATGCGTTGGGCCCATGGGCAGTAGCCCAAACTGCCCAGTGGGTAAGACGGCCTTGTCCTTATGCAGTATGTTTACAAATATGAAATCATTTGTAAATACCCACTTTGTAACTGGGAACATACAGAAAACTTAAGCGAGATCTTAGTCAACACATAAGCTAACCAAGTTCTAATTCTAAACGGAGTTCCAATGATGGCTCATATACTGTATCATGTTTAAAATTGACAGCTAACTCAACTTGAGGCATCCCTAATGTCATCCATTACCCCCCCTGGCAGCTGCTGGTCTCAGACATGCTTCCAATCCTAGTGACACAATAAGGTGATTGCTCAAATAATGAAAGGAAGGGAAGGAAAAAATGACCCAGCATACTACTGTTACCCATTCTACCTGTAATATACAAAGCAGAAATATGTGTTACATACATTTGCAAATATATGATATGCCAACCTTTTCAAGACTATTGTATTAAGGTCTAACGTTAAACAATGACAGTCCTGATATTCGGTAATAGTCATATAACATGTGTATATAAATCGAGAGCTAACTTACCTAGAAGCCCCACCTAAAGCCTCCAATATAGCTAGCATCTGTGGACCAATAGTCCCCCTCAGCTGCTGGTCAGAGACTGCTTTCAAACTAAAAGGGTACATATGCATAGCCAATGTTAAGTACCATGCTCATTGTTTCTGTACATGCTACAGGAGACTAAGCCCTAACGTATGATCCTGCATTACGCACATTACACGGGGAGGGTATGTAAGATTTAAATATGGGTTAGAGCATGGAAGGTCTGTACCTGCGAGAGTAGTGTATTACCCTTGCATGCATGGACAACAGGACCGCATGCATGTAAGTCTATACATGAATGGGTTAATATGCAGGTGCATGAAAGGCAGGGGTAATCCACACATCTTATCATATATTTGCCAGTGTATGTAACTAGTATTTCAGCACTTTATTTAACAGATAGAATGACAGGTTAGCTACTGGTTAATAGCAGTGTGCTGGGGCATTCTTTCCTTTTGTTTATGAACATCAATACCTCCCAAGAGTCCAGTTTTTAGCTTTGTCCAATTGCGAATTGAATTTTTTATATATATTTATAAATGATTATACTATTGTTTTCACTTAATTTAACATGACAACAAAAATTGTCTGTGTTGAATGAAATACAATATATCATTCTCTAAAGTCAACATAAACTTCAAGTAAAACTTAATATGGCTTCTCAAGCATAAATGCAGCAGAAAGAACATCCAGCACATATGTTATAATGGTGCCCTGTCCCCTATTTTGCAATGCAAGTCTTCTCCTATATTTAGCTTCTATGTATTTGTGCAGTAACTTCATGCTTCAGTGATCTTTGTGAAAAACACTTTACAAGCACATCATACTAAATCATAAAAGAAAGCTGCCTATAGTGGATAAAGTATACAGGAGAGCAGAACCTGCTGACCTGTCAGCACTGATGGATTCCGTTTTCCTGTGTCCTTTTAGACGTCCATCAAATTCATTTACCATTAGTAACAATATAGTTTATTAACCATACAGGTGCTACAGGGCCTGATGCAGAGGCTGAAAATAAGAACTTAAAGTTACACCTGGGCTAAACCATGTTGATTTCATGGGGAGTCAAGTTAATGTTATTCTATGCATGCAGGGAGAATGCTTTGCTTTTATTTATTGCACACAGATACTTGATCAGCTTCACTTTTAAACTGCTAATTAGACTTGAGCTGGGAAACATCACCTTTTAACTATAATACTGTTGCAACAAATGAAATTTGACTCCCCTGAAATCAACATGGTTTAGCCCAGGTGTAACTTTAAGTTCTTATTTTCAATCTCTGAATCAGGGCCACAGTTACTATGGTAAAGTTCCCAATAAAGATGCCTGTTATAGGTTTATATATCCTATAAAGGAGTGGTAAATATAAACATTACACCATCTAGTTTACTTGTGTTATATTAATCCTTGTGATTGGCACAGAGAAAAATCTGCCCAGTTTGACAGCATAAAAATTATAGCTGGTGCAAAATCAGCAAAGACTTCAGCAAAGATAACATTTTTAATACATAAAAAAAAACATGCAAATGATTACATTGCAGAGAGAGGGTATTAAGAGAGCACTCGAAATAAAAGCAGTTTGAAAGATGACTGTCAAGAACAAACTTGAATCTACCACCCTGCATGGCACATAGATGCCCGTTTCTTTACATCTTTCCCCGATACATTGCTGCTGAGCAGGTGCATCTAAGCAGATCATGCAAAATAGTATTTAGGCAAGCATTAGAGCATTCCAGCATCCATCATGATTAGTTTACTGAACGTTTTGAGAATGGATTTTTTTGCATCTTAATTATTCAACAGTATATATTAACTCAAAAATTCCAGTGAGTAGATCCTGAGTGTAAAAGTTTATTGCGTATACGGTGGAATAGGAATTGAAAGGAATTTGTAAATGTACTGAAGGGAGTTGGTTGAACTGACATTTGGAATGTTGAAACAGGAACATCAGCAGAGACTACGGACTGGATCCAGGCATCCGTGTCTGGAAGTCCTCATGGAAGAGGACAGTGAAATCTCCGTCACTCCCTTCCATACAGATGCACCCCCCCCCCGACCCTTCATTTAAATGCCTACCCCCCTGGCGGAGATAGTTGCATCATAGTTACCTAGTTACACATGTTTGAAGGTACACTTGCGGAACATCTGGCTTGTGCATGCACCGATATTCCTAGACAGGGGACTTACGCAAATGACTTGAGTAATTCCCCTGTCGTACTTACTTCTGGATCCAGCCCACTGTCTGCAACCATTACAACACTATAGCTCTGCTTATATATGCCCTCAACCTCCAGATTACATACTATTACAAGCCATGACTATGACACAAATTGTCCAGCTCTTCAACATATTGTGGCACATATCTTTGCAGTACATTTGCCCTTCAAAATGTACTTCAGATTTTCTTTTCTTCCTTATAGCACAAAATACATCCCCAAGATCAACTGAAGATTAGTTATACATGAAACTTCAGGTTTAAAATAGGTAATCTTAAACACCTTTTGCTTAGGTGACAAATTGTGATGTCAAAAATTAACACACCATTCCCAGCTTTATATTTACACTTCAAGTTTTTAATTCAAATGAAATCTAAACCCTTGCAACTGTGCTCCGTGCTGTGTGTGACCAAAGTGAGAAATCACGCTTAACTTGTGATTCAGTTTTACAATACCCACTGTTCAGAAGCTGTATTTTCAGTTCACATAATAGTTATGCATTAGTAATACAGTAAAACTAAGTCAACTCTGACTTGAAAAGTTGCTGCTGCAGCAATGCTTTTAAATGCTGATTGAGAACCTTCCTTTTACTTTCTCTCTCTTTACTATTCTGTATTATATAAACATTGGACCGGATTCACAACTAAGTTTTTTTTAACTTACAGTCAGGTGCATAAATATTGGGACATCGGGCCTGATCCAGACCTACACTGGCTGGCGTTAAGACGCCAGCCAGCAGCGTAAGATCGGCTTAAAAGCCGATCTGCGCATGTGCCGGGCATATGTTGCCCGGGGTAGCTACGGCAACGCCCGATCCACGTAGCAGTGCTGTAGTAATGCTGGAGGGGACGTCCCCCAGCGTTACTACTTTCAGGTTAGTGTAGGTGGGTGGGGGAAGGTAGTTTAATGAGGGAGGGGTTAGCGGGCGTATGCTCCTGTGCAAGCGTATTTTCCCTTGCTTAGGCCGACTGAACTTAGGGTAGCCTTCAGCCGGCGTAAGCTAGGGAAAATATGCTCGCACAGGGGGGGTGTCGGGGAGAGTGCACGCCGATACACTGTGCTTTACTAAGCACAGCGCATCGGCGTAGGTCTGGATCAGGCCCTTCGACACAATTCTCATATTTTGGGCTCTATACACCACCACAATGGATTTGAAATGAAACAAACAAGATGTGCTTTAACTGCAGACTTTCAGCTTTAATTTGAGGGTATTTACATCCAAATCAGGTGAACGGTGTAGGAATTACAACGGTTTCTATATGTGCCTCCCACTTTTTAAGGGACCAAATGTAATAGGACAATCGACTCAAAAGCTATTTCATGGACAGGTGTGGGCTATTCCCTTGTTATTTCATCATCAATTAAGCAGGCAAAAGGTCTGGAGTTGATACTAGGTGTTACATTTGCATTTGGAATCTGTTGCTGTCGACTCTCAATATGAGATCCAAAGAGCTGTCATTATTAGTGAAGCAAGCCATCATTAGGCTGTAAAATCAAAACAAACCCATCAGAGAGATAGCAAAAACATTAAGTGTGGTCAAATCAACTGTTTGTAACATTCTTAAAAAGAAAGAACGCACCGGAGAGCTCAGCAACACCAAAAGACCTGGAAGACCACGGAAAACAACTGTGGTGGATGACAGAAGATATTTTTCCATGGTGAAGAAAAACCCCTTCACAACAGTTGGCCAAATCAAGAACACTTTCCAGGCGGTAGGTGTATATGTGTCAAAGTCAACAATCAAGAGAAGACTTCACAAGAGTGATTATAGAGGGTTCACCATAAGATGTAAACCATTGGTGAGCTGGGGCGTGGCTTGGACTAGGATGTGGTAGGACGCAGGGCGCCCGAGCTCCTCACTATCCTGCTTAAAAGATCCTTTTTCAGAGGTACCGGTGGCCCGAGTGTCGGCTCAGGGTGGCTCATTGGCACCTCCTGTGTCCCCTGGTCCATTTCTTCAGTGGCACCCTGACGTCGGCGGTGAAACGCGGCTGAGAGGAGAGCTGGTACTGCGGTCTGGTGCAGCATACAGGGGGTTTTGGCCTTCTCAGGATCCCCCAGTACAAGCCTTCACATAATTCTTGTTCAGCCTGCCTGCCTGGAAGTGCTGGGAGCACTGAGACTTTCTGAGGGTCACGAACTGCTCTCTCCAGGTACTCACCTATTGCTACTGCACCTTTGCCCTTCATATTGTACCCTTTCTCAGTGCCTTTACTTACTATCCTGCCTTGGTGGAGGGGGCATATACTAATTACAGGCTGTGTATCAGGCCTTCCTGTACTAATACTGTGACTTTGTGCCTGCATCTTTATAGTCTCTATTGGATTATACCTGCTGTCCCCCCATCTCACCTTGAGTTCTACTGGAATTGTGTACAGTGGCCTTGGAGGGGGTTACCGTGACTACTTACTATACTGTCCTAGTGAAGTGGATCTCTATAAGTTGCAAGCTGCACTACTGAACTCCTGCACTAACGCTGGGGCCACCGGGGGTGAAACCCTCCTGTGTCTTCCTGCCTAAGGGGAGTCTATATAGCGGGACTGTTTATAGGGAAACTGCAAATCCTTATATTTTCTTACTATTCACTTGGGCTCTCGCTGGGGCCTGTAGTTACAATTTGCTTTTTCAAGTGACTATATTTTGCTTGGATGGGGCGGTCTGGTAATGCTGCGGCGGCGGTCGTCCATCTGGAAAGATTTGCCAGACAATCCACGTCTGCACCCCCCCCTGACCCCCCTAGCCCTTTGCGATCCGGAGGTCCGCAAGTTTAGGGGGACCCCCCAGAGGACTCTGAGCCTTCCTTAAGTCAGATTCTCAGCGCCATATCATCTTCTGAAAAATTGCTAATGGGAAAGATAGGGAAGGTGCAGATCGACATTTCACAGCTGAGTCAGGATCTCCATCAGATAAGGGAGAGAGTTGCGGAGTCTGAGAGGCGTATTTCTACTCTGGATGATCTCGTCGACCCTATTCCAGCTCAAATTGCTACCCTGACAAGTGAGATGCGGCAATGTAAATTGAAACTTTCGGACATGGAGGGGCTCCTTCGCCAAAATAGCCTTCAATTTGTCGGCTTGCCAGAATGGGTGGAGGGCGCAGCTCTGGAGTCCTTCCTAAAAGAGTGGCTCCTCCAGGAGTTTGGCAAGGACTTCGTGAGTTACAGATCCCGTATGCCATGATGTTTTCGGCCTGGCTCCAGATTGTCTTTGAAGGTTCCACGCAGTTCTTTAACACCCCGGAGGAAGCAGAGATCTCCCGGACAGCTAAGTATAGATGCAGCCCCTTCATTTAAGCCATGTTGTCTAGATTTGGTACGCTGCCCGAGCCACTTTTGGACATTCCTGTGACTCTGTATTCGTCGGCTCTCTGGACTATGTTGGTCTAGTTAAGACGCCCTTCTGTAGCCACCGGTGCTTCTCTGTATCCCTGTTAGAAGGTGCTACTTCCCCTAGATATAGCTATTTTCTAGATTAGCCCTCTAACTGTTTTGTGGTTAGTTGAAATATATACCTTGTAAAACTGGTTGGGAGGTTGGTAGTTAGTTTTATAGGTAATTATTATTATTATTTTGCTGTTTAAGGGTTAAGTATCCCATAGTTGAATGGGCATACAGGGTGGATTAGGGTGGTTCGGAGGCACTACCGTGGGCTGGGTTTTTGTTGACAGTCATACAATGTTCAGGGTATTATGCTTTGTTAATATGGTTGCGGTAAATACTGTTCATCTCTTGATTATGATACCATATGGCTGTTTCTGGGGCTGAGGGTGGGGGAGAGGGATTATCGTTCCTAGTGTGGAATACAAGGGGTCTGAAAGATCGCATTAAAAGGTGCTATTGACATTATTTGTTTAGTGGAAACTCATCTTTTGGGTAGCCGCCTTCTCTCCCTACGGCGCCCTTGTGTGGGCAGGGCACACTTCTTATGCTAACAATTCTCGGGGAGTGTCCATCCTAATTCATAAGCGGGTGCAGTTTGTGCTTGAGAAGGTTCAAATATGGCCGCTTTGTCCTCCTGGGGTCGGTGGTGCATTCTTATCCCCTGATAATATTGGGTATCTATATTCCGCCTCCATACAGTAATGAGGTCATTAGTCGGGCAGCTTCATTTGTCTCTCAAGCCCCCAGGGGTGGAGGTGGTCTGTCTGGGAGATTTCAATAATGTCTTGGATTAAGCCCTGGATATGTGGCATGAGCGGGAGGTGGTCTCTGTTCCTGGCCCTACCCCGTTTGCAAAATTGGTTGCTGAACTTGGATGGGTTAGATTTCCGGGGGAAACAACAGTACTTCTGCCACCCCACCTCACATAATGCTCTCTCCCGTATAGATCTGGTTCTTGTGACTCAGTTGTTGCTGCCCAGGGTAGATGAGGTGATATACAGGCCTAAGGGCATATCTGACCATTCCCCTCTTTTCATTTCAATCAACCTGGATAGCGACAGAGGGATATGTTTTTGGAAGTTGAACCCCTTTTGGCTGACATTAATGGGGGCGGGTTTAGACCTGGTAGCCACCTGGGAAGGGTACTTCCGAGACAACTGTGATTCGGCTAGGGCTACGGTTATATGGGATGCCTTTAAGGCCTCAATGAGCGGCTCCTTTATAAAGCGGGTATCTGGTATCAAGCGGTTCCATAGGGAAAAGCAGGCGACATTGGAACAAGGGTGCAAGTACTTGGAGGTGCGGTATTTGGCTTCTGGGGACCCTGGGGATCGTGAGTCCTTGCTGTGGGGTAGGGTGGAGTGGACAGACTACTTGGACAAATCCAAACGTCGACTTTAATTCGCAATGCACTCTATGCACTCACAAGCAGACACGGGGGGTAGTTACTTGGCGTGCCTTGCGAGGGAGTCCAGAGGGAACAACGTCATCCCGGCCATTCAGGACTCTGGGGGAGGCGTGCATTGTAAAGGGTCAGAAATAGCGGAGGTATTCCTGCTATTCTATAAAAATGTGTATTATATGCAAGTGACTTACACGACCGGTCAATTATCAGCCTATCTGAACCAGGTCCATATTTGCACCCTTCCCCAAGAGTCGGTGGATTTCCTGGATGCCCCCTTCTCGGTTCAGGAACTGGAGGGAGTCATTGGCTCCCTCCCTAACTGCAAGGCCCCTGGCGTGGATGGCATCCTGGTGGAGGTTTACAAAACTTTTTCCCAATTCCTTGCTCCTCAGTTACTGTCTTACTTTAATGAATTCTTTGAGATAGGGGAGCTTCCTTCCTCTATGTTGGAGGCTCTTATAGTCATGATTCCAAAGCCTGATAAAGATCCCCTGTACCCGGAATCTTACTGCCCAATTTTCCTCCTTTCAACCAATGTAAAAATTCTTGCTAATTTATTGGCCACCAGATTAAATAAAGTAATTACTCAAATCATTCACCCTAAATTAAACCGGCTTCATGCCGGGTAAATCCACTACTACTAACCTCTGCCGAATCTTTAGCCACATTCAGTTGACTGATGAGTCCACACCTGGGGCCGTGGTCTTGTCTCTTGATGCGGCAAGGCATTTGACTCGGTCGAATGGCCTTACTTGTGGGAGGTGTTACGCAAATTTGGCTTCGGCGAGCGTTGCGTCCAGTTGCTCTACTCTGCTCCGGCGGCCAGGATATGCGTTAATGGGCATACGTCTGACTCTTTTCCTCTGGAGAGGGGCACAAGGCAGGGTTGCCCCTTGTCCCCAGTTTTTTTTTGCGCTGGCCATTGAGCCCCTGGCATGTCTTATACGTGCTAGTTCATGCATAGAGGGACTTATGGCTGGGGGCTCGGTGGATTAAATAGCCCTCTACGCGGATGATAATCTGCTTTTTCTATCTGACGTGGGAAGGGACATGGATAGCCTTCTAATTATGGTGGATTCGTTTGGGGTATATTCAGGTCTTAAGATCAATTGGACCAAGTCTCACATATTCCCCTTAGGTTGTTTGGACCCCTCCCGGGAGTCCCCGCCAGGCCCCCTGCGGTGGACCAATAAGTTTAAAATACTTGGGTATCTGGGTCTCCCATAGAGCTACGGAATGTGTTGTGCTTAATCTGCATCCAATAGATGAACACTTTAAAAGTAAATTTCATGTGTGGCAGAAACTTCCTCTGATGGTCACTGGAAGAATTAACCTAGTTAAAATGATTATCCAACCGAAATACCTGTATGTGTTATAGCACTCCCCAGTTTACATCCCCCGTAAAGTATTTATGGCCTGAATGGCCTGCTCTCATCCTTCATATGGGCCGGCCGCAAGCCCAAACTTAAAATTGCAACACTTTGTCAGTCAAAGTCTAGAGGAGGGCTGGCTTTACCTAATTTTAGAAACTATTATTTGGCATCACAGTTGGTACACCTTATCCCCTGGGTTAATGGGTCAGGTCCTAGCGGTCTGGTAAAGGCTCTGGTACAACAGGGTTCCCCGAGCCATACTCCCCTACAAACTTTACTGGTGGGCAGAGTTGGAGGTTCAGACTATCCCTTAGTTAGACAGGTGGTGGAGGTGTGGAGGCAGGCTGGGCAGCTCTTGGGGGGGATGAAACCAAAAGTTCCTCTTTGGCATAATAAAAATGTCCCTGAAATTTTTTCTCTCCGGGTTCATAATACTTGGTCACTTTCTCCCTTGCAGACCCTGGGGCAGGTATGCTTGAATGGGGTACTGAAGTCTTTTTCCCAATTGAGGGAGGAGTTTGGATTCCCGGCCTCAAACTTCTTTGCATATTTGCAGCTCAGGCACGCCTTGGCATCACAATTTAAGGCTGGGGTTCCAGTCCTTCAGGATTCTATGATTAAACGGCTATTAAAGGACCTGGGGCAACATGGGGCCATATCCTATATTTATAGTACTCTTAATGAAGCGGTCACCTTGAGCTCTATGGAAGGGCTGTGTCTAAAGTGGTCAGAGAATGTTGGAATGCTGGATGATGATACCTGGGAGCATATGGTGGGATCCACAAGGGAGGCTATGGCGTGCCTGCGCTTCCAGCAAATTCATTATTACATCTTACATAGGGTCTACTTTACACCACTGAGTATGCACAAACTGGGTCTGCGGGTCTCTTCCAATTGTCCAAACTGTGGTGCACTTGAGGCGGACTTCTGAAATCTGTTATGAGCCTTCCCACTTGTGCTTGACTTCTGGGAAAGGGTCTGGTCATGTGTTAGAGACACTGCTGCATGTCTCCCTCCTATGGACCCTCTCCTTGTGCTATTCGGGGTTAACTTGAAGAAATGTGCAATGTAATTTTATATCGATGTGTACTCAATCTCTCAACTCTGGCCAAGGTTGTTATTGCTAGGACTTGGCTGAGCCCGGACCCCCCTAAATTGCAGAACTGGAATTCCTTAGTTAATGATACTGTTGGCCACGCAAAGAAAGGCTATGCACAAATATAATAAAATATGGACACGCTGATGTGAATCCCCCTACAGTTTAGGTCAGGAGACCTCTGATTCTCCTATGTGATTGTGCTGGGTCCTTAGGGTTGGAGTGATTTTGTGGAAGTGGATGGCTGCCCCCCCCCCCAAAACGCCCTAGACATAACTTCTGGGTATATCCTATATAACCGGTGGTTGGTGTTGAGAGATGAGGGAAGCTAGACATAGCTTCTGGTCATGGAGATGAACTAGTTGCCTATGAGTCTCTGAGTATTCTGTATATGCTGGTCTGTTACATTTGTAATCCATTTTGTTTGCAGTATGACTACAGATATATAGGTTAAACCACACCTGTGTAAATGTTGGACTCTGAACGCACTATGTTTTATGACATGTTGGCCTGAGGGGCGGGAGGAATGGACCGGTTGGCAGTGCCTCGGGGAAGGGGAATGGTTCAAGTCATGGGTTTATGTTTTGTTCTTTTTTTTGTTGTATGTCTTTTCAAAAACAATAAAAAGACTACTGAATTAAAAAAAAAAAAAAAAAAAACCATTGGTGAGCCACAAAAACAGGAAGACCAGATTAGAGTTTGCCAAACAACATCTAAAAAAGCCATTACAGTTCTGGAACAACATCCTATGGACAAATGAGACAAAGATCAACTTGTACCAGAGTGATGGGAAGAGAAGAGTATGGAGAAGGAAATGGAACTGCTCATGATCCAAAACATACCACCTAACCAGTGCAGAATGGTGGTGGTGGTAGTGTCATTGCGTGGGCATGTATGGTCGGCCAGCACTACCATTAGGCGATCTTAGGCGATCGCCTAGGGCGCCAGGCCCTGGGGGGGCGGCGTCAAAAGCTATGATTAAAAAAACAAAACAAAAAAAAAACTTACCTTTCTGGCGGCGGCACCCGGCTTCCTCCTTCTTTTCAAGTCTGCTGTTCTTCTGCGTGTCGACATTCAGGGTGAGGAGCGCGCTGAGAGGAGCTCAGGGGGAGCTGGAAGAAAGAAAATAATACCAGAAGATACCAGACAGAGCAGAATACCGAAGATAAAAGACTAAAGAAGAGCAAATAAAAGGTAAGTAAAGGAGCAGAGGGGGCAGTGTTTGTATTGTGAAAGGACAGTGTGAGTGAATGATGAACGGATGCTGTGTGTGTGTGTGTGTGTGTGCATGATGACTGGGGCACAGTGTGTGTGTATATAATGAAGGTAGCACAGTGTGTGTATGATGGAGCACAGTGTGTGTATGATGAAGGGGGCACAGTGTGTGTTTGTGTGTGTGTGTGTGTGTGTGTGTGTGTATGATGAAGGGGGCCCAGTGTGTGTGTGTGTGTGTGTGTGTGTGTGTGTGAGGGAGGGGAGAGTGTGTGTGTGGTGGAGTGTGTATGTGTGAGGTAGGGAGAATGTACTATATGGAGTGCACTGTGTGTGTGTGAGGTAGGGAGAATGTACTATATGGAGTGCGTATGTGTGTGTGTGTATGATGAAGGGGCACAGTGTGTGTATGTGAAGAGGGCACATGTGTGTGTGTATGATGAAGGTGTGTGTGTGTGTGTATGTATGTGTGTATGTATGATGAAGAGGGCACAGTGTGTGTGTATGATGAAGGAGGCACAGTGTGTGTTTATGATGAAGGGGGCAAAGTGTGTGTATATGATGAAGGGGGCACAGTGTGTGTATGATGAAGGGGCCACAGTGAGTATATGATAAAGGGCAACAGTTGAAGGGGGCACAGTGTGATAATTAAGGGGGTTGATTAAAATGTATAGTTAAAAGTTAATATAGTTAAAAACTAACATAGTTCATTTGAAAAACACTTTATTAACTGCAATGTTGAATTTATCATATAAAAAAAATAGGCATATGAAGGGAGCATAGAGGTCTGAAGGGGACATATGAAGAGGGCATAGAGGCCTGAAGGGTTGCATATAAAGATGGTGCGGTGCGTATGGGTGGAGTGGTGCGGGGGGCCTAGCACCGGCTCTGCATGTATGGCTGCAAATGGAACTGGTTCCCTTGTATTTATTGATGATGTGACTGCTGACAAAAGCAGCTGGATGAATTCTGAAGTGTTTCGGGCAATATTATCTGCTCATATTCAGTCAAATGCTTCTGAACTCATTGGACGGCGCTTCACAGTGCAGATGGACAATGACCCGAAGCATACTGCAAAAGCAACCAAAGAGTTTTTTTAAGGCTAAAAAGTGGAATGTTATGCAATGGCCAAGTCAATCACCTGACCTGAAAAGTGGGAGGCACATATAGAAACCATTGTAATTCCAACACCGTTCACCTGATTTGGATATAAATACCCTCAAATTAAAGCTGAAAGTCTGCAGTTAAAGCACATCTTGCTTGTTTCATTTCAAATCCGTTGTGGTGGTGTATAGAGCCCAAAATATGAGAATTGTGTCAATGGACCTGATCCAGACCTACGCTCGCAAGCGATCGTACGATGGTTGTAAGCGTAAATTCGGCAGAAAAAATGCACTATGCATGCGCAGTGATAACTTCCAGTCGTTCCAATAACCTTTTCGTAGCGGCGATCCAGGCGTCCGTATTCTTTGCGTTTTTTCCGACGACGGGGCATGTTTATATTACGAAGTTAGTACGGACGCTGGAGTTAGGCAATGTAGGCGGGGGAGCCATTTAAATTGTACAGTATGGGCGTGCTTAGTCCGGTACGATCAACGCATCGCTACAAAAATTCGTACCGACACCGGGAAAAGTTAAGGTAGGGTTCAGCCGGCGTACGGAGGTAAAGGTAAGGGGAGTGTCGTGGGAGTGAAAGTCCAGTCGTTACTGTGCAATTTAAATAGCTACAACCATTCCTTCCCCCCCCCGTGTGTATAAAGAATGCATGGAGGTCTGTCCGGACCCATCTTTGGACCTGCTGGATGTACTCAAACAATATCCATGCGTCCTCTGTTCAGATGACTATCCCAGGGTTCTGGGCATGCGCAGTATTTAACAACAGCCGATCTACACATGCATGCAGCTCGCTGAAGTGTGGATAAGGTCCAGTTTTATTAAGTGAGAGTAACACTAACAGATCAGAAGAGTGATATCAATAATACATAGTAATAAAAAAAAAACAAAGCAACCTGGGAGCACAAGCAGAAGAGTGGAATAATGCCGATAAATCTCTGCATGTGCTGCCTGAAACACATTCATTTATTCACAGCAATCACATTGTAAACAATCATTACAGCAGGTCTCTTTAAGCCTTCATTTGGGATATAAGTGGAGAGTGATAAGGAATATTGACTACATACTATATACAATAGAAATCAATACAATGAAGAACACATCATTTTAGATACATTTGTGTAGTCTAGATTAGCAGGTCATAACCTTCACCCACTCTTCTACTAAACACAAGATCCGTATGTTTAATGAAATGACAATACAATATGTAATACTGAACGCATGAAAAATATATGTATTTTTTTTTTTTATATTCCCAAATAGTATCACAGAAGGTGCCTACTAGGCCACTAGGTAGCCATAGTCCCACATTCACAATCACAACATCCCCTACCCATGCCAGGGAATTGAGAGTAATTAGATTATTACCTCCACACATTGGCATGCATGACTGTCCCTGATTCTATATCCCTTCACTACATATGCCTTCATCAGGCTTTCCAGCCTATATATCTGTATTAGTCCAAAAAAACATTGAGAGAAGCCACTCTGTTAACCATAAGAGAAGGCCCACTTGCATTCTTGAATTGTTAAATGAGAATCCCATTGGGTGGACAATCCTAGGTGACTGTGATTTTATGAGCTCCTTCTCCCCATCACAAGAGCAGCAATAGCGTTATTCTCACTTTCTAGCTGACAAAAGGGGGCGTGAGCGGTGCCTTGAAAGTAACTTACTTAAGTCTGGATCAAGCCCAAGGTTTGGATTAGAGAGGAAGGGAAAAACAAATAGATAAGAGAGCACATGTACAGCAAGAAATAAATACATTATTATTTATTAATAACAACAACATATACAAAAAGGCCATTACAAACATAAACAATAAATAAACAAAGTATAAAAAAAACAGGCAAGAGAGTCCAAACTGTTCCTATAGTGCTACTTTGCTTCCACAAATAGACATTTTGCTTCCACATATAGGGCCAGATTTACTAAGCTGCGGGTTTGGAAAAGTGGAGGTGTTGCCTTTAGCAACCAATCAGATTTTAGCTCTCAGTTTCCTATTGCATACTTGATAATGCCAGCTAGAATCTGATTGGTTGCTATGTGCAACATCTCCACTTTTTTCAAACCCGCAGCTTAGTAAATCTGGCCCATAGACTTCCATTTCCCCCACTAGAAGTGGCTAATCACTAATGTTCATCATAAATACGTACGTGTATTCAGGGAGCACAACTTCAGGTCTATGCCAACCTATCAGGTCTGGACACCACACCGCCTGAGTAACAAACTACTGTGTCTGGACCTCTTTAACATCATTAAAGGGACTTAGCTTAGCTGCAGTCTCCATAATTCATGCAAAATGGCAGCAAATTCTAATAATGAAAGACCTCTCTGGACACATCTTTTTAGTACTACAGTCAATTGACACAAACATTGCCAGGGACTCTCACCTACTGAAGCTGACACGGTCTGTACAAGAAGACATCCCCCATGTGAAGGCAGGCTTTATGATAAGCAATACTACTCTCACTTTCCCGTAGAACACTAGTTCTCAAACATTTTTTGGGAAGTACCAGTCACCACTATGGCATCAAGTCAAGTTCCACTTTGTAGATCACTTTCCTGGCAGCCTGACCCTAACCCATCATCTCCCGCAGCCTGACCCTAACCCACCATCTCCCGCCACCTGACCCTAACCCACCATCTACCACAGCCTGACCCTAACCCTCCCTCCCCTGCAGCCTGACCCTAACCCTCCATCTCTCGCAGCCTGACCCTCACCCTCCCCTGCACAGACAGT
>WWET01001188.1:347060-362082 GCA_011038615.1 Limnodynastes dumerilii
ACACACTGGAGATGGAACTACACAGCGGTAATACAAGCTGGTGACACACAGCAATACACACACTGGAGATGGAACTACACAGCGGTAATACAAGCTGGTGACACACAGCAATACACACACTGGAGATGGAACTACACAGCGGTAATACAAGCTGGTGACACACAGCAATACACACACTGGAGATGGAACTACACAGCGGTAATACAAGCTGGTGACACACAGCAATACACACACTGGAGATGGAACTACACAGCGGTAATACAAGCTGGTGACACACAGCAATACACACACTGGAGATGGAACTACACAGCGGTAATACAAGCTGGTGACACACAGCAATACACACACTGGAGATGGAACTACACAGCGGTAATACAAGCTGGTGACACACAGCAATACACACACTGGAGATGGAACTACACAGCGGTAATACAAGCTGGTGACACACAGCAATACACACACTGGAGATGGAACTACACAGCGGTAATACAAGCTGGTGACACACAGCAATACACACACTGGAGATGGAACTACACAGCGGTAATACAAGCTGGTGACACACAGCAACACACACACTGGAGATGAACTACACAGCGGAACAAGAGCTGGTGGCAAAACTCACTGCACGATGGCAAAAGCAGGAGAAGCAAACACACGTGGCAGATAACAACACACGCCTGGCAGGCCGAGGCAATGTGAGATCTTAAACACACGCACTCACTCTTCCGGAGATGAAAGGAGACCGGGGCCTGTCCAGGGCTGAGGCCGCCCGCGGGAGTAGTAAACTACCCACGCCGCGCACCTCACCACACAGGGGGGTCAGACGAACACACAGGCAAGAGGATAACAGGAAAGCAAGGGGGTAACACCAGGAACAAGGGTAACGGAGAATGCAAAAGCAAACCAGGCAGCAGAAAGTCAGCGAGCAAGATTCAGGAACCAGACGCTATAACCGACAACTCCTAGCACACAGCAGAGGCTATTTAAAGAGCCCTCCTCCAATCAGCCCGGAGAGCCTGACACACCTCTAGTGCTAATGTCTGACAGCTGGGGAAGGTGAAACCTAGCAACACAGCCTGCTACACATTACCAGGGTAAACAGAGTGTAACAATATCAAGCTATTCCACAAGCTTCGTATTGCATTTAAAGTATGATATGCTAATATAATGGTCCAAAATAGGCTGTGGATTGTCAGCCCCTGGGATTTTAGACATGCCCTATGGATTAAACTGTGTGTACTAATGTCTGTGGGTCAGATCCAGACTTAAGGTCGATTTACGTACAGTACACAAGAACATCCGAGTAACGCACTAGTAAGTATAATGCACTCCCCCGGGCACTCCTCTTGCACGAATGTAACTTAAATTATTTACGTTTTATAAACCCAACCTTAACTTTTCCTTGCGTATCTCTGGTCACCTGTCACCTTTTCATACATAAGTGCCTAACGCAGCCCATACTGTACTATTTAAATGCCCATAAATACGATTTCATCCTGAGTAGGAATGTCATGCTTTTTTGTATAGAGTTACGTACAATTTATGTACGATCAGTGTTATGATGCAGCGTTATGATTTACGCATGCAGCTGGATCTGACCCTGTATTTGGTTTTGGATCACCCACTATTGCATGAGAACCCCGTTACCTAGCATTAGCTACAAGCTTCCACTATTTTCTGCCATACGGTTTCGAAGCATGCCCAGTACAAAATCAATGAGATACGCTACACCATTGGGCATACATCATACTTGCCAACTCTTCCTAAATATCAGGATGACTCCCTTGATAGTGCTTTCACTATCTCCCTGATATTCATTTGAATAAGTTAGCAACAATGATGTACATTCACCTCTTAATCAGACCTACTGTATTCAGTTCTGGAGGTCATATCTCCCGAAGAACTTTACTATATTAGAGACTGCATAAAGAAGTGCATGTCTGCTATGTGGTCACAGGATGTGTTGTCATGATTAGGGGGTAGGACACTTTCTGTTATCTGTTACTTATATAGTTATGTGTTAGATGCTGGTCAATAATACTAGATGCAGAAGTGTCATCTTTCTTGTGTTGCACACACTTCTAAATTGTGTCAAAAGTGGAATCAAAATGGCTTAAGGTCTTAGATGTATTTGACGAAAAAAATGGTGGAAAACTGGCTATGATTTCAAAGAGAATAGTATGTATACTTCATAGCCGATCTTTCAGACAAGGAAAATCCAGGTGTACACCTACTGAACCTACTACCAACTAATGGAAGTTACCAAAGTGTGGGTTGGCAGCCACGGAATGCCTAATCTGTATGAATAGTACGATGGTCTTTCAAAATTAAGACCATTGTACCAGCAAACCCCACTCAATTTTGTGAACATATAAGTGTATGTTCTTATAGTAAAAGACCTAATCAACATACCCACTGATAGTCACTAACATAAACTGGGTACATAAAAGACTGTACAAATACATAGAGGATGTTGCTGTCATTCCATCTTTTGTACGCAAGCTGCTGCCCCTCTGGGCTAATATTATGGTATTTATGATTATGGCCCTTTTATGATTGTTATATATTCTGTCCTATTATTTTAAAGAAACCGATTCAAAAAGTGATCCACTGTTTAAGAACTTGATAAGGACTTTTATTAAGAGATACGTTTGCAGGACTTTTGCAGCTGTTTGCTAACATATCTATTGCTTGTTGCCCAGCACCACATGGTAATTATCTACTAACAGTGAGTTATTTGAATTTGTTGTTCAGTATTTAATTTTGATATTAAATATGTAGGTTTAATGATTGCGTTTTTTACTATAAGAACATACACTTATATGTTCACTAACCCTACAGAAACCATAATATCACTAATCTTTTCTCTTTTCTAGAAATGTTTACTTTTGAGGATGGAACCCCTTACTCTCTATTTAAATTTTTATTACATTGGACCATAGAGATGCATAGTTTTCAGCTTGTATGTAGATATCTATACAATGCAAACATAGAATGGTTTTAGTTTGTTTATTGAGAGCATGCATAATGACAGTAAATAAACATCCTTGTATTCATAAGGAATCAGTATGAAACAATAGATCATCTGATATAAAATGTGGTCATTTACAACATTGTGGTTGTGGACAGTGTAGACATAAGGCAGCTAAGTGATAAGATCTAGTTATGATCTTTTACCTTATATTGAACAGCAATATGAGGAACTGTTTCCTTACTTGCATATGCTCACTGCAAATATTTACAAACCATATTAAGGAGATCTTAAGAAGCTTAAGCTTTTCACACTACCCTGGAAGTGGGGAAGTTTAACTGACAGTCTATATTAGCAAAGCATTTTATTCCAGACAGCGGTAGTCAGATTGTGTTTCCACCGCTTCATTGCTCAAAGCCACATTATATGAAAACCGCTACATTTTGTATATTGCTTCTATTTAATTACTATTGTTTATTGAAACTGTTGCTACACTGATGCTACAAGGTATAATAAAATTATATTATATATAATAAAAGTGTGCTAAAGCCTGCATGCTCCTTGTAACACATTAAATCCAGAAGGAAAAGAGTTTTCCTTAACACTGATAAAAGCACGAGGTCACATGGGGCTGAGACCAGCACTGAGCTAAGGAAGTGTTTTTCATTTATTGTTTATTGAAACCAATTCTGTTCTCTATTTAATCATTTGTTTTTCTATTGAAACCACTACATGGATAATGCCCAAAATGTACAAATGAATATTTAAATAACAAATATGGACTAGATCCTGACTTATGAGCCATGTGGTTCCTAACGTACAGAATTTGCTATCCTAAATTCCGCACACCAGAATTTACACTTTCCCGCAATTCCTGCGTGCGGCAAGGGGTTCCATCCCTTGCACCTTACATTAAGTATTGGAACATTGGGTCATGCATAAAGGCTTAGCCAAGCCTTTATCGTATGGTATGAATGCCTATGCCACCCCCCCCCACCATGTGTATCTTGGGCGGAGTAATATGTATGGTGGGTGGGGCAGGTGGAGTGGGTCCCCACACCACACCACATGTGAAGTCTGAATTCCACATGGAATACAGTATTGGATGGCTGTGTTCTGATACAGAATTCCCTGTACTGCACATGCGCAGTACAGACTGATAGGGGAGTTATGTACGTAGTGTACGCCTATCTTTATTAACTAAGGAACCAGTCCTGTACTAATAACATAGAGGTGGTTTAAACTTCCTGAACTATTAACCATGCTATATGACAGGCCATATAATAGGACTGTAAGGAGTGCATTTATTAACCTTATCCAGGTTTGCTTCTACTCATGGTGAGCCTGGCCAGAAGAACCAAAATATTCACTAATCCTTACCAATCCTGCAAAGTCCCGTGAGTTACGCTGCCATTGTTCCTCTTTGCACTGGGCACTGTGTCACAACCAACACAAACTCTGTGATTTTCTTGCGGGACTGTGAATACATTTTTTAAGTCTCGCAAGAAAGACAATGGACATGTGCATCTTCTGGGATCAGGAGTCAGGAAGTATTTAATTTGCGTACTATAAAAGGCTCTCACACTCAAGAGTCAAGGATCAACAGCGTATCGTGAATCACAAGCTATACAGAAAAGCGGCAGACAAACCTCGCTTGTTCCAAAGAATTCCCGGGCTGCACACTTCTCACAGATCCAGGATTCCAGTCATGCCTTTACGCGTTTCGTCACACTACGTGACATATATGTGTGTGTGTGTGTGTTGTGGAGTCATTTACAATTGTGTTTCTTGTTGGAGTGAGGAGAGAGGCAGGTGCAGGGTTTATAGATGGATGCCATCTTTAGTTTGTCACTCTACACTGACACTTTGTAAATGTAACAATGTAGCAATGTGACGAGTTAGTAATCGCCATGGAACAGTAATTTTAATGGCAATGACTTTTTGAATGAATTGATGAAAATGTAGGTGATCAAGCTTTAGTAAATGGAGCCCTAAAGAATTTGAACATTTCTCCATGGTTTTTGGGGTTATACAACCCTTACGTTTAGTGTGAACTATTCTTCTATGATCCTCCCCCCACCCCCTGACACAGGGAAGATAGAAAAGATCCTTTTTATATTTGCAACTAAACCCTTACGTAATGGCAAAGACAGCCTGGGACTAGAGGGCGGCACAACATTTTTTGTTGCTGCTCACAATTATGGTAACTATGAATGTGAAAGCCATCCAGTACCATGTTTGTATGTTCTCTATGTATATATGTGTGTACCCTTCTACCTCACATTTTTTCCTTGATTTCCTTGATTTTTCCTACGTAAGCTGGCATGACGTTTCTCTGTGTGATTTTCTACTGAGCATGCATAGAACTAAAGGACACACCGTCACAGCCAATTCAGATCTTGACCCAACTCAGGCATTGGCAGCTTGCGTTCCAAGAGGCAGGTTGAGGAAGGGAAGAGGTGAAGAGACACAGTCAATGTACAGTAAGGGTGTGCCCAAGCAAGTGCACCCGATCCGGATCTAAACACAGGTGTAAAAAAGGACTATTTACGTGAGAACTGTTGCACCTGCTACTGGTCATGTCTAAGTCCCAGATGCACACACAGCACCACCTATTTCAGACACTCACATTACAATCACAAGCTTTAAACTTATATCCATAGTCAGGAAAATTATGCTGGAGTATGACGTTGTTTTCAATTTATAATAATATACAGTAAAAAAAAGATAATTAATAAAATATTTTCAAATGTAAAAAATTATTTTGTCATTATTTTGGAAGTGTTCAAACTAAATATAAGAGTGTTTACAGTGTAAAATACAGTGTACAAACTACTCTTGTACAAAGTATTTGGAAACATAGATGCTTTGAGTTTTGCTACTGCCGTAATTGATAGCAATCTAAATAACTCAATTTTAGATCACACACAGCCCACACTACTGTTTCTACGATTTATGCTCAGATCTAGATCAGGCCCTTTGACTATTATTAATATTATTTGTATTAATTGTAATATGGTGTATTAACAACTAATAACTGTAATATGCTGTATAGGACAGATAAACATGAGGCACCAGGTGTAATATCCATTTATGTAACTTTATTGCATTGCAGCATAGTAAAATAAACCAGTATTTTCTGTAGTAGCTCTTCATAAGAAGAATTCCATCACCAGTTGTTAGGAAAATATATTAACATGTCCTACACCCAGACTGGTACCAGTCTCCTGAAACCTAAATATTAGCAAGTAAAGGCCTGATCCAGAGCTATGCGCATGCGCCGGGCATATGTTGCCCTGCGTAATCATGGTTTATTTGGGTTCCGGATCGTGCGGGAAGGGGCGGGCTGCTCCGTAACTAAGCTGTAGTTACAAAAGGTAGGCGGGGGGAGGGATGGAAATTAGAAGGGGAGGACTGGTTTAGGGCTTTACTTTCATGTGGCTGGCGTAATTACACTCTGTTACACTGGCTGAAGTTAGGGTAGCCTCCAGCCAGCGTAACAGTGTGTAATTACGCGGCCACAGGGGGAGTGTCAGGGGAGTGCATTAGAGCTATGATGGCTGTAAATACGAACCATGTCACAGTGTAGCTCTGGATCAGGCCCTTAGACTTTACAAATATAGGTTTTTGTTGTTCTTTTGTTTTTCATTGAAAAAGAGAATTCACATTTAAGTACGACTGAATGGGGCACAAAAGTGGGATATTTTATTTAATTATGATATTCACATGAATTATCCACTAGCTGCATGCTTATCATATTAACAACTGACTTCTTATAAATTCTATATGTGGGAAGACTTGTTACAGTCTCTTCTCATTAGGGTCTACAATGTGATGATGCTCACACCCCTGCATTTGCTGATTAACTTCTCATTTAGGATCTTCTGGTGGATAGGTCCAAAGATTAACTGGTGATATTCCAGTATTTTGCTTTGAAATCTATTGCTAGGCAAATGACTTGTTTAGAATCTCCAAATAGTCTAGGAAGTGTTTTACATTAATGCTAGGTACACACTGGAGATTTTTTCTGATGATTATCATGCAGATCATACAATAAATGTGTTTCAAACAACATCTTACCATTTTGTATGGTTTGTAGTTGCTGCTTGATTTGTTTTTTTAGAATTATTTTCATGATGTCACAATGTCTCCTCCATTAATAAGTGTTCACGCTGTCCCGACAAGAATAAAGACAGATCCACTGCTAAATCTTTTCAATGTGTAAAGATGCATCATTTTGCTCACTAGGGGCTGGATCCAGACTTAAGTAAGTGCTTGAAATTAGTTACTTCTGGGCTAAACCATATTGATTTCAGGGGGAGTCAAGTTAATTGTATTCTTTGCATGCAGGGATATATCTTTAAATTGCTTACTGCACACAGATAGTGACCAGCTTTACTATCACACTGTTATTTAAACTTGGTCTGGGAAACATCACCTCTCAACTCTAATACTGTTTACAACAGATGAAATATGACTCCCCTGCAATCAACATGGTTTAGCCCAGGAGTAACTAATTTCAAGCACTTACTTAAGTCTGGATCCAGCCCTAGGACTTCAAATTAATTGTGAGTAACATCGTTACAGTTGTCACATCAATAGAAAAATCTCAACTGTGTACCCACAAAATTAGAAAATAAACATTTATAAAATTTAGGACACAAATCTTGGTCTATGTAAATCTCCTTTTTAATGTACTTGTATTGTATTATATTTCTTCCTACTATCACCTTCTCAGTTTGTGTTGCTCACCTAGTGTTGAGCATAGAATGCATGTGCTGATACCAGCTGTGCTGCATTATTAAATAACCATGCTTTTTTGTTCAAATAAACTCCATCGTTTTCCACCTTAAAAATACCTTGAATACTACAACCTTATTGGATAATCAATCAGTTTTTTATTTCACCATATTCTTTTTACTCTACTACCAACCGTCACATTACATTTAATAGTTATGCAATGAAAAGTGAAAGTTCATTTCAATATGATTTATGGAATCCAAACCTATAATGGTAAATAATAACTGAGATATTCTTAAAGGATTAAGTTTGAGTGTTGTAGATGAACAGTCAGTGTGCTGATTCATTCAAAACTTAGCAACCGACCAGGGAATTACATTTGTTACCAAGCCAGTCATCCTTTATACTAAAAACATAATAAAAAGCCTAATATTTTACAAAGAGATGCAAGTTTATAACAACTAATTTATAAAAGTTATTTGCCTTGGAGAAAAATACATGTCTTTATTTCTCTGTAATCTAAAGAATTTCAATCAATAACAACAAAATAAACTTTCATCTACTACATAATAGCCCTTGTGACTTAGTCATGACTATTAGCAAGATTTTAAAAAAGCCCCCAACCCCCTCTTTATTTAGTGAGTTACATTATCTGCTACATATGAACTCTCAATGGAATAAAAAACTTTGATCGATAATTTTTATTGATTGTGCATTAGTTGTGTAAATGTTTGAGCTTAAAAAATCCATAACATTATTTTGGAACTGTAGAATCAACAAATTACAATGGATGAAAGAATTTTGACATGAGAATCCAATAACACAATACTGATTTCAATTTTCTGGTTGAAGTATTGTTCAGCATGAATTTACTTTTCTTTTGGTTTTCAATGCTTGACAACCCAACAAACCAGTTCACATTGCCATTATACTACCTAACGGTGTGTACTACAAGTAGAATTCTCTTGATTTTTTGAAACAATCTTTCATCCCCAAACTCTTATGCTTCTATCTGTGAATCAAAACCTTTACCTGAAATAATGACTCTGAAGCCATGTAGCATAAAAAAAATACAAGCTCACAGTTTTAATATTATTAATAATTATTAAAAAGTACAATAACAATTTAAATTTTTAAAGAGGATAAAAAAATAAGGTAAGAGCGACTACAGAAACATCAGCATTAAAATATTCGCCCAATAAAGGGGTCATATCAAACTTCCTGTGCCATCATTTTTGATTATTGATCAACTCCTTTTGAGAGTCACAAAGTGGTCACCACACAAGGTGGGCCAAAAACTTTACCCAATAAATTGATAGGGAGGGTGCTCAGCTTGAACCACCATATGACACAGCTATGTCTTGTTTACTGCCAACTGTGACCAACCTGAAACATCATTTTGTTATTAGCTCAAACAACCAGGGCCCATGTGGGTGAGACAAGTCTCTGTTAAAGAGGCCTCCCCCCTCATTGCTGGCCTTTTAATACTTTTCCTCCCCGCTTCCCCCCCTCCCTTTTTTTGCATTCTGAATGAATGGCCTAACTCACTATAACCCTCGCCTTAACTTATCCAACCAAATGCATCCAGTCTTCTAGGCTGTGACTCCTCTGTGTATGGACAGCTTATAAATTGAATTTTAGTATAATCTATATGCAGATTATACACAAATCTATCTATCCATACATGATTTCTCACCAATTGTGTTGACCCACGTAACTGAATGCCTCTCTGCCATTTCATCTTGGATGTTCTTTCCATCTCAAACTTAATCTCAAACTTAATCTATCAAAAACAAAAGTAATAATATTTCCACCTTCTAATAAAAGCTACCCACCTGGCCTCTATATTTCTGTTAAGAAAGAAAGTAGTTAGAAGTACTGTGGATGTGTTTAAAATAAATAAATATATATATACAGATGTTTATGCGGCATAAGGGTTGATGCACAGGCTAAAACTCCAGCAATAATGTTGAGGGTCTCACTCCTGATAATGTGTGTAGGGCCCTTAAAAATGAATTCCCAAAGCGTCAAGACACAGGGAGCGATTATGAAATAAATAAAACATAATTAATATTCAGAAAATCAAAACATTAATAAGTTTGCATACAACAATAATTCTTGTATAAAAGATACTTTTACTTCATATATTAAAATATATAAACACCCAACATAAAACTAATTAAAACCAGATTAAACATGAAAACAATCAATCATCATCCAAATAAAACAATCCCCTACCCTTAAAAAATGGGATGTAGGATAAAAGCACTACTATACCACTGCTGCCTTTCTCATTTTAAAAAAGGATCCACCAATCCTTTCTAACTAGAAACTATACATAGGGAGATGGGGTGAAAACAGCGCTGTGGACCTATATAGTGGCAAAGGTAGATAAGGTAATTGTAGAAAGTCAATTATCAACAGTCTTTCAATCTGATGTTTCAATGTGATTTCCTTTCTGTAATCCTCCTCAATGAAGGGAGGAAAGAAAAAACGTGGATGATAAAAAGTAACAATTTATTAGCAACTTCATAAAATCATACACATCAATAAACAAACAAATGAACAGTGGAGGAATTCGACGGGGAAAACAATGGAGCCGTGACAGATGTAATGCTCGGGATAGTCACCGACACCAGAAGACCGTCTGTCTGAAGCAACCATGCCAAGGAGAGTCCACAACCACTTGCCGCACAGGGATGACGCGTTTCGGATAGGGATGTCCTTTCTCAAATCCAGTGCAGCTCTCTAGAATCTGGAAACTTTTAAAAGCATGCGTTGATTGAAGATTTACTTCAGCTGTGAAATTGTTGTAATGTCCGATATTATGTAGCAATTATCGTAATCCTAAACCACTATATTATAGAATTAACTAACTATAGGACAAAATATTATTTCTATATTTATGAAAATTGGTGGAAATATTATTAAAAGAAAAAAGTTGGAGCTGTTTACACAAAGGATACAAATAAATAATGTCTCCGTAAAACATTAGCAATAAAAAAAACTATAAATGGCTACTTTACATCAATATTAAAAACAGATCCTTCTAATATATAGAAGGATTCTGCTCACAATAAATACATATGAGGAATATAATTGAGTGAACAAACTGACCAGATGACTCAAAATTACCGGTAATAAAAAGACTAAAAATAAAGAATCCAGATATAGATGTTAACCAAATCCCTCTCTCGCATATAAAATATATTCAACATATAATGAGATGCAATTTGATATAAAATCATGTGTGATATGATAAACAAAAAATAGATCCTTCATAGCGACAGATGTCAGCCCTATCTGAATACTATAATTATCCATCCTAATACAAATATATATCACATTAATGAGGTTGTACTGCAAACTCAAAAATTAAATCTAAAAAAGGACCCTAACTATTCCAAAATGAGGAAAGGGTGTGTAAATAAATAAATTATAATGGGGTAACTCCAATGTACATATATTCAATATTCTACTAGATGCATTCATATAATATACCAGGCAAATAAACAAAAAGTAAATAAATAAGACCCTTCATGGCGACAAACGTCAGCCCTATCAGGACATAATTATCTATCCATTAACATATTCAGAAATTTATTATACCAATAAAACAATTTTTACACAAAAAGATACTAATTATTAACTGTAAAAAATTAACTCTAAAAATGAATTATAAAAATTAAAAAATAAACAATAAAAATTAAAAAGGCGGGATGAAGGATACATATATGAGACATATACTAGGGGACCATATCGCAACCAAACTGGATATCAGAGTTCATTATCACCATATTTACCTACAGAACCCGGTATTCACAGAATACTTTTCACTAGTACTGGCCGGGCCCTCTCCTGTATGGCTTCCAAGATCAGATGAGTTTGGGCTCATCCAGGCTGGTATGACTGTAGGTTATTAGTGTATGACAATGTATAAACCTCAGTATTTTGATAATGGTACCCACTTTGGGTAATCACTGTCTCAGGTTATCAGATGAATAATTCAAATCTATCTGAAAGAAAGAGAAAAATATTGACTCCATTTCCGCTTTCGCCAATTGGGTTTTGTTGTCTGTCCTCCTCCAAACCTTTTACGTACATGATACCGCAAAAATCTACGACATGAGATGGATCACAGTTATGATGGGATTTAAAATGGGCCAATACTGCATGTGTAAAAATTCTTAATGTTTCTTACATGTTCAGCCCACCGTACTTTAGGAGCCCTTGATGTCCTGCCCACATACTGCTTATTGCATCTACATTTTAAAATGTAGATGCAATTTTTGGTGTTGCATGTCATAAATTGGTGAATTTTAAAGACCCTATTATTTGATGTGGAAGCAAATTCTTCTATTTTATTTAAACCATGTTTTTTGGGACATATTCTACACATAGCGCGGTCCCCACATTGGTAGAAACCTTTGCTTTTTATCCCAGAGTTACAAGGCTGATCCAAAAATGCTGACCTAACTAACTGATTTTTTAAATTTGGGGCTTTCTGATAGGTCTGTCTGTCTTTTATATATTTCACTAAATCAGGGCCTTTTTTTTTTAGAAGTTCCCAATGTTTATTTATAATTTTTTCTACAGTTTTATAATCTAAATTATACTGAGTGATGAAGGCAATATTTTTCTTCCTTTCTCCTTCTGACTCATTATTCTTTTTCAATTTTGGTATGAGGAGGGAGTCTCTATCTATTGATTCTACCTCCCTTATGATATTATTTAAATCTTTTTCATTGTATTCCTTTTCTATATATTGATTTTTCTTTTTCATAATGTTCAGTTTAGCAACTTCTGGATCTGTACAATTTCTCTTCATCCTTAACAGTCATCCTTGACTTTTAGGGATATTCCTCAACCATGGTCTATAATGACTACTATCAATAGGGATATAGGAATTAATATCCGTTTTCTTTACATAATTTTGGGTTTGCAACATCCTATCTTTAACGTAGATGTTAAGGTAGAGGAAATGAACTTGACTAGTACTTATTTCAACGGATAATTGAATATTAAGGTTATTAGCACTCAATAAGGTGCAGAATTCATTTAAAGTGCTATCTGACTCCCCCCCATATAAAAATCACATTGTCAATGTATCTTCGCCATAGGACCAGGTTCGCTCCTGCTTGAGGGATAATGGTTTCTTCCCATTTCGCTAAAGGTTTTTTGGGGATTACATAATGTTTTTAAAATTATTCAATATATTTATAAGATTTGTATTTGCATTGTTTGTTCTTTTTTTCACCATGGTCATTTATTTATTCTGTATAGTCCTCATATGTATGTATTGTGAGCAGAATCCTTCTATATATTATAAAGATCTGTTTTTAATATTGATGTAAAGTAGCCATTTTTAGTTTTTTTTATTTCTAATGTTTTACGTACATATTATTTATTTGTATCCTTTGTGTAAACAGCTCCAACTTTTTTCTTTTAAAAATATTTCCACCAATTTTCATAAATATAAAAATAGTATTTTGTCCAATTGTTAGTTACTTCTATAATATAGTGGTTTAGGATTACAATAATTGCTACATATTATCTGACATTACAACAATTTCACAGCTGAATTTGAATAATAGATATCATTTTGCATTCAATATATTAAACATTAATCTCTGTGAACAAAAAATAAGTAATCCAATAAAAAAGTGCATTTTGAGCATGTGGTATATAGTTTCTTTACATGTTGTGTATATTTTTCAATACAGCATGATTACCAAATAAATTACTAGTAATAATAATTAAAGTGACTGATTTGTTATATAAATACATAATTCATAAATATGAAAATGCTTATATTTGTATATAGTTTATATTCCTATTATGAGTGCTAAAGTTCTGCAATGTGTTTCATTATATATAGAGAAGACGGGATCACATGCTGTAGCCACTGGGCATACCTGACATGAATCCTAAGTAAGCCTCTATATAAAATATAATAAATTCAATTCAATTAAATTAAATTAATGAATCTATCTAAGCTGAAAACAAAAAGGGGGTATCAATCACACATGGTTAAAAACTAGAACCCATTAATTAGGACTAACATGCAATTAATTATATAAAATTACTGATATAAAATTTAGGGCAGGAATGGACATCATAGTACATAATAAAATACAATATAAATATAAAAATATTACAAAAATACAATAAAGTGAAGCAAGCACAGACAGCAAGACAAAATGCGAGGTGTCAAGCATGGCAGATCAGGGAGGAGGAGATAGAACGCAGTGAGAGGTTCAAAAGGAGCAACACCAGGTGGGGACTGGGTAAAAGGGTAACAGTGGAGGATGTATCTTGTTGTACTTGTAACAGTATGAGCGTGAGAATGAGGTATTGTGCTTTCAACAGATTGTTTTCAATAGAGATGTTTAAATCTAAGTAATTGACTGAACTATCACTGATCTCAAAAAAGAGTTAAATATTCCAATCATTATTATTCAGTTGGTCACAAAAATCCTTTAGATCTTCCCCTGAATCATTCCATATGAATGATACATCATCTAAATAGCAATGCCATGTGACCAGGTTTGCCTCTACTTTGGGTTAGATGGTGTGTTGCCAGTAGGCCAAAAACAAATTGGCATAACAAGGGGCAAACCTGGTCCCCATGGTCGTACCAAAGAATAGGAGCTCTATCAAAACAGAAATAATTATTGCCGAGAAGGAAGCTGATCCCTTCAAGTAGGAAATTGATAAGTCCCTGATATCTATTGCTAAATAATACCTACTCATAAAGCCTAGGTGTTACCCTTGACTTTGAACTGTCCTTTGTTTCCCATATACAATCCGTTTCTAAATCCTGTTACCGACATCTAAAAAACATTTCCAGAATATGCAATTACCTCATACAAGATACTGCAAAAACTCTCATTTATGCATTAATCATCTCCCACATTGATTATTGCAATGCTCTCTTTATTGGACTCCCACATTATAAATTTTACCCTCTACAGTCTATATTATATGCAGCAGCTAGACTGATTTTCCTTCCAAAAATGCTATTCAAGAGCTGCTCCACTCTGTCTCTACATTGGTTGTCTGTATTTACTTACTTATCCTTACTCATCTCAAGATACTCTCTCAAATCTTCACGAAACCTACAGCTCTTCTCAACACTAAACAAATACTCTAATTCCTGGTTTAAGGACTTCACCTGCGCTAAACCCAATCTCTGGAATAACCTTCCCCACCCATTAAGACTATCTTCTACTCTTTGAACTTTCAAGCACTGCCTTAAAACTCACCTATTCCGAAAAACGTATAACATTATAAACTTGAACACATTCTTTC
>WWET01001188.1:372967-424891 GCA_011038615.1 Limnodynastes dumerilii
ATATATAGTTACAAAAATACCAAACTACAGATATTTATAAAAATGCCAAACTACAACACAAAAACAGCTTGAGAGCCTTTAACCATAAATCATAGTTCCAGGATTAGTCTATATATTTTAATACTTGTTTTGTTAACTGACCTTCACTGCTATTGGAATTGGAGCATTCTGCAAATATTTTTTTCTATAATCTGTATAGACAGGGTGTTTAACAGAGGTAGCGAGCAGAACATATTTGGAAACATTGAAGAAAAAAAACAGCAAATATAAAAAGAGACATTAATGTGCAGTGCCCACAGTCTAGAAGGGGAAATGTTACCTTCTGGCTGCTAACAACTGAATGCAATGCTAAAAATAATTCATTGATTTTTTTTTTCTAAACAATAATCCACAAAAGAGAGGAGAAATGTAAAATAAAATTACTCTGGTTGCAGAGGCGTAACTAGTGTGAGTTTTGTAGGGCATGTTTCCTAGGTGCTGATGGGTTTGGAGGCGCCATCAGGTCACATAACCTACAAAACCCACACAAAAAGAAAGAAAATGAAAGAATAAACCCCTCTTACCTTACTCTCTGCGTCTGAGAACAAGTACAGCGCGGCACAGCATCCTCCAATCAGTGTTCAGACGGACAGCGCCGTCCTATAGGACACACTGCGAGATTAGCTCACTCTCGCAGTGTGTCATGTGACTGGTGCTGTCTGGCTGAACACTGAGAGGAGGATGCCGCGCTGCAGTTGCTCTCAGACGCAGAGAGTAAGGTAAGAGGGGTTTATTGTTTGTTTTCCTGGAGGAGGGAGGTGCCATTTGGGCATTTGTCCTGGGCGCCATTTGGGCTAGTTACGCCCCTGTCTGGTTGTTATATACATATATAACAGGGTTGCTGACTCTCCCAGAATGTCCAGGAGACTCCCGAAATTTGGGCAGTACTCCCGGTATCCCGGGAGAGCCAGCAAATCTACCGCAAGTGACTTGAGGCCCGTGGTTTCACTGAAACCACGACCTCCCCGTGGTTTTACTGAAACCACAGCCTCAAGTCCTGCCCCCCTGCCTAGCAACACTAGTATATAGTGTTGCTATGCACAGGAAGGGACTTGATGACGCAATCTGCGGCATCAAGCCCCGTCCCAACCCCTATTCCAAGTAAAAACGGGTCAGTATGAGCCAGGGGGCGGAGCCTAATGACGTGATTTGCATAACACGCGTCATTAAGCTCCACCCCTGCATGCGTCGCTAGAGAGAAGCTGCCAAAAGTCGACAACCATGATGTATAAAGCAACAAAATACAGTGTATACCCAACTCAGACCAGGCCCTGTGCTACCACTAGCCAGAGTGAAGCTTTGCCTTGGGTGTCCAGAGACCTAGCAGTGGGCCAGACTCAGGCAACAACCTACACTAACTGGATATACTTGGGCTAATTATTAACACATATTAATGTTTGAACCTTTTTATTACTTTGGTGTTTATTTTAATTCAATTACATTTTTAGCAATGGTTTGATCTTAAAACACATTCTAGATAGATGTTTAGACAGACCAACTGATGGATGATATAAACTTAAAAATGTAGGGTATATTTTAAAAGAAGAGCAAATAAATGTATACAGGAGCAGATATTATTATGGTATTTCTCCTCTCTTTTCTTCCTGGCATTTGCCAAAGGATCAGTGCTTGAGAAGTCAGTGCTGATTGCTAAGCTCAGATTCTCCAATCACACTGTCCTCATTATTCTGTATGGAGACAATGGTGCTCTGAGATTCAGCTAAGCTACGCTCTTCTCCACTTGTTCTGTAATAGGATCACCTAACTGTTATAAACAGAACTTGCCAGTCTACAGAGGTCAGCTGCAGGCAACTTCTCCAGTGATGTCATTGTCTTCAGAATTCCTCACTTCTAGTGCGTATGGAAACAGCTACCATTCATGCATAGGACAGAGGTGTCCACAAGACGAGTGTGGGTCCCCATAGTGAATGACCCTATTTAGATAGGGCCGCTCACTCTCAGCCAGTTCCAAATGGCTGGGATATCAATTGCTTATGCCTTGATGAGGCATAGCAATCGATCCCCGGAGCACCAAACACAGTGCTCCGAATGGTAAGCAACTCCACTACCTAACCCTAAGTCACCTCCCCACAGCCTAATCCTAAGTCCCCCCCTCCCCCACAGTAAGCCAAGATGATCTTGTTCAGTGATCCTGGATAAAAAGTATGAAGCTTCAGTAAAAATTATTTTGTAATAATTAAACCTAATGTAGTCAGATTAAAACATTTCAGAAAAATTTTAAGTGTAAAATATGAGTATGACGCCAATGGTTGAAGGTGGCGGACATTTACAAAGTGTCTTTATGTTATATATAGTGTTTATAGAAAGAGTTTCCAGAGGCTGCATCTAGATTTCTGCCAATTACAATCTATCTATCTATCTATCTATCTATCTATCTATCTATCTATCTATCTATCTATCTATCTATCTATCTATCTATCTATCTATCTATCGAGTGTATAATTACTCACCTCTCCAGTGGTCTTGTCCGGCTGCGGCTTCACCAAAAATGAATGAGTGAATCGCATACTCACCCAATCATAAAAAAAATTCTGTGGTATATTACATTCAAAATAGGGACAGACAAAAAGGGACTTTCGGCTGTCCCTATTTCGCAATGTGAAGTATCATTGCAGGGATTTGCAGGAAAGTTCCAGTATAATTCAAACAGCATAAGCCAAGATGATCTTGTTCAGTGATCCTGGATAAAAATTCCAGTGGAATTTCCATTATACCAAAACATGTGACTGTTGCAAATAGTGGGATATGGTGATACTTTCTCTCCACCTTCCCTGAGAATATTATAACAGAAAATAAACATAGTAAGGGCAAAACAGATGCAAGAGTAGACCGAGCAAAACTACGGTGAACTGCAAGAGAAGGCACATTTAAACAGTGTCAGTTGGTGATGTTTCTTAACTCAACTCTTATTTAAGGATGATACATAAAGCGATGCAGTATTGAACCCCATGCACCATTTTTCTCAGGTCTATACTTGTTTTGCCAGTATTACACTCAAACTGTAGTTTAACCCCAGTGTGAAGGCTTTTACATTGTAGACTAGACATTGAAGACCTGACCTAGAGCTACTTTTCCACCTATTTTTTACGGATCTAGAGCTCCAAAGGCTGAAGCTCTGGTTAGGACGCACAAAGTGGGTACAGCGGATTTGCGCATTCGCTGCCCAAGAACTCTGGATCATGTATTGATTGTAGACTGGCAGACTATGATATCTGAGTAGGTGTACGTCACTGTAACAGGCCCAATTAAGTGTAAATTTAAAATACAATAAATTCATTGAAAATTAACTGAGTTATGTGTAAAAGTTACCAGAGGTGTAAATTGGCTCCTAGAAAAACAAATTTGCAAAATGAAGTCAAATAATTCAACGTTTTTGCATTTAGGGAAATTGTGGCTTCTTTTGCATATAGTACACAAAAACTTATTAGTTTTATTTTTCATTTGTACTCTGGAGACACGACATGTCCCTTCTTCTCTAAATGCATCAAGGTGAAACTATGTTTCTTTTTTGCCGTTTGCTTTTATATTTGAATCAGTCCCTAATATTGTTTATGACGAGGGGATTGCTCTGATAACGATAAGTTATATTTTTTGCTGCATTTCTGGGGGTTTCTAACAGTTGCACACTTACAGAACACAACGTTATAATGCTGAATTATGATCCATATCTTAAAAGTTAGACAGTTAGACAGAAAACAGCGTTAAAAAGGAAGTATATCTCCACAGTGAATGTAAAATACCTAAGTATGTTTTCATTAAAAATATATAGCACAGTCTTCTCACTGCATCTTTTATCACACATAAAAGTGAGACCTGATCACAATCAGACTCCAGAATAAAATGTGATAAATAGATGCATAAAGTTCTATTCCTGTTTAAGTTTGTATATTTAGATCCTATGTGATAAAAAAAAAAACTGTGTGAAAAGGAGTGCAAGAGAGGCAAAGATAACTCCTACATGATACTCACAAGAAGTCAGCAATAATCATTTTATTTCATACGCTAGCTCAAGGTCACAATAAGGTCTTATATTCTTGTTCAAGAGGTGCTGACATGATGCAATCATCAAAGGTTGGCAGGTTCATAGTTTACTGATAACTGAAAACATTTCAACATTTCCTTCAGCAGACTGACTAAATATGCGAGTCACATCACAATCAATACAAGAAAGGTTCCACGTTAGTACCAGGAAATTATGAATGAGGAAATTCCAATTTAATCAAATAATTGTCTCTAAAGATAAATAAGTGCTCTCCATGGACCAGACCCAAACTGACCAAATGTGGTTATTTGCCCCATCCGTGGGGCAAGAAGGGGCTGATTGCATATGTGTGGTATGCATGGTGGGAGTGGGGGAGGTATGATAATTGTGCAGTAAGGGATCGAAGCTCCAGCCGTAGTGGTGGAGCAGTTGTAGATCCGGTCCCATGTTACTTATACTAAAGGTTTATATATTGATTTTTAGTGCAATATTTAGGACAAAAAACATTAAGTTTGCTGTCAATTATATTATAAAAAAAGAATCATTTTCACATAAAGGCTAAATTAAGAATCCTCTTTTTATGACCAAAATAGTCATGAGGTAAATGACAAATATTGTAGCAATTGTAACTAATAGTAAGATGACTGCAGTTCTTCATGGTCTACATCTATGTCTGTTTTGTATTTATATACAGTACACTCCGGTTTTTGTGGAAAAGTAAGTCACAACCGTTGGAAATGGGAAATACATAGTACAAAGTCTCATTTCCTAAAAGTATCAATTAATTAATTAATTAATTAATTAATTACAGAACAATGCTCAAGTCCTGTTTCCACCATTCACCCTATAAATTCCACAGGTAAAGGTGGGCGAATTAGCTTTTATCACTATCCTTGGATACCGATATCAAAATATTCCCATGTGTCCTAATCGGTTCTGTCATTTATTTCTGGAGACGTCTATGTCCAGTTTTTCCAAGTTATCCAGTATTTTACTTCACCGCTTTCGCTATAATAATGGACCGTATTCAGAGAACTGTTTTCACAGCGAGTTCCGTGCTTATTTTTAAGATCGGATCAACTGCGCATGCGTAGTAACTTTATTTACATAAATTACGTTGAATATACGCTTGTAAGTGCTTTAGGCACGGGCATGTGAATCGCACTTGGGTACATACATGTGGATGGGCAGCGTAGAAATATGTACTTGAAAATTTACATAAAAGTGGGTGAGGGGAGGCATTTAAATGAATGCATGGGGGCACGGTTATAGAGAATCACACGGACGGAGCACATATACGCCCGTAAGTACACACGTAAAGAACAGAGTGGTCTAGGGACTTTATATATATATAAAAGCCATTCTGCTCCTAACCGTTATACGCATGCGCAGTAGCGTCAACACCGTTGTGACGCTACTGCACATGTGCAGAGGTTGGGTGCAGAATTGCTCTCCTAAAAAGTGCCCTCCCCAAAGTGTCCCACCAATCACCACCATTTCCAACACCCAAACCCTCCCCCCCCACATCTCTGCCCACCCAAGCTACCAATGGCGTCCCGACCCTTGTATTATACAGCTGCTTGCACTGTTCTCCCCCAACACCACCTCTGCTTAGTGCCTGAGGTGACACAGGGGAATAGCGGGACGTGTGTGTGAGACAGGATCTGGGGGTGAAAAATCCACAGTGTTACTGGCGCTCTGTCACCCAGGCATAAACAGCAGCAGCGGATCCAAAGCCAGGGGCCTGTGGCTCTTCTCCTTCCCAGGAACCAACAGCCCTGGCAACACTGTGCAGAGCGTGACCTGGATCTGCAAGGCCACCCCTTTCATCTTCACCTGGCGCGGGTGAGTACAAGAGGGTCCTTCAGTGCCCGCCTCCTCCCCTTTTTAGTATACATACACACTATATACACACACACACAGTATACACACATACTATATATGCACACATGCACACACACATACACACATTATATACATACTATATACTGCACTCCAACATCAACTCCATAGAAAAGAGGTAACATCTCTATATACTCTATATACACTATATATTATACACTATGGGCCGTATGCAGAGTTTTCCGATATGCTCTACTGTGCATGCGCAGTAATTCTGTAACGTAATCTATGTTACTTGTTGCAACGTAGATTGTGTATACACAGTCTTTAAGACCGCGTATATGCAATCTACATTGCAACAAGTAATGTAGATTACGTTATAGAATTACTGCGCATGCGCAGTAGAACATATCGGAAACCTCCGCATATACAATGCGGCCGGAGCTCTGCATACGGCCCTATATCCATAAATATAAAAGCCATTCTGCTCCTCACCGTTATTCTCATGCGCAGTAGCGTCCATAAAGTTTAAATTTAATGTTTTCCACATTTTAAGTAACTGAACTAACCTAACGTTCCTAGTAACAGTTATTATACTGTATACTGTATAACAGGAAAATATGCTGTCATAAACCAATATATTGGAATCAAATGGAAAGAATTAAACCCTGGCAACTGTATTGCATATAACAGTATTTGATCACCACAGCTCAATGTTAATAATATAAGACTTTTGGATTTTATTAAGAAAATAATACTGCAAATCAGTAAAATTAACTGAACAAAAAGTATTTGGGGGTCATTGTCCTGTTTTATGATCCATGGCCTTTATTAAAAATCGAACTTTTCTCCTCACATTCATGGCACCAAGTATTAGATATAGATATAGATAAGTATTAGATATAGAATACAATCACAATACTTCACTGAACCTCATCAACATCCAATGCTAAGAAAGACATTCTTTTCTTTAGTCAGTCCCCAGTTTATTTTCCTAGGATTTTTGCTCGTTGAGGTGTGTTTTGAAAATTAGGTCTAGTTTTATGACTTTATCTCATAGAAATGAAGACTCCAACAGTACTCTTTACTAGTGTTTTTTTAATTTAAATTAATAAAATACAGACAACCAATACAGAGATTGACAGAGTAGACCAGCTCAGAAGAGCATTTATTTCAGTGAAAAGCAGTTCATTTGCTATATTAAGAGTCCAATAAGTAGAGCATTGCAATAATTTATGTTAGAGACGATAATGCAAAAATCACTGAAGCAGAACAGAAGCTCACAACACAAAGTCTATTCTTAAAGTGAAAAGGTGGTATGACCTGAACTGAGCTTACCCAAAGCTTGAAAGAAGACTTGAGAGATAAAAACAGCCACAGTAGAGGAATTACTGAGAGTAACATCATTTTAGGAAAATGTCCAGGGTGCCAGCTTAGATGACTAGAAACCAAGTACTGGAAGCCAACAGCAAAGTATAGGAGAGATGAAATTTATAACTATGGGCTTGATCCTAAACTAATAACGTTACCTTGGAAGCTGGATGACTTTCTGGCATTGTACGTGCACGCATCATATATTCATCAATGGGACTCTTTGCTTCGGGACTCACTACGATGGGAATTCCTTTCTGGGGGACGTTACCAGACATTGCCTGGGGGAGGCATAGGCATGCAGATAAAGGTAAGTGGACGTTGGTAAATGCATGGAGGTCTGGAACAGGCTCTAGGTAGCTAGTCCAAGGAGAACAGCTGGACAGGTTAAATCAAGATTTGATAATGTGTAAATGCTTTTATAAGCAGATAGATGTCTCAGCATATTATCATGTGCCTTCTAGAGATTCTCAGCATAATTATGGAGATGGAAGGCCTTCATTAGTTCACTGACTACCTTCAGTGAAAAATATTATATACTTAAACAAAACACTAACGTAACATATTACTTTCAAATGACTCTTGTACTAAAGTGTACATGGCATTGTTTTCCCACTAATATCGTTTTTTTTCTTGTTATTCCAGTAAGATAAGGACGTGTTTTTATCAATACAGCAATCATTATATTCAGTCATTTCAATGTATGGTCAAGATTCAGTTTTGTAATTATTTCAGTCTATTTGATGATTGGCCTGAATCTGCAGTGGGCACACACCTGTTACTGGATCCATTAAGTCAAATGTTTTCTTTATGTTAGGTTTATGAAAACAGTGTAGTAGCAACATAATATTACTCTCCAGTAATGTTAGTCCAAAATAATGATATCTACTTGGAAGAAGTATCTCAGGGTGAATGTAGAGAAAGATGAGTAAATTACAGGTTGAGTGTTCCTAATTTGCATGTACAGTAATACACTTGAGAACAATTTTCAGTTGCATTTTGTTTATTAATAGCATGATTTGCAGATCTACCACAAAGACGTTTACTAAGGTGATTATTAACATATATCACATGCCAAATAATATGAGTGGAGCAATCAACTAGGAAGTCTTTTCTCTCCTATACACAAAGGAATGTGGTGACACACATGCAAACACAGGCTCTAAAGAAAGGTGTTGGAGGTGTCATTACTCTTAGTCTGGATAAATCATGATGCATTTAATCACAAAATCAACTGCAATCCCTGGAAAGGGATCTTAGAATCTGGTTCTTTATTCATAGAATTCATGACAGAATATGTTCTTCAACACCACTGTCCCATGGGCAGATTTCCTTTCCAGGCAAAGATATCAATGACTACTAGAGGTCAGCTAACACTTCCAATGCTGCTAGCAAGGGATACATCAACAGCAAGGAGCACAGCAGAGGCTTTACATTTGAAAAATAAGCAATGATCTTTCTCCCTGTTGTCATTTTATTTAGTATTAAGCTTGTTTAGATACTGGCTACATGCAGATACATGAAGCTGTTTCATAGGGATGCAGTTGCCGGTTCAACCAGCCCAATTTCAACAATGATTAAGCTGCCAGCTGCATGCCGGCTGTATCATTTTGCTTAAACATCTATTCATAGAAAATTGCATTTGGCAACAGGTATCTATTTTCCCATCCCCAATGGTTACAGGCTGCTGCGGCTGCGGCGGGTATAAGATTAGGATTAGGTTGCGGTAGATATTAGGTTAAGGTTAGGTTTAGGCTACAGGACATGGAAAGTTAGGGTTAAAGAAGGGCATGGTTAGGCTGTGGAATAAGGAGGGTTAAGGTTAGGAGTGGGTTAAGGGTAGGGTTAAGTAACAACACTTACCTGTAAGCGGATGACTCTTAGCGGTTGCACAAGTCTCAGCACCGCCGCAAATGGAGACTGGCGGCAATCTACGTTCAACGGCTTTCACAAAACAGACCATTGTGCCAGCAAACCACATCCGTTTCATAATCCATCGTTTTCAGAAGTGATTTTTCCCAGCATGCATTTTATAGGAAAGTACCATACGTAATGCGAAATTAAACAAACCTTATTTCTAAGCAACAGATGCTAAGTAACATTTTGACACCTCCTGGTGTTTGGAGTTTTGACTGAAGTAAACCAATCAGTGTATGCAATGTAGGAAGCTATTTTGTGAAACTAGTTAAATTTTTTATGTTGCAATATAATTCTACAATATATCAAGTCCTGCTTACACTTTCTATTTCACTAGTTAGAGTAAAATTAAATTGTGATTATAATAGACAAGGTGACATGGAAAGGTCCCTGTATTTTTCTAACATGTAAAACCACAGGTTAGAGAGTAACATTTATTCCATACAAAGAAGAGGTCATGTCCTAAGCAAATATTTTCCCTGTTCTGTTTTGTTTCATATTGCCTGAACCCTATCAATTATATTCTTGTGTGATGTAGACTTAATACACTTCAGTGATCAGCATACACATCTTGTTTTGTGCCACATCCTAATTTGTGCTTTTTAGCTTTAGGGGAAGCCAAGTGATTTCTTGAGTAAGTCTAATCATTACCAGTCTATTTTTTCCAGCCTCGGATTGTTTTTATATTTAATCATGAAAAGTCTTCTTCCAATATATATATATATATTTTTTCTGTATTGAATGTTTTAATATATTTTTGAAGTATAGCTGGTCTAGAACTGTAAGAATTTGCTTTATTTTTAAAGTGCCTCATGTGGAAATATTAAGACTATAAAATTTGTTAAGAAAAGAGCATTTGAGCGTCATGTGATACTTGATGTTGTTGTCAAGAGCAGTGATTCTCTATTTCTGGGAGTTATTTTAATGTAGATTTTATGTTACAATGATTATTATTATTATTATTATTATTATTTGTATGATTTGTAACGGGATACACACTAATGTAAAAGCTCAGTGATATAATAGAAAAAATGAAAAGTCATGTGACCTGGATACCCCGCTACTGAATTTATGACTATGATCACTTGACAGATTGAAATGAATATCTCTATATCAGTTGATTAGGTCAAAAAAAGAGCTGATTTATGCACATAAGTCAGCTCTGAGTAGGCACTGCGCATGCAGAACCCAGCCACCCAGCCACACTATCTGCAAGCAGGTATGCAGTTACGTAGTTACGCAGTGTAGAGGGGAGTGTACTCCCCTCTAACAGTAGTCAATCTGGAAACTTATGTATCCTGAAGCCTACCATAATAATTACTACTTGATCTACATCCGCATGGACACATATCAAAGCATAACGTGGCTATACCCACCCCGTCCCCTCTTTTAAATGCCTGGTTGATGGAGTTATGAAGGGCTGGCTGGCCCCTTCAATGTACCTACAAACGTACGTAGCTAAGTAGTCTGTAGGTACGCGGCTAGCGGAACATCTGGCACACATGCGCCAATGTTCCAAGACAGGGGACTTTGCGCAAATGACTTGTGTGGTGTAGATAGTGTAGTTATTTCACAAAAAGTTTAAGATTTAATTAAAAACATAAACGCAATAAATAATAAAACAGTAAAATCATTTAAAGTATAAACTAATCTGATTTTTCCAGGTCTACAATTGCCTTAACATTGGAATCACTTAATCAGTAGCAAGCAGCTTTAATTTCTGACTTATATAGCCACATATGTAATTCCATATGTCCGTGCTTTTGTGTTCTAAACTGCGAGACAAGCAAGGGTTAAAAACATCTGAAGAGAAAGGGCTCATATAAAAGCTAACTAGTCAGTTACAATTATTGGATATTGAGAATCAAAATAATGATGCAAGCATGATAATGTCCATTACATTCACAGCCAGTTAATTTGTGATTATCCCTTACCAACTGGAACATCACTGAATTAGGATATAGGTAATTGTATTGGGAAGTATTTTTACTAACAGGGTCCATATGTATAACAAAGTTGTAGCAACACAACAGAGTCTACGTAATTCACACAGAGATATACAATAAAACAGTGACTAGGATATATATTCTATGCTTAGTGTAACATAAATGCAGTTTTTTCAAGTCAATAAATTACGTAACATGCAGATCAAGTTCATTGGAATTCCTATAAGAAAAGTTTTCACATTTTCCAAAATTAGCTTATTTTCTTTTTTATTTTTGTACATTTACTAAGCAAATTAAACTAATATATCGGTATTCTGAATGCTTCTTTATTGGCATATGTATATATTTATTTTACCACTGTTTGTACACTTCACAAAATAAGTTATATGTTGTATAAATTAAGAATAACAACAATAAGGTTATCCATTTTCTCAGGTAAATATATATTATAAACACAAATTCAAAAGACTTTTCTGTCCTCAAAGCACACTGCAGATGAAAACTGTTTCCATGGAAACACAAATTGCTTCATCACTTTATCAGTTAAACCTAAAAGTGTGACTTTTGATTCTAAATCATCAATAAACGTTGATTATGCTTTATGTAAACAAAGTGGCACAAAATCAGACAAATGTAAATCAATTACAAAAATAAAAGCAGAAAGACAATGCAATTGACAAATCTTGTGTTGCAGATCTTCGGAAAATGTATTTACCTCATTATGTTTTGTTTATTTGTGTATGCCATTCATTTTATTCTTTATTTTATTTACTACAAGTTATTTGCTGAAAATGAACTGTAAACATTTCAATAAGACTGCAGATATTTCAGATATGCTATTCACCGTATTGGGCTATTGTTACACTTTCATGCATACTACTTACACACGGAGGTCTCACAGTCTGTACAGAAGAGGGGGGTGAACTCCCTTGTCACTCACCTCTCTCGTGTGGTTTTGGCATCACTTACACTTCCATAACCCTACCTTAAGTCTGTCATGCAGATTAGCAGTCTATCTGAACGCAGAACCACATAGAAGTACTTAAACTTGCCCATAATGTAACTTTTAAATACTGCTTGTTGAATGGATCTCCAAGTGCACAGAACTTAGTTTTGTATGCCTGGAGAACTGTATCTGGCGGACATATGCTCCAAACTTCCGCAATCTGCAATCAGGTGTTGTACAGACCTCTGAATACGGCCTATTGTTTTGTTGTATATTAGGCTAGTTTTAGCATATTAAATAGATTTTATTGTCAGTGCTTTTATAAACCAGCTGATATAATTATTTTTATTCTCTCACATAACTTGTCATCAGGGCTGGTGCTAGCATGTCTGGTGCCCCCTGCAAAAAATAAATTTGCACCCTTCTCCTTTCTTATTTGATAACTCCCCCCAGTATCCCCATTTTTGTGCCTGCAGCCCCCCCAGCCACCCTCCCAGTACTCCCATCATGTGTCTCCAGCCTCCCGACCAGTACTTTAATCATGTGCCCCCAGACTCCCCACCCCTACTATCCCCATCTTGTGCCTGCAGCCCCCCCAGCACTCCCATCATGTGCCACCATCCCCCAAGTACTGCCATCATGTGTCACCAGCCCCCTTTCTCAGTACTCCTATCATGTGCCCCCATCCCCCCCAATAATCCTATCCTGTGTCTCCAGCCCCCGCCCAGTACTCCTCATGTAAAACCAGCCACTTCCCCACCCCAGTATTCCCATAATGTGACACCAGCGCCTCCTAATGTTTTTCCTAACTTACCTGAGGCTTCCTGCGCGGTGCTCAGAGCTGACATCTGACATCAGCCGCTCTGTGTAACTGCCGCAGCAGCTCATGCAGGAACCTCCTGTATGAGCTACCTGCGGGTCTCTCCAAGGCTGCGCCGCATCCGACGCCTAAGACAGCGGGGGATAGCAGGCGGAGGGCAGCTCCTCTCTGGCTTGGAGCCCCCCTTCCACGCTTCCCCCCGCTTACCGGGTTCCGCCAGCCCTGCTTGTCATCAAATATAATATATTATGCTACAGTGTTAACATTGAGACTTATCCCATTCATACCAGAGAGTTATTTATAAACTTTTTTCCTTTTGCTCATTAAACAACAATCTAAGTAAAAGTGTGTTTTATGTACAACACATTCTTTACTTGTGCTGCTATTAATATACAATACCAGTGATACAAGAATAACCACAGTCACATTTCATTTGATATATAGATATGTGATAGAGGGGTGTGGGTTTCCGCTGAGAAAGGCCCTGTTTCGAAATGGCCATTCTCCCCCAGACAGACTGGCTGGGAAATCAATTGCTTTTGCCACTGAAGACTCTGATCTGAATAGTAATTATAAATGTACCCAAATTAAGTATACCATTTAACCCAACCCATACCCTAATCCTTACCCTAACCCTCCCTTACCATGACCCTAACCCTCCCTTCCCTGCAGCCTAACCCTAAGACTTTCTTCCCTGTAGACTAACCCTAAGACTCCCCTCCCCGTAGCCTAAACCTAAGACTCCCCTCCCTGCAGCCTGATCCTAAATTTCCCATCCCAGTAGCCTATAGTTAGATTCTCCTACCCGCAAGCTGACTCTAACCTTAACCCTCCCCTTCAATGACTGTATGCATTATTTTATTTGCATATTTTAAAACACGTTGCATGAGTACAACTTCAATTCTTGCACAATGAATTGGATGTTAAACATCTTTTAGGCAATCAGTCTGAAGACGCTATCAATCAAAAAATAATTATCAAATTAACATGTGGTGGATATCACAATGTGAGCACAGATTTGAAGAGAAGAGAAGATTTGAAATATTTGTATAAACATTAATTATTTGGTATATTTATTTTTCAACATTGTCCTGGATTAATGTGTTTATTATTTGTTCACTGTATTTGTATTATTAACACACTTATATGATGTTAAACTAGACACAGAGGTAGATGTAAATATTTAAAATGTCACAGTATAAAAGCCATACTGTAGAAGATTTGAAAATAAAACTGTTTATATCATAGGATCCAATAAAGTATAAGTTAGAATAGGAACAAAGGCAAAAGGTGTTGTTTTTTTTTTTTAGATTTTCTAGAAATATGCACCAGTGGGGTTAAATACCATTTACAGTATATATACAATTAGTAAACACTAAGTTATAGATACTATTAACTCCACACAGCAAATAAGAAACAATAAAACAATTAAAATATATGTTTCTGTTTGCTAATTTTACATACTTTTTTATCCATATCTTTCTGGAGTTTCATTGCCCAATTGCTCATAAAGGTATACATAAAAGTTATATAAAATTAGAAAAATAGGTGCGCTTTTCTACACCTTGTAATATAAAATAATAATAATAATAATAATAATAATAATAGTCCAGACTAGAGTAGGTCCACAAGAGTCCAGCTAACAAGCACCAGGATATAGAACACAGATTAGAGGGCTGATTCAGAGAACCATTTTCCTGGGGAGTTCCATGCGTATTTTTAGGATCGGATCAACTGCACATGTGTAGTAACTTTATTTATGTAAGTTATGTTGAATATACACTCGTAAGTGCTTTAGGCTTGGGCATATGAATCGCACTTGGGTACATACATGTGGATGGGCGGAGTAGAAATCCGTACTTGCAAATTTACATAAAAGTGGGTGGGGGGAGGCATTTAAATGAACACATGGAGGCGCGGTTATAAAGAATCACACAGATGGAGCACATATACGCACATAAGTACACACGGAAAGAACAGAGTGGTCTATGGACTCGTAAGTCACTGACCACATGTCCGGGAGAGGGGAGTGTCGGGGGTTGTTGGTGGGTGTTTCCTTACTCCGGCCGTGCGTATAATTGCGTACATAAAAAAAACGGATCTCTGAATACGGCCCTAGATCTGCGTCTTCCCTTCTATAGTAGAACACCCTCTTTCGGAACTTTAGAAGAAATAAAAAAAAAAACTGTAAGCAAAGGGGCGCTTCCATAAATAAATAGATCTCATTTACAGCAAAGATCAAGTTAAAGACTGACATGAGGACCAGTTGAATCCTGCTGTTACTTGTGTCAGTCTTCACCTTGGGAGTCAGAGCTTGCTATACTGTCCAGCAGGAAGCCAGCAGTTGACAGCATTACCTGCCCAAGGTGATTACTCACATACAAGCTTGGGTTTGATACTTTGCATTTTAATAGCTTGGTATGCTGTTCTTTGAAGTAAATTATATCTATTTTACTAAAGAAGTCTATTGTACTATGAAGTGCCTCTTTGTTTAATATTTATATATCCTGGTAAAAATACTGACCGTGACTGTATCTGCCGTCCTCATTATCATAGCATTGGTTTACTCTCCCTTTTGGCAAATTCATTGATTAATTGCATATCATTGGCACTCAAGACGCAATTTAAAAAAAACTGGGGTTCTCATATTTAACATTACTGATAAAATGTTTGCTGGAGGAACAGAGAGATATTATCATAAGCCATGCAGAATCAAACAAATTATAAATTCATTCGAGGAAGATGTTTCATCTTGCAGAGAAAAAATTCTCTATCCCCACCACACACACAGACAGTCATTTTATACATATATTTTGGCAGAACACTGTGTACACATTTTCTGATTTCTAATTATGGTTTTTGCATTGCTGAGCTACACTGTCTTAATTTATTAATGAAAAACAAATTTACTAATTCTCATCCAATCTGTTTCTATCTCAGATGTTTTCATTGTCCCTGGAACAAGCAAGCACCATATTTGTACAGACAGGATATAATGGAAATGTTTATGACACCTGTTAATGTGCTTACAAGATGTTGTTAAAAGTTCCTTGATTAAAGTTATTATGACACGAATGTCATGTTATGATGAGTAATATACATAGTGGAAGATTTCTAAACAGAATATGTCTTATCTTAATTAATGTTAAATCCCAGATTTGCAAGGACTGTGTGTTGTTACCTTTCATGTGATATGAGGTGATGCCATAACATTATCATGGTTTGTCTAAAAATGAATAATATCTCCCAGAGTATATATCACTATATCCTATAATCTGCAATCCTATGTTCACATTTTTGGACTATATGACATCCTTTATTTATAGGTATATAGGTTTAACTGTGGTTGGTCTGTTTGAGGAAGAGATTTACTGCCACACTCCTGATACCATTGTTATATGTAGTTGGTTACTCAGATCAGAAGCAAGCTGCCACTTTAACGCCACTCCACCCTTCAGCACTTGTAGGGCAGGTGCTACCTCAATTTCAGTTGGTGGCATAGCAACAGACACATTTTTTCTTCTGATTATACATGGTTGCCAGTATGATGCCAGATACTGAGCAGCTGATAGCTTCTATGTATTTCAGCAAGCGTAGTTTACTAAGAAAAAAATAGTCTTCCCCCCCAGTCCTTCAGCCTATAAACATTTATCATCCACTTGCTGATAGCTTGCCTGAGACAGTGTGCTGAACATTGAGCCCGATGCAGACATCCACAAAAAGGGGCAGTTCCCAATACCAAGGAATAAAAAAGGTCTGTATTTTGTGACCGCACACATGCTGTGCTTAACTACTCATCTTCATCTTCTGGAATCAGAATTCAGTACTGATTATTTCTCTGTGCCATTTCCAAAAGCAGGGCAAGACAGGCCAGGTGCTTAGTGGAAGGGGGAATGTATAAAAGCATACCATGCGCCCTTTGCCCTATCCAGATTTCTGATAAATCCCCATTTTAAGCGAGGATGCATCGGAAATCTTAAGCTACCTACTTATCTTAACTACCTTTTATCCTACTGCAAATACTCTGCTACTAAGGGTACAATTTTATTCTTAGCTGTGAGTGTGAAACAAAAATGCATTCAATACCCTTAGTGAGCATTATAAATACAGTGCTTTTCAGACTAGGGGCCGTATTCACAGATCCGTTTTCACATGGATTTGCGTGCGTATTTTTAGGTACGTTTTAGCTGCGCATGCGTAGTAACTTTATTTACAATAGTTACGTAGAATATACGCACGTAAGTGCTTTTGGCACGGACATGTGAATCGCACTTGGGGACATACGTACGGAGGGGCGGGATTGAAATACGTACCTGAAAAGTTACATGAAAGAGGGTAGGGGGAGGCTTTAAATGAGTCTTTGAGGGGGCGGTTATATTGAGTCGCGTGTATGGCATACATATAAGCACATAAGTACATACATAAAGTTAGAGGTGCTCTATGGCGGCGTAAGTATACGATTGAGAGGGGAGTGTCATGGGTGTTGGTGAGTGTTGGCTTGCTACGTATGTGCATATAATTGCGTACTTTTAAACAAACGCATTTCTGAATACGGCCCTAGGCAGTTAATAAACTGTAGGCAGAAACATTGGTCACTTTTCCCTGTTTTGAGTTTATAATTGCTTTATCTCGAAGTCATTTATAAAAACTTTTTGAAATCACTGAGGATATATCACATATAAGTCCAGGAGCTTTGTAGTCAGAATCAGGGAGCTTTCTAAGGTATTATAGTAAAACAATGTATTTGGTCAACATGACATTTCTAACACTATTAAAGACCGTAGTTAGACTAAATTATTATTATTATCATTTCTATATTAAATACCACAAGGTGTCCACAGCATCGTACAAAAAACAACAACAAAATACAGTAAAGACATACAGGGTAGGGATGGGCAGCATAGTACATAATAAAATACAATATAAATATAAAAATGTTACAAAAATGTGAAGCAAGCACAAACAGCAAGGCAAAATGAGATTGAGACTGAGAGGGAGCCACCAGGTGGGGACAGGGTAAAAGTGTAGCAGAGGGGTACAAGACGGTACAAACTGAGGGGAAAGTGGTAGAGGAAGGAATAACACTAGGATGGAGAGCCCTGCTAACGTGAAATAACGTACTAAGTGGGAGGGATGGACTTACAGAAGACATATGGAGGGGGAAGGAAGTGGACTGCTGGTGTGAGCGGAGGAGAGGGCAGTCTAAATGGTATTCAAGAGGATTGAGCATATTCACACTTAAGAAGTTGTGGCTTCTTAAGTGCAGTCCTCTTGGAAATGACCTACTTCGCATTCGCACCTAACTCATTCTGATCTGTGAATACGATCCAATATGTTTTATTACTGTGACTTCAGGACCTACAATCTCATTTGTAATATTCTTTCATACATCACAGAACAGTGATCACATTGAGAATGATTCAGAACATTGATGAAAGTTGTTTCTATCTTACAGACTGTCAGAATGTTTATTGTGATACCTTTCTATTGTATTTGTTGAATCCATCCAAGGAAATCTTTTTCGATGTTGTATAGTCAACTGATTTCTATAAGTGAGGCTGCTCACTGTTTTAAGAAGGTCAGTCAGTGATACACTTTGTTTTGTATATTTACATGTTTTGATGATCAGAAATGCATCTTAAATTTAAATTTTATCTGCTACAAATGATAACATATGGACTAATTAGTACTAAGATTTATATAACCTTACCACTAAGTACAAAGTAAAGACTAAAAAGGAACAAATAGCATATTTTGTATTGTGTAAAAATCCTTAAAAAAATAGCTAGTTACATTTCTGTTGATTTTACATTTTTTCATAATTTTTGCCAAGGATATTCCTTAGAAATGTAATTATTTGTTGAAACCTATTAACTATTTTTAAACAGACCCAAATAGATAATAGATAGATAGATAGATAGATAGATATTAACCCGAATCCAAACCTCTGTGCTTTAACTGCATGCATGGAGTTCTGGAAGTCACTCCCCTTTGCTGTGTGGACTTTAACTTTGTCACGCTGCCATAAGGCAACCTTAAGTCTTTTGTGCAGATTAGTGGTCCACATGACCATGATCCGCATAGAAAAGGAAAACCCTGCCCTAACTGTAAAATTTCAATGCAACCCCACTCCCCGCCGCCCACCTTACAGAGTTTAGGCGGGCAGAGGGGTATCTTCAGATCTCCAGGTGTACGGAACTAAACTGAACTTGCAGAATTCATCTAATGTACAGAGGTTTGGATCCGTCTTTTCTATATTGAATCTTGCTAAAAGATTGAAAGTATATTTCATAAACATTCTCAGTGAAACCCCTGCAGGTCTTGCCATAAGTCCCAGGAAGGGAAAGGGAAAGCACAATGTAAAAGGTCATTTCCAGATTTCTGTCATTCTTTTTGGGCCATTACTTCCACTGCATACCTACTGGACTAAAGTTCCAATATGAGGATTCTATTTGGGACATATCCAAAAACAGTGTTTATATAAACCCTCATTGAAACTCCCACTTTAAAAATCCAGCATTTGTCAACGAAGGGAAATTACAAACAACATTAAAGAAAACCATATCTATCTTGGTTTAATGATTTTATTAAAGAAACTCATACATACAGTGCATATAATGTATAGCAGAGCTATTAAGTATCATGTGTTTGTAACAAATAAGTGTATAGGGACATGTAATATGTGGGTACATATAGTAAATGATAATGGGATGCAGTCGCTACCTCGAAAAAGCTGTTTGTGAAAAAGAGCCAGCCAAAAGTTAATTTCGAAAACAGTGCTAATTCGAAAATGTTATTAATGAATGGCTAAGTATATAGATCAGCATATTTAACCATTCTTTTATTTGGAAATCGCCGCAGACCCATCGTAGACCCATTGCACTGACGCAGACCCACCGCGCCGGAATGGAGAGGTGAGTATTATAGGGGAGTCTACAGGGTGTAGTTGTCTATGGGAGTCTTCAGGTCAGGGTCAGGCTGCATGTAGGTGAGTCTCAGGGTCAGGCTGCGGGGAAGGGAGTCTTAGGGTTAGGCTACAGGGAAAGAATTCTTAGGGCCAGGTTGCAAGGAAGAGAGTCTAGGGTCAGGCTGTGGGGAAGAGAGGGTTAGGGTATGGAAAGGTAGGGTAAGGGTAATGGAAGGGAAGGGTTACAGTTAGGGTAATGGAAAGGGAGGATTAGGATAAGAGGTGGGGTTACATTAATACTCCCCATTCACCGCTGCATCTTTCTTCTTTGGTTGATTGATTGATTCTCCTCAGAGAGGCAGAAGCAATCGATCCCAGCTGGTTCGAGATTGGCTTGGAGAAAACAGCCCTTTTGACCCATACCCATGATAATAATGCAAAGTGATAATATTTTATTCACTGCAATACATTTTAATTTTCAGGTTTATTTTCCTAAGCATGGTTCAGTCATCTTCATATTTTAATTTATGTTTGTAAAAAAAATACTCTACATTTGTATTAGAAAATGATGGATAAATAGAAAGATATTCACACTGAACTATGTGTTGGTACTTAGGAAATCAGTAACTAAAGTATACAGAAATTTCAACATCATTTATTATTAAACTATTGTATTTGCAGAACCAGTCCATGTCATACCTAGTTCATAGTCTTAAGTTTACTTATGTAACAATACATTTTATTGAATTTGTTGTCTATTTGCTTGTCTGTTAACCAATAACCTTGTACACACCCTTTCCTACACTTGTGCCACAGTCCTTGAAACATGCTGTTAAGTAGCTGTGTAACTATAGGGTGTTAAGAAATGTCTTGGAAATTGGAGAGAGGGTGGGCACAGGGGTGTGTTTTGCAGTTTCTTTATTGAAATAAACTAATAATACCTAATTGGATGTCAGTACTGGTGCTAACTAAATGATGATTGCTCTAGATTGATATATGTCATAAACCTAGAACAATACCAATTATGGTCTACTGTGAGTATGGGTTCTACAGTATATTGTTAACGTCTCATATTACTTGTCACTGAATTATAAGCTCCTATAGTACAAATGAATTTAGGTGACTGCTATATGAAATGGAAGGAAAATAGTGACAAGCGAAAGTGAATTAGTTGTTCTAAATTTTAAAATCCCAGTGCAATAGAAGATGGTCATTTATTTTTCAAAGTAAAGCCTCAATTATATGAACTTGAAGGATGATGGCAAGTTATCACAATTACAATTCCATTCTACTAAATTGTTAGGTATTTTTTTTATTAGCTTGAAATGAAATGATCAGCACATGGCAATAGCAGACACAGGAGGCCTATTGCAATATTAATTGCTGTACTCAAATGCAGTACATAGTGTATGTATTCTGGAAAAGCCATCATGTCAGTTCATTCAAAATCTGCTAATTCACAGTGTTCACTGTATTTCTTGAAGTTGCCATGCAGTAACAGAAAAAAATTCTTCAGAAAGAAGCTGTTAACATGTCCTTTGCTGGAAAATTGAAATAGCTTTTAGACAACTGTAAATCCAGAAGTCCTGCTACAATCCCTGCAGTAATGGTCAGGTCCTACTGCTCATGGGCCGTATGCAGAGAAACGTTTTCATGGGGAGTTCCGTGCGTATTTTTAGGATCGGATCAACTGCGCATGCGTAGTAACTTTATTTACGTAAGTTACTTTGAATATACACTCGTAAGTGCTTTAGGGACGGGCATGTGAATCGCACTTGGGTACATACGTGCAGATGGGCGATGTAGAAATCTGTACTTGCAAATTTACATAAAAGTGGGTGGGTGAGAGGCATTTAAATGAACGCATGGAGGCGTTCATTTAAAGGCGCCAATAAGCATGCCAAAGCATACATTGCATAATTTCATTTGAATTTTTATAAAGTTCTAAATTACAAATCATTAATGTGATTTTGTTGTTCCAAAAGTAAAGTGTGTATGCAACTCAGACCATCTGCCCAACGATTGATTCTCCATCTACTTCAAGCCCTTTGTGGGGGTACATATTTCAACTTTATAGAGCAGAGGGTTATGGGTAAAGTCCTTGGTAATGTCATTTAAATGTAACGCTGAGTGAGTGCCCAGTGTTAAAGTATTACAAATTGTAATCTAATTTTAGCATACTGCAAGATTGCTCTGCTCACATACTGGTTTCAAATTATTGTTTTGCTTTTTGTTATACAGAAATTTTGTGGCAAAAAATAAATAAATCTTTCATGTTTTGCCTCTGGCTTCAGTAGTTGTTTGTGCTTCTTTTCAATAAATTATATTGTAACATTTCTAACTCATGTGTTTACATTCTTATAAAGTGTATTCTATTTTCTGTTCTTGAACAATTGTTATGAAGATCCTATGTACAATACCAATATCAGTGAACAAAATAGAACCATATTATAGGTATGCCAAGGTGAAAGAGATAGTCAACTTTCTGACTTTATCTTGGTTTAATTATAATAAATCTTTGTAAGCGATACACTGACTATGTCTGAATGCAGTTTTTTTCCCTTATTAATTCTCAACAGTCGGTCAGATTAACTGCTGCAACAAAGAACCGTGTTACATTATATATTATATTTCATGAAAGGAAATTAAATTCAGGTCCTTTATGAGAAAGGATCTTGTGACATTCACAAATGTAGATTTGAAATGATACTTATTAGGAAAGAAAACTAATATCAACACAAACATTTTTAACATGTTAACCAAGAATGAAATGCAAATCTATTGTCATTATTATAGTTAAATACATGCTGATTGCATGTTTTATTTATTATATGCTTGTTATTTCTAGTTTAATTTATAAAAATAACAGGTTTTTTCTTTGAATGGGTTCTAAATATAAAAACAAATAAATGCAACCTGCCTAATACAAATTAAAATGCTCCACAGATACTTCAGTAACCATTGTTATCTAGTAAGATGCAACATTTCAAACTTGGAGCTTCCTTCAGATATAGAAAGTGCTTCTACAATGCGGGAGATAAAACAGTGGAGGAAAGTGACGGGTTCAATGTATATATATATATATGCCTGTGTGCCTGCCAGACAATGGGGTAGATCAACAGCTATGTATTACAGGGGAATTACACATGTCGATTGTGTAATTCCCCTGTCCTGTAGGTTGTGTGCATGCGCACCACTTACTACGATAGCGTAACGGCTGGTGTGCGTAACTATGTTACGTGTGCCAGTGGTTACGTAAAAGGGTTGTTCCCTAATTTACGGACGTCGCATCTCCGCCATAGAGGCGGCTGCAGACCTAGTCGTAAATTTTAAGGTAGGAATCTAGACACGTAAATGTCCAGATTTTACTACCTTGAGCGGAGGCGTGCACTCACTGCTACGCTATCATACATACTGGCCTCGCAGGCACATAAGGTGTGCGTAGGTCAGGATCTGGCCCAATGTGAGCAATGTGATATAATAAAACATGGGTTCTAAAGGGTTCTTAATATGGGTTCCAAAGGTTGTGTGTTGCTAAACATCTTAGACTGCCAGATCACTTGTTCTGTTGCATAGTAGTCCTGCAAGATTTACATCTAACCATTACTAAACCATTACTTCCCTCCAGAATATTTGGGTTGTAGCAAATTTTGAGGCATTTTAAAAGACCCAAAGAGATATTGCAATCTGGGGTAATGTGAACTGTTAGCATTGAAGAGTTGGTGGAAGTTGCTGGGAGTCAGAGCAATAGAACAGCAGGACAACAGCATACACAGGACAAGGATTCTGCTGATCTAAAGCTGCCTCTCCCTGCTGGGTATCTAACTACAAAACAGCCAATCAGAGCTGGAGAAATATGCAAGCATTTCCTTTCCTTTGTTTCTGTTGCTAGCAGATTAGCCCGGCTTTTCATGCTCCTATTTGCATTTACCTATAAATTGATTGAGCAACTTCCATTTTGTGTGCATTCCTGTCATGATGCCTAGCTCCTAAACCCACCTTGCTACTCTGGGAGCCTCCAATGGGGGCCGTGACCTGCTAAGAACCTGCAGTATGGGCCTATCTCCACAATCAGACGCTCTGTGAAGACCAGACCACAGTTATCCACAATGCTCTGATGGGCAGTTATCCCAGGAAATGTGACACAGGGTACCTAAAAAAAGGAAACTACTTGGATGATAATTTCCAACTACTATGTATATAAAAATTGCCATCCATATATTTATATTTTTAATTCTGAAATTATTTTTAGGATTAGTTGTCCTCCAACGATCTTGTTTTGCTTTATAACAAGGATTTGATCTCTGTTTCCATTTTTCCCCTTGTGGGCTCTGTATTTAGTTCTTTGTGGATTGAATTGTTAATATGCAGTTTATATATCATAATATGAAGATCATTTTTTCTTATTCTTCATTGACATTTGCTATTGGCTTGTTATGGTTCATTCATCTGCAAGGTATTCATTGAGTGCCAATTTTCTCCTATCGCTTCAATTATTATTTCGATCTTGGAGATGTATTATTTCTTTTTCCAGTATTGAGAGCTTTTGTAGTATTTCCTTTAAATTTATCAATATTAGAGAAAAGGAGCATTTGATGAACCACTTATCATTGAATGTGTTTGATGTTTTAAACTCTGTTGCTAGAGCCAAAGTTTGTTAGTTTATAACATTCAATACAAACATACAGTTTTCTTGTGTTAAAATAGGGTTGAGGCACAGTAGTGGACAAAATACAGAGAACAACTCATGTACACAACCAGACACTTTGAAGACCACAACAAAAGTTTATTTGGAAAGCTATTATTAGACCCCTTTTTGGAACAGATTCAAGTAAATCAGATAGTGATGCATAAAAGTCACAACACATTATCAGCTCCTCTGTACAATGACAAAAAAATGAGTAACCTGCACAGGCATAAAGAAATTAAAAGTGAAGATAAAAGCACTAATTAATACTGTTTTCAGCCACAAAAGAGTGAAATCATTCAAGTATAAAGTGCAGATAGTGCAGTTAAAGACCTAATAAATCTATGAAACAAAAAAAAAGAATGGGTATCTTATTTATGTGCACTCATCTATTACCTCACCAACAATGGATAATGTCAAGATAATAAAAACAAATTAGTTATGGTTTAAAAAAGTTAAATATGAAAAAAAAAAGAAAATGGTGTAACAGTAAGGGAAGAATGAAATTAACAAAACTACTCAGCTCCAAGAATAAATTTTCTACAGGCAGTACAAAAAAAAGTATTGTACTTGGGACTTATGCCCCATATTTTTGGAGCTATAGGAATTATATAGATATCTGTCACCTAATAATTGTGATTTAATAATCAAAAATAAATAGCTCAACAATAGGGTATTAATATGAGGTAGAGATGAGCACCGAGCCCTGTCTTTTGGTTTTGGTTCTAAGTTTTCGTAGTGTTTTGGATTTGGTTTTGTCAAAAAAATTTTATGTTTTGGTTTTGGATCTGTATTTTATTTAAAATTCCTAAAACAAAATGCTAAAATCAAGTAATTTTTATGTAGGACAATATCTATGGTCCCTTCCACAGTAAATATATAAATTCTATATTTTATAAAATGTTTTTAAAAAACAGGACTTGCTGCAGGGTGAGGAATATAGAAGCTGCTTTTAACCTTTATATTCCTATTACTTTTTAGCAGACTAAAGGCCAGATTTTAGCATTTAATTAAAATTAGACATTTTCTGTATGTAAAAAGAAAGTGAGAGCTAGAATCTGATTAGTTGCTATAGGCAACATCTCCACTTTTCAAAACCTGCAGCTTAGTAAACCTGGCCCTAAGGGTTAATGGCTCTTAGCACTTGTATGAGTGGCAGAATAGTTGATGCAGCCTTGTCATCCTATTGGCTGATCAACGCTGCAGCCTTGTCACCCTATTTGCTAATCCCCCCTCCCCACCTATGTGCATGATTACTGTCTGTGGTAGATCCTGATGGATACATGGACCGCTCACACTGTCACTTCATTTAAAATGTTTGGGGAAACTTGGACCCTTGCTATGGTAACTGCCCTGTGGTGAGATTCCTCTTCTATGTCTTTCTAGCCAACAAGCCAATGAAGCCACACTCCTTTTCACGACACCCATGAAGCCACGCCCCTTTCAAGTTAATGTTTTTTTTCTTTCTTTTTATTAAATAATCATTTTGGGGGTGTTTCTGGGCTGCCAGAATCCCCCCATGAGTGCCCCACTGAATCCCTGACAGTCTAGCTGTGATCTTTCTTACCTTGTGTGTAGCTCCAGCAATGGCATGTGAGGACTGTTTCTTCAGCGGGGCTGCAGGGGTGCTGCTAATAGGGTGGATTGGATTAAAGGTGAGTGCAGGGGGGATGGTTGCCCCATAGCAACTGCACCCCTAGCATCCACTATAGGTGCACCCCTGATATCACTCATCCCAGGCATTCTGTTCAGTTTTTTCCACTCAGCTCAATAAAGTTGTAGTTGTTAAGCAAAATAAAGTCTCCACAAGCCTGCCTGTGTTTTGCCTCGATTACAAATCTGAATTTGGTGGAAGGAACTGAGGCATGGCTCGGTATGACTGGCAACCCCAAAGTTCGAATGTGTCGGATTTCATGAAATCTGAACCACTCATCTCATAGTATCAGGTAAAGTAAGGTAAAAAAAATAATAATGTTAACATGCTTATCAACAGTAAAAATTTTATATATATAATGCAAATGACATGACATTTGCATGTGCTTTATTGGAGTCTACAACATTGTGAGTAGTTATCCTAGACATTTGTGGGTTCTAATTTTCTTTTCCTTGGAATGGTTAAATGTGTTATACCTATATGCTTTCTTTTTATTGTAGTTACAAATGAATGTACATTTTAGTCTGAATATCTCATTTTTTCTATGTAACTGGTACTGACATTATAGTAATCTTTCTCCCATAAACACCTACCCTTTTCTAATAGTTCTTTATTCAGTAAGACAAAATCCTTATAAATCACAATCAGAACTGAGTATAGTTAAACATAAAAGTATCCTTACTTTACCTCAGGATGTTGGTGAAGTCAAGCAGTCTCTATTCTTGTGAAACACAATACATGTGTTGCTGAATTTAGTGGTGTAGCAATGCAATATTCTGAATATAATTTTTAATTATAGTAGCGACAAAACAATAGCTAAAGTATACATGTTACATCTCAAAGAATTTATGCATAACAACTGTAAAATAAAATAACTCATAGATTTCACTGCATGGTGTAGAACAAATTAATAGCTTTACTATCATCAGAGCTATGCAATTACATTTTCAAAAATAGAATAATTCAGTGATACAATAACTTGTGCAGATTAGATATTTGAGATCCACTGACTTTTGTTCAGAAACTTATCCATAAGAAAACATTAACCAAAATTCTTGAAATAATTGATTTCAACTGGAACATTATAAAATAATTGATTTTAAGATGTCATTGAACACTGGGCGTTAAGGCAGCTACTGTACTCTTTACTTTCGATGCCCCCATTTTTTCTTTTAATAGCTTGTAAAATAAATAATTTGTTCACCATTTAAACTAAAAAAATTGTTATTAGTTGAAGAAAAGTAAAATTTTTCCTTTTGGTGTGTGAGAAAATTGAAACTTAAAGATGTTAGAGGTTTAAAACATAAGTACTATAGTTATGTCATCTACATTACCACTGGTAAAAGAGGATAACATGTCAAAATCTATGGCTTGGTCAACATTCAAAAGCCATGACCTTAATTCTTTTTCCCTTTTAAACTTATATTATTAAACTTTATACTGTTGACTTGCACCTGCCTAAGTCTGGTGCAGGTACATACACACACATCGCTGATGCTAATTTCTTGTCATTGTGTGACACTGTAATTGTTTGTGTGTTGTGAATGCATACTTTTAACAATAAAAATATGTACAACTCTACATGAGTCCCATCACTTGACATGATTTTTATTCCTCTAACCAAAACAATAGTTTTCATATCATTACAAGATGTATGCAGAAGACAAGTGTTAATTATGCTTAAATCTACCATAAATCTGGAAGACACATACCGCATCTGCTGAGCACTACAGATCGGCTTAGAAAGGCTGTTCAATTAATTTTGTTGCTCTTCCAGAGAGTCGATGAGTTTCATTTGCATAAAACCCAATGTAAATACAGCTGAGGTATAAACTCTCTATTCCTATTTATAGGTACTAGAAAAACTCAGGCAAAACAGATCAAAACTGTTAAATTGAGTTAAGTCAGGCACATTAAATTTAAGAGGATCATATAAGTACAGTTGATGAAATTTTATTATTGATTTACATATAGGAGTGTTAAATATACTATCCGTGTCATACTCTACATCTAATGCAACAATAAAATTACTTTAAAATCAATGTCAAGGATATTTTTACCCAGATCCACACTGGAACAGAAAGAGTTAACGCAAAAAAAGGCCCTTTTAGAAATAGAAATAGCCGAAAGGTCATTTTCATCTGTCTCTATATCAAAACGGCAGCCATTTGCGATTTTTCTTTTAGAATTGTCAAGTATGCGAATACCCATTTATTTTTGAAAGGCGCCAGACCTGTCGCATCGGAAGTCGCCGGACAGACATGACCAGGGAGGTGAGGCTTATTTAGGATTAGGCTCTGGGGAAGGGAGGGTTAAGGTTAGGGTCATCAAAGAGAAGGGATAGGGTCAGCCTGTGGGTAGTGGAGTATTAGGGTTAGGCTACGGGAAGGGAGTCTTAAGGTTAGGCTACAAAGAGGAGAGTCTTAAAGTTAGGCTTGCGGGGAAGGGAGCCTTAGAGCTATATTTTATAAGCTTCGGCAATCATATTCTAGCTGTCACTTTCCTATTACATTCTAGAAAATGTCAGTTAGAATCTGATTGGTTGCTATTCACTCCCACAGCTTAGTAAATCTGGCCCTTAGGGTAAGCCTGCGGAAAGGGAGGATTAGGGCCAGGCTGCGAGGAAGGGTAATTGAAAGGAAGGGTTAGGGTAAGAATTAGGCTAAGGGTTGGGGTTAAATTTATACTTACTAGTTGAAGAACCATCTTGGATGTTTCGCCCATTGATTGTTTTGCCTTTTTTGGAACTGGCTGGGAAAGAAAAAGGACCATTCTCAGCGGTGACCCACACCCATCCACACTATGGGGCTGATCGAGGTTTGTAAGTAACAGCAAAACATGGAGCATATCTGCACCTTGGTAAAACCATTTTGAATTACAGTGGGAGGCAAATTTAAAATGTGCAAACAGCATGAGTTAGGAGGTGAGGTTTTGTAACTATGAGTTTGACAATAGAGCTGTTCAGAATTTGTGTGCAATATGCAAAATCAGTCAGTATTTTCCATGTATGCATAAAAAAAAAAAAAGTTAATTGGCAGTCCTCACAGTGTAACAGATTTGCACTTTTTGGTGCAGTTACTCCTACTCAGACCCTACGTGATTAGGTTGATTTCTGTGTAATTCATAAAAAGACATTGATCCTCATTGGAAATGCTTAGAACTAAGCTAAGTTTTTTACTGGGTCTTCCTCTTTTAGACAATGCACAGTATAGGTGTTCCATCTTAGTGTATCTCTAGCCCTTAGGCTGTCAGAAGTCATTTATAACATCACCTACATCAATCACATCTAGACACATTGTCATTGGCCTCTGCACATGTCACCACTATAGCTGACATGACTTAATTTATCATTCAAAGCAATATTAATTCAGCAGTCAGCATTACCAAGAGGGTTTTCCTTGTCTAAATTTCCCTTTGATTTCTATGTTTTGATGTATTCAAGAGCAAATGCATTACATTATGAAGAGTAATTATTTTGTCCTACAGATGCATGCTTAGCATGTGTGTATATTTATTTGGCAAATCTATTCTGGTTAATATTATTTATAAAACATACTTTGTCTGATATTAAAAGACTACATTTTATTGATTGATTGATTGATTGATTGATTGGGCGTTTAAATGGTGTGGAGTGCATGATTTTTTTAACTTCAGTTAATGTTATTGTTTTTTTTCTCAATAGCACAATGGCATATTTCAAAGCCATTCAATTAAATACACTGAACGAGCCCATCCATATGACATGGACCATGTCCCATTAATGTGCTCCATTTGCTTTGTATGTATATTTTAGAACTACGGTGAATTTTTTGCTATTTTCTAGTCTGCAGTTCCATTTTATGGTGGGATTGGTATTCTGAAAGACCATTTGCATCACTCAAATGTCTTCACTGTAATAGTGCATGATAATTGCTCCAACAGATACTGTTTTCATTTCAGTTTTTGTGGTAGTTTGGACACGTTTCTGAGCAAATGTGTTTTTTTCATACATTAATGTACCTTTTAATGATTTTTGTAAATTTATTTATAATTTATTTCCTATGCTCAAATGTGCGATTTGATTATTTTTCAAGTTTATACTGTGTGCAAAGACAGCTAGGTCCATCCTTTTTAAAAAAAATTTGGCTTTGGATGACTAAGCCCTGGAGTAATTCATTACGTTTTCCCGCACGCCATAGAGAGAGAGGGGTGGTAAAAATATGGCTCTGGTACTAGATATTGGAAGTGCATGTTTCTTTTAGGTAAGAATAGGATCTATCACAGTGGTTCCCAAACTTTCTCAGTTCGAGGCACCCTTAAGGTCTCCATATTTTTTCAAGGCATACCTAAAACAAAATAATTACCAAACAGTCACATTTTTTAAGTATTTAAGTAAAAATAATTATTTAAGAAATAACTATTTAAGAAAATTCAGAAATAATTATTAAAATAGACATCAAGGGCCTGATTCAGAGATGCGATTTCCACGGCACTTAGGTGCGTATATTTAAGATCCTAGAAAATTCGCAAAACTGCGCATGCGTAGTAATAGTGCAACGCCGTTAACGTAGCGCTTAGGAGCGTAAGTTCGCTAAGAGCGTACCTTTGAATCGCACGCAAGCACTTAAGATCTTAAGTGCAGCGAATCTTTAAGATCTTAAGGATTTGCATGGAAATGGGCGGGGGGAGGGAGGGAAATGAGGGAAAGTGGGCGCGGGCTGACACTTAGGATCTTAAATGAACGCTACCACGTCACTTGTTAAGGCAATGGTGGTCTAAGTTTAAGATCCACCGCTGTTTGCAAGGGGAGTGTCTGGTTTTGCAGTGGGCTGGAACCTGCTAAGATCTGATCTTAGGTGCGTATATTTGCGATCTTTTCGCAATCGCATCTCTGAATCAGCCCCTGTGTCCCTAAGATATATAGTCTGTATTGTGTTGCAGTTTTAAGGATGAAATGGGAATTGTATAGCGGAGACTAGGATGCTGTCTGTATTGTATAGTAGCGGCTATGATTTGTTTCCTTTTATTGTGGTTAGAAGATTGTGTTTTATGATGCTTAAATGGATACTATACTCTAGTAACTATAATGATAAATTGTTAAACATGTAGGTGCAAATTTAAAGTTTGCAGGGGGCGCAAAACACCCTAGCACCGGCCCTGGTTGTCATACTTTTTAAGCCAGTAAGACTTGTATTGTGTTTTAATATTGAGAGATGTTGTATCTCTATGATCGGTTCTCTTGTGCTGAAAGATTGCAGGGAGAATAGGAGTGTCTATTTAAATTTGCTAATAAAATTTGCTGTTGCAGCATTCACCATGTGTGTTAGTAAGGACCTTTGAAGTTGAGGTATATCTGTCAGATTAATCATTTAAAATTCAGGGTATAGCCTGTAAAATACAGAAGCCTGTAATATGTTCAGTTTTAAATCTCAATTTCCTGCAGTATTCAACCAGTTTGGAGTAGTTTCATCAGAGTTGTAATGGAGAACCAGGATCTTGATTTTCTATTACACAGCAAATATGAGCATAATTTATAAGACTACGTTCAATACCTCCAGATTCAATGTATAGGAAATATTTATATTTGTTATAATCTTGAAGAAACACTTTTTAATATAAATTAGACTACTTATTAGAATACTAATAGTAATGTATTCATTCATTTGGACCCATAAATGTTTTGGAAATATGAGAAACTCATATGCTGTCTGAATATTTATAAATGGTTCTATTATTTTGATGTTATAATTTTCTTACATGCCTATTATACACGTATATATACAAATGTATTGTTTGCTGAATATTATGTTTCTTACTAAATCTAATTTATCTCCATCAACCACTGATACCAATCATATGAATCCCCTGTTTGAGTAACAGTATGTAAAATAAGTAAACAGAATCAGAAAGCAATGAACAAATTTTTACTAATGCAAACGCTATACTCTTTGATGAAATCGCTGGGATAGCGGAGAAACGCGTTATATGTTGCTTATTACTTGCCTCATTTATCTTATTTTACTGTAGAGACTCGAGATTTAAGAGAATGTTCACCACTTTTTTAACATCATATGCTGGTGGAAGCTCCCATATGCACTGCAGAAGGGAGCTGGTGCTAAGTCATAGCTAGGACAAATCTTCTCTGTTGGCTGAATAAGACAGCCAAATCGGAGGAGCCACCTAATGAATGGGGCTTACACTGGTTGTGATCGTTACTTTCTATCATCTCTCCACATAGTGGATATTGCATCGGTGGATACATATCAAAGGAAATGGCTAAAGCAAGTTACGGTCAGAAGGAATCTGACCAGCCGGCGGGAAACCAGAATCATATTGTACCCCTTTGAGCTGATTAAGGTATTAATTACTTTCCATACTATGGATACTTGTATAAACATTGTATCTGTTCATTATTTGTAGTAACAGAATCAGCTGGGGGTATCTAATCGAAAGAAAGAGCTATAGCTATATCTATTCTAATTAAGCCTGCATTATTGCCGTTGGATTCCGGTACTTGTTACTGTGGAATATTAACTTTAGGCACTAATTCCTTTCTGTGGAAATATGAAAAAGGCTGCAATTTATTGAGAGTTGGTCTGATTTAATTGTACAACAAGTTGCCAGGACACTCATAAGTTGTTTTACCCATTATTATATCGACTCTGTCTATTGCTACACATTTCAAAGCAATTTTGACTGTGTATTATAAAGCCTTTTCACCATATATTGGATGCCAACACTACCACAGAGACTGCTTTATATGATTATATACATAATATGACTCCAATTCCCCTCCTTACCCCCAGTATTCCCCATAATATGCCTCCAGTTACCCTCCTCCCCCCCCCAGTATCCCCATAATGTGCCCCCAGTCTCTCCTCTTTACTTACCTGTTTCCTTCCTGCTCCGCGGCGCTGTTAATGCAGACAGGAAGTGCTGATAAAAGAAGTTCCTGTGTGAGCTGCTGCAGAAGCTCACACAGGAACTCCTGTATGAGCGCTTCCAGCCTGTATAGCGGGGAGAGGGGGGGGATGTTCGGCGCCATACTGGATGGGCACCGGACATCCCCCTGCTCCCCACTATACAGATTAGTAGCGTTCATACAGGAGAATGTATAAACGCTGCCAATCTGTATAGCGTGGTGTGGGGGGATGTCCGACACCTATTCAGCATGGCGCCGGGATGCACCGCATCCTCTCACGGAGCAGGTTGTGCCGGCTCTGACTGTAACATTCCTAGGGCCAGATTTACTAAGCTGCTGGTTTGGAAAAGTGGATATGTTGCCCATAGCAATCAATCAGATTCTAACCCACAGCTAAGACTCTAATACTGTATATCCCACATATATTAAATGATATTCCTAGATCCATGATTAATGCCACATGTACTTTACATAGTGTGAAATCTCCAGACTCCTAATATATCCACAGGTATTATATGCAGGGTTAACAAAGGTTAATTTTCAGCATCTTCATGCTGTGTGAGAGGCGTGATCTGCTTTGCTTATGGAATGACGGAATGAGCTGGTTTATCGTCTGATTTTGGCCATTGTGGTATATTTTCAAAATGTTTTTTATTTTGGGAGGGGTACCTGCTCAGAACCCTCCTGCAAACATCACTGTGACAGAGCAAAAATATGTGTGTAGCCATTAATATTATACATTGGAATGTATGTGTATGTGTTATGTTATATTAGTAGTGACTGAGAATATCACTACTAAATTCATACATCATGCCCCATGCAAGTCCACATGAGACAAAGACTCCCCCAACAATATTTGTGCATGACTGGGCTAAAATAAATGAACAATGTCAGGGGGACAGTCAATATCAAACTGATGTTATTCAGAAGTCAAGAAATGAATCAGAAAAATAATCTTAAAATAAGATCATTTTCAAATTAAATAAATGAAAATATTTTGTTTGTGTGTTATCCATTTATTACTTCCTTTTTGGTTGGGTACATATAGCATAACATGTACATATTTGCTATAAAATGGGGTGTTCATATAATATTAAAGTTGAGCTATAAAGTAATATTATTATAAGCTGTTTAGTAATAAACATAATTCTTATAACATATTTTATATATTATATAAATTAATGCTTTGCTAAACCTCTCTAAAAAATGTTTAAAGATTTTAGCTAGGGAAGCACAAGGTTTATTGAAAGCTAATGTATTAGCTGCTCTTTAAGATGTCTAAGCTTAAAATAGGTTACAGTATATCATTTAGAGCATCAGTAAAATGTCTAGATCCAGTTATTAGTTATTGCATTTGATAATGATATATAAATAGATGTAAATGCAGGTGAAGGGGAGGGATTAATGCTTCATGATCAGTGATTGTAACGGTCTATTATATGGGTAAACCATTTGATTCTAGAAGCTGGTTGAAATAATTGTGTTGGCAGAAAATGCTTTCTTGCATTGTAAAAAATAATACAAAAACAAAATCAAAATAAATCCCCAGAGGACGTATATAGCCTTTTTTTCTAGATGTCTGTATTCTGTAGCACAAAACCCCTTTTGGTTCCTTAGCTTTGGTTGATTAAGCCAGACCAAATGTTGTAACATTTTTCTTCCTTGCCTCAGGAAGAGTAGAAAGGGGGAAAGGTCCCATACTCTTTATTTGGTACCTGATCTTTAAAATAACCCAATAATTTAATATTTGCTTTAAGGAAAATTGTTACAATGGACTAAATCCAGAAAGCAACTGGCTTTAGTGTTCTGCAGTACAAGTGACTTGATCAGTATGTACTTTTAGGATTCCATTGTGTTCTGATGTTGAGGTGGGTTGCAGTCTCAAATGGGACGAGTTTTCCATTTAAATTTCACAGTATGAGGGTGTATTACAGAGCATGGAATATCCAGACTTCCTGCCCATCCCTGTTTAAATGGAACAAAAGTTTTATGGTTGGGTAACCCTGTCAGAGATCCACACTAATGAGGAAAGGTGTCTTCCGTGTACTTAAAGGCTAAATACATTTGGAATTCCATATCACCTTTGGATACAAAAATACAAAAGTGCACATATTCTGTATGGAGACAGATGGTAGTGCTTGCATATCCAACACCTATCACCTTTCTCCAGTGTGTGGTCCACTATTCATGACCTTTCAGGCATTTCAGGACATGTATGGCAGTTTTTCCTGTTTTGGCAAAAGGTGCACAGTATCTGATCACACCTGTACATTGTGCTGCTTCCCTCTGTCAGGGGCCCTTCTGACATCCCTGACTGTAACTACTCTTCCTGCTTTTAGATACTTGTGGATTGATGCCATTGTGTCACACCTGTGACTGACCAGTACCTTTAGTGGTAAACAGATACTCACCACTGCTGTACATTATTTAAGTAGGTGATATTTGTAATACTTGTTTTTTAACTACGTGGTGGTACACTTGACAATACTGAATATAAGAAAAATTGAGCAGCAACAATATCTAACTGCATGTTATTTTCTTCTATTTGCCTTAGTTGTATGTTTACAATATTTACACTGTCCTTAAAAGACCTGTGCTCTTTCATGTACTAGTAACCTTTTCTTTCCATGCAGCTATGCTTCTATGTAGCCTGGAACACAGTGAATCATTTCTCATGTGAAACTTTATAAATGTCTATTTTAATAGACTATTAGCAGTCCATTAAAAAAAATCTGTTGGGCTATCTTGTAATAACTGTATAAATCGCAGGTGCTGTATAATCATAGACTCATCTTTAATGTATATTTAGACTATTAGGAGAGGGTTAAGTTAACACCTGTCAAAGCAAGCACTATTCTTTATCTTGCACAATGATGAATGGCATTATTGCCACAAACCATCTTGCATTTACTACCTGTCTTATCATGAGCCCTCACTATCTGCTGTTCTTGTAAGAGTCACTTTCTGACAGCAATAAATTAATCAACCCGAAAACAAAGACAAATATACTGATTAACTCTTCTCCTTGTTTTGCCCTATGTTTTTCTTTGTATTATTTTTCTTGTTTGGAAAACAAGTGTATCAGCAAGAAATGATAAATAAAAGGGACACATTTTGATAGAGTACATTACAAAATGGATATTGTTTTTAAACTGTGCTATTTCTCAACTGGCAGGGTTCCAAGCTACAGCAAAAAATACAATACTGTAATGTCCATAGAGGCTTGACACATAAGAAAAAGGGAGTTTTATGAAAATGAGTATGTGGAAATTGGAAAAGTCAAGTGCTTTTCAGACAATATATGCTCAGAAATCATAATTAATTTTTTAATTCTAATATTTCAACCAAAAATAACAAATCTATGTATCTTTAATTTTTAACCCAATTTATGTATGTTTCATTTTCCAAATGCAGTATTGTATTTGTAATACAGTAAACAATTGTAATACAATCACCTTGTACAATGGTTACTAATAGTCCAAAATGGTATTAACAAACCATGTAATATGTAAGCCAATTACTTCATATTGGTGCAGTTCGCTGCTTACACATGGACAAAACCATGTTGATTTCAGGGGAGTCAAATTTTATCTGTTGCAAACAGTATTGTAGTTGAAAGGTGATGTTTCCCAGCCCAAGTCTAAATAACAGTGTAAAAGTGAAGCTGGTCAGTATCTGTGTGCAATGTGCAACAAGCAATGTATTCTCCTTGCATGCAATGAATAAAATAAATTTGCCTCCCCCTGAAATCAATATAGTTTTACCCAGGTGTAACTTTCTTCTCTTATATTCAAACTCTGAATCAGGGTCTGTAAGTCCTTTTAATACTAGGATACAAAAACTTTTATCATTGACTAGTTGAATGGACACTGGTTTTTTACTTGAATGATTTCACTATAATATTGGTGAAATGATTCTGGTTGTATATTTGAGTACCAGGTTACTTTTTTGGCTTTATGTTGGACAATTTATAACATTTATAACATGTGTTTACTGCACTATCCTTTGAATGTTGCTTGTGACACAAGTAAGAGGGAACAGAAATTCTCCTCATTGACTATATATATATATTGTAAGTAGGGTGGTAACACGTCTTGCACCTCTAATAAAGCAGCAATAGTCTATGGCATAGGGGTGCTATCACTTCACCCCAAGTAAGCTTCCCCCTGTCCAGCCTCTATATTAAAACAGAGGCAGTATACATGAAACTCTAATACCAAAAAGAATGAATCGCCACAGGATCAATCGCGCTAACCTATAGGGGATTTTATATAACACAACTACAGTAACCTTTCAATATATCAATCACCAAATATAGACTTTTCTTATTTCAGTCCCAGAAATGTCCACGTGAGTATTCTCAGTCTTTATCAGTCCGTTCTTTTTCCTTGTATAGCAGGTCACAAAATATCCTAATGTAGAGGTTCACTTCTTCCACCGCGTGATCTTTCCTTTATCCCGGTGTTCCACCTCCAATCTCCCGATGAATGGAAAAAAAGAAAGGCACATATAGTGATGTACGTACCAACAATAGTATAGTCGCTCTCTCCACCGGTTCCATTCACAGGGATAAAAACACTTTATAGCTTTTCATGAAGTGGGTATAGGTGCATTCCAGGGGGTCCAATATCTGATGGTGGTGTAATGCTAGTATATGGGATCCTGACCGCTAGGTATCTTACTTACAAGACTCTCTTCTTTTTCACAGCACATCAATCTTGGAAACTTCCTCCAGGACCACCGATTCCCTCTCCTCCGTTCGCCCCTCCTCGCCGGTCAGCAGAGCCCGGGGAAAACAAAACAGGACAGGCATGGAGACCCTAGTGCAATATGCTGTTACCAGGATCCCGCTCCCATATACACCCACCGATCTGCTCACCCCTTCCTCCTCTTGTTTCAATGTAACAATAAACAATCAACAGTTGAATCTGTGTTTATTTATTTACTCCAGTCTTGTATCTCCAATAAAAACTTTCAATAACAAACTTCATAAAAGGATATCCATTCTTGATTAAAAAACTTCTTTCCGGCAAGGTCAATTCGGATTTGGAGAGTGTTTCACTTGTGATATTAACTGGTTAATCGCATGATGTGGGCCCCCAATCGTGCCAAGCCACAAGTATAGCACTCACCCTACTCCGAAGTCCCGCCAAGCTATCACGGTCGCCTCTACCCACAACCTTATTGTGAAGTAAGAAAAGTTTATATTTGGTGATTGATAAATTGAAAGGTTACTGTAGTTGTGTTATATACAATTCCCTATAGGTTAGTGCAATTGAATCATGTGGCGATTTATTCTTTTTGACTATATATATATATATATATATATATATATATATATATGTTTTTTTCATTTTTAATAAAGAGCTGACAGTTTTGACATTTATAAACATCTTCATACACAACCGCTGCCAATGTGGGGTGCTTTAAAACCACAGGGTAAAGTGTCCCTTAGTAAACTTACACCTTAGAGGACAAGGGAAAAGACGTTGGGGTTTCAAGCGCACTAATACCCTGCAAAAGCCGCAATCTAACAATAAGAGGTGTCTCAATAGCACCTCAGAGAAAAGTAAAATAACACAAAGATATATATTGGTAGATATGCGGCGCTGGGTATTTCACAACGGTGGGGGGAGTGTCAGACTCTAAGCAGGTAAGTAAATATATCAACAATTAGGTGAATATATCAATACTGAGAACCCCTGAAGCCTGTGGATCCCAGAAAACCTGGGGTATGTAAATGAATAAATAAAGTCTAAATAGGTATCAATGGTGGTGTTGTAGTAGATTCCTCAGAGGACCACATCCATTCCATAAATCACGGACATAGGAATAAAAGAAAAACACTTTTATTAAATTACATTCCACATTTTCACATAAAACAAGGATCGAAAATGTCATACCAGGAAGCAGTGGAACAGAAGAGAAGACGCTATTGCCACAAGATGGTATACCCGGGTGTTTGGCATATGCATGCAGTCTCTCCACTCGGCCCACGGTGATGACGTCAGAGATCAGCTGGTCGGTCCTGGGACTACGCGTTTCAGGCTGCACTCAGCCCTTTTTCAAAGTCTGGATAGACATATCCCAGGTTTTCTGGGATCCACAGACTTCAGGGGTTCTCAGTATTGATATATTCACCTACTTGTTGATATATTTACTTACCTGCTTAGAGTCTGACATTCCCCCCACCATTGTGAAATACCCAGCGCCGCATATCTACTAATATATATCTTTGTATGGGAAGAGGTCTATGAAAGGGGAGGGGGGGGGTAAAACCATGAGTCACCACACCAGGTGACACCAACCTTAGTGGCACCACTGAGTATTCAGCAGTAGCAAGACAGGTGAACACTGTGTTTCATTCATGCATTTCCCCCTTTATATTGAACATACCTTCTGTGTACCAATCCTGTGTCTAATGGATCAATTACAGGGCAGAGGACACTAGTTCTACCTACCTTTTATTTACTTGTGTACCTTATAGGGTTTCTATCTGACACTGCTGTGCAGTTGTTTATAGTGAACTCTATGACTGATTAAGCTTATACAAAATAATTGCCTTCAATATATTTTAAACTACTGCTATTTTTTACACTCGTATTTGGCTTTATATTAATTATTTCAAACATCATCGAAAGATCTTGCAGTGACTCATCCAACAGTTATGTGGCCTATGCTGCAACCCAGTTAGCCTAAAGTTTGGTCAGGTACTGGTGTACTGGCTTCAGTCTTGTCTCTTACTGAGAACATCGCCTTGTGCCTCTATTCATATAATTAAAATTAACGTAAAGAACATAGGACTAGATCCAGATTTAAAAGCAAATTCCATTCATAGCCTCGACAATGGAGGTTAATGTACAATATTTGTGGTTCAAAAGACTGCACGTAGGAAAACAGGATCCCTAGTCCTGCATTCCTTTTGCGTGTTTGAGTTGCGTGTGGAATAATGAATCATGGGTAAGGGCTAAACCCAGCCTTTACTGTACAATTTATATGCTTAAACCCACCCATCATACATACATATCTTGTATATATGGTGAGGGCAGAATTCCACATAAAACACTGCATTGGAAAGCTGCATTCTGTTACAGGGAGTATACAGTGGGGCTTAGATACAGCTTTCCCATCCAATGCATCTTCTGTGATGTGGTGGGGAAACTAGATTGTAGTCCATTAGTAAATCAATAAAACTTTTTTTTACATACTATTTAACAGGCTTCCTCCAGAAATCAGACAATGAAGTTTACATCACCCATTCAATTCACAGAATGAACCATACACTCTCTCTGTAGGACATTGAATGAGGGATATTAGCCCCATTGTTTGATCTCTGTGGGAAGCCAGCAGCTGCTAAATGGTAAGTAAACAACTTTTAATGATTTTGAAAGCCCCATTCAACTTTCTCCAGCAGGTGGGCCCACTATTTCCCTGATTTTTGAGAAAGGTTTAACTGGGCACAACTGTAGGTACTACACATGCACAGTATCTATTCAGGGCTAACTTATAAACATTGCATAAGTATGTAAGCAAATTTTAATAATTTAAGATCAGGTCCATAATTAGAGATTTTTATTTGAGACCAAACAAGACAAATAGCGTTTGAAAATATACGAACATATTGCATTTTGCCTTTAATAAAAATACAATCTTAAGTTATTCCAGGAAATTTGTTGAAAAGCATTGATTTTACTGGTACTTGATAACCCCAAGTGAGGATCAGTCTTGAGGTACTATTATTGTATCACAGATTAAATTAAATGTCTTAAACATATAGTGTGATTTTTTTTTTCTCAAGGATGTCTGAGAGACATTAGCTACTGCTATAGTAAAAATCCATAGCCATCTATGCCTGAAGCCTAAATCATCCCCTGTATTGCCAAACATAAGTGCAAATACAAAGCATGGACTTACTGACTCTCAAAGCACTTTGTGTCTCATGTCTTGTCTCTGCTAGTCTGTTTTATTGCAGCTACAGATAGAGAAATGAGAAACAAGGTTTGTTTGACAAAGAAACAGAAATAAAACGTACTGAGATCTCTAATATCTGACTTTAAAAAAAAAACAAATCAGTGAAAAGCAAATTTACTGAAATTTTGTTTGTCTGTTTTCTATTCTCTTTGATAGAGGCAATAACAGAATAAAAGCTAAAAATGTCAAGAGATAGATCAATATTTCAGCTTCACATTAATGTGTAGCCTGAAGCCTACACAGAACAGAGGCATGCAAGAAGTGAATTGACATTATTAAACCTTGTCAAAGCTTTTATAGAAGATAACATTCTACATGGAAGCTGTACCATTTAAAAAGTAATAGTAGTTTATGGGAAAAACAAGAGTGATATTTACAGACAATACAATGCTTGCAAAGTGACCAAGAATCAATGTATGTTAAAATCATATACATGTAATTGGCTGACTGTGCATTTATGTCATTGTTCTAAATTATGCTATTTCCAGCCTAGACTACCATGTGATCATAGATACTCACTGTCTCTAAATTCCGCAGACACTTCCAGGTTTTACTAATTTGTCAATGGATGATTTTGTCCCTTATAATGTTTCTTTATATCAAGGTTTTACTATATTTTCTTATTAATGTATTAAAGATGAAAAAATGCTGTCATTCAGCCTTAGTGGATTATAGCAGCATAGTATATCCAACTAATCAGCTTGGTCCTGTGGTTGCAGACATAGGCATATCTATAATGGGTGCAGGGTGTGCAGTGCACACAGGCCGCTCAGAACAGGGGGCCCTATGGCATTCATCCTGCACCCAAGGTTGGCAGGGGAAAGGAGCCATTCGGCATCTATTTCTTCCCTCTAAGATCTTCCAGAGGGAAGAAATAGATGCCAAATAAGCCGCCCTTCCCCTGTGGTGGGACTGTCCCTATTTGCAGGCCGTAAAAGGGGCGGGGCTTACAGCACAGTTAGGCCCTCTCCTTTTGAGGTCCGCAAATCGGGACAGTCCTGTCTCAGGTGGGGGGAGGGCCCAATGTACAAATCCTGCACAAGGGTTCCCTCACTTCTTAAAACACCCCTGGTTGCAGATATCAGGCATCAACTTCTACTATCGAATAACTTTGTATTCACCAACTAGACACTTATGGGTCTCTTTGTGCTGAATCCTACCTTTTGTTAGGTTTTTCTTAGCCAAGATTTTACTGTACAATTCAAATACCTCCCCTTACCATCATGTGGATGTGCTTTAAGCATGATGCCCCCTCCCACTCCCTCCACCGCTGAATTGGCTTGCAGCAGGAAAATTTTAACCGTGAAGTTTCAGATCCTTAATTCTACAGAGGATAAAGGTATGAGGGCGCAACTCTAAATAAATAGGGGTAAAAGCTGCCAGAACACACAGTGGAGTCCACCTGTCTCCACACACAATTGGTACACAGAAAAATAATAGTGTAGGCGCTATAGAAATAAATAACTAAAAGGGGGAGTATACCAGTTCTGCTATAAAAGATACCACTATAACTGTGGGGATAAATACAAGATACTGATTAAATGTATAATAGAACCCTTTATACACCCTTGAATGTATAAATAAATGCAAATGGATAAAAAGCTAATTTGATAAGCCGTCTTTGCTCTGAGATTATAGGTCCTTGAGAAAGAATCCAGCATTCGAAATGCGTCAGAGGTGGGTGTGTGTACATCAAGGAGTTGCCGTGGATCTCATCCTCTCCAGTCTTTCAGTCATTACCCGGGACTTTCCAGCCACGTGCTGCACGAACTGTTGAGAGAGCGTCTTGGTGCACTAGGTACGATCCCGTCCTTACTTTCTTGAATTTGTGTTGTGACTGTTTTTTTATTGTGTTTTAAATATTGGTTAATACATTTTGTATTAATTGGCACCCCTCTTCTGCTCTTTGTCTCTCCTCAAAATCCTCCCCCCCCCGGGGGGTGGGGGACTGGCGGTCCTTCCTCAACAGGGGACCTATAATCTCAGAGCAAAGACGGGCAGAAACAACAGTGACCGATCTTCAAACCACTTGTTTTTCTTCCACACGGACCCTCACTACCATTAGAATTGCGTTTGACCCAAAGTACTCTGGACTGTTTCTGGATTCCGTGAGAAGTCTTTTGGGACTATTTATTTATTCATGTTTGGGACTATTTATTGGCATTATTCATTTAACTGGTTTTAAATTTCACCTCTGCTTATCAAATTGTTTTTTTTTTATCCATTTGCATTTATTTATACATTCAAGGGTATATAAGGGTTCTATTATACATTTAATCTGTATACTTGGATTCTCTTTAGCACAAGGACATTTGTTTTTTTGGTTTAGAAACAGTGTCAGATTTTAGCTATTGTATCCAATTATTTGCTACACTGGTTTTTATACTTACTTCATTCACTGCATTTTAAAGTGTGTGTATAGGTTACTATTCTATATCGTGCAGCCCAGGTTTTTAATATTAGGGATATTTTATATTTATCTTGTTGTATTTATCCCCATGGTTATAGTGGTATCTTTTATAGTAGAACTGGTATACTCACCTTTTAGTTATTTATTTCTATAGCGCCTACACCATTATTTTTCTAGGTTCCAGATCCTTGCTTGAAGTCTGTTGCATTCACAAACACACATGAACTAAATTAGGTCCAAATGAATGAATGTAGCTTTGGTAATAAAACCACTATTAAAAACAATGTAACACTCAAAAAATATTATTTTATATCCCTTTCAAAGTAAAATTAAAAATATAAATATAATTTCATAGTGTGCAACCTTATAAGCTATGCATAACTATATAAGTAAATATTATGTCTATAAAAGAATGCCTCCATGATCACCTGTTGAAATCACCTTTGCTATAACATCATCTTGTTACCTCCCTCTGTTCATTATAATATTGTTACCTCCCCCTACTTATTACAAAGATTTAGTTATCCCTAGAGGAAGGACAACACACACACACACACACACACACACACACACACACACATGCCTTGGACAACTTAACATCAGGATGTAACCAACAGGTTGTATATGTTGGGCTTGCTGCTCACTTCAATTTTTATCCTAAATAAAATCTATCAAATCTATTTTTACCACAAAATCCAAAACTTGCAATGAGCAAAGTTTTATTTTCTACCTTATCACTATGGTCCAGGCATACTACAGCTATAACACTAGTGGTCACAGTGTGGATCTTGTTAGTACTGAAGCTTGAGCAGGTTGTTTCATCTTGTTCTCCCCTATAAAAGATATCTGTGTCAGAACCACCTGGCAGGCTCATTAGGCCTGATCCAGACCTACACTGGCTGGCGTTAAGACGCCAACCAGCAGCGTAAGATCGGTTTAAAAGCCGATCTGCGCATGCGTCGGGAAGATGTTGCCCGGTGTAGCTACAGCAACGCCCGATCGTGGATCGGGCGTCCACAGCAGCACCGTGGTAACGCTGGAGGGGGCGTCCCCCAGCGTTACTACGTTCAGGTTAGTGTAGGTGGGCGGGGGGAGGTAGTTTAATGAGGGAGGGAAGGGTTTGCGGCCAAAGCGCCTGTGCAAGCGTATTTTCCCTTGCTTAGGCCGGCTGAAGTTAGGGTAGCCTTCAGCCGGCGTAAGCGCTGTAAAATACGCTCGCACAGGGGGAGTGTCGGGGAGAGTGCACACTGATACGCTGTGCTTTACTAAGCACAACGCATCTGTGTAGTTCTGGATCAGACCCATTGTTACTGGATCAGTGCAGCAAGATACACTACTACTCTTACTCCTGCCCAGTCATTAGGTTCAGGTACTAAAGGTTTTTTTGCTTTAGGTTCCTTGACTCTTCTTAGATTTTGCTAACCTTTCTTTGTTTCATACTGTGTATCCTTTCCTGCATACATCTATATCGTGGTCAATGACCTGGTTCTTATGACACTTCTCTTACCAGCTGTGGCTCCTTCTCCTATTATTTTACCAACACCTATTAATTTATCTACATTGACTGTCCCTACCAGCAACCGCATCCCTAATTTTACATTCATTTTGGGATAATATAATAACTGCAGGTGCACCACATCTCATAAATATTACACTTTGTGATATTTTCATTACATGATCATAATTTGATGTTTTTCTTTTTATACTTCTAAAGACAGCAATGAAATTTATATTGGTAAATATATAGGTAAATATTATTCTCTAATGTAATTTGAAATACATGTTCTATGGTACTTTGTAACAGACCTCTCGGAGTAGCAGGTACTCTTTGATGTGGAATTATGAAGCCAGTATTTCTAGAAAAAACTGCTCATAGCTATTCCAGCACAGTTTGCAAAGCTGACTGCCACAAAGGCTTTTCTAGCCTATATTTCTTTCTACAGTCAATGTTTGTGTGGCAGAAAAAAAAAGATCAGTATAGCTTTCAAAATGTATTCAGATTTTTTTCAGGAGTGCCCAAAGGCATAAACATGATCATTTTGTCTTCCTATTAGCAAAGAGATAAAATGCACATCTTAAATGTGTCCTAGTTTATGTATATTTATGTTTTTTTTTACCATAATAACGCATGTTTGTCATAGAAAGAAATTCATAACTCTCAATACATAGTGTATTACAAAATTAACAATTAATTTTGAACACTTTAATGTTTTCTTTTATTTGTAAGTAGTTAAAACTATAATAATATAATTAAATATCCACACTTAACTCAGCCAATCACATAGGCCCTGATTCAGAGTTTGAAGATAAGAGAGGGAAGTTACTCCTGGGCAAAACCATGTTGAGTTTAGGGGGAGTCAAGTTAATTGTATTCTTTGCATGCAGGGATATATCTTTGAATTGTTTACTGCACACAGATACTGACCAGCTTTACTATCACACTTATTTAGACTTGGGATAGATCACATCAACTCTAAACTCTAATACTGTTTGCAAAAGATTAATTATAACTCCCCTACAATCAACATGGTTAACCCAGGAGTAACTTTTCTCTCTTAATTTCATGTTCCTTCTTAAGTCTGAATCAGGGCCATAATTCCTAGTTTATACCTGGAGTTTAGGATTCTCCACCACTGGATTAAAAGTGTGCCCTTTTGGGCTCATTGAATCTTACTCAGCTAAGCATAGGGCCCAGTGTCTATAAGAGACAAAGGGCAAGATTTATTAAACCGTGGAAAAGGAAAATTGGAGATGTCGCCAATACCAACCAATACCAGGCTATCAGATTCTCACTCCTTACTTTGTGCATTCTAGAGAATGTCATCTAGATTCTAATTGGTTGCTATGCACTTTTGCTTTTCTGCAGTTTAATAAATCTAGCCCAAGGACTGATAAGATGGTTCAGAGGGGTACTGTCATAAGACATTGTTTAAGTCAGTATTCAGAATAATTTTTATATTTAAGACATTTATGTGTCTTGCAAAGATTTATACTAAGGGTATAACAGATTCTGTACATTTCATGTTATATTCCTAATTAAGGTTATAATATAAAAAAGGAGCATTGTAAGGGTAAATAGAGTGTGTGTGATATGCTTATAATAGCATTTATTTGTTAGCTAAAGTTTGAATCCATTTTCAACTTTCCATACATTCAAGAGTCAACCATTGCTGGAGTTAAAATGAACATATGGAAGGCAGTGACATACTCATAGTGTAGAAGGCTTGAGATAGTTAGTATATCACTGCTGGGGGGCATAATGTGAACAATTGGTATATTTATTCTGAGATTCCTTTAATATTTACCAGAGAAATTGGGAAGCCTTTAAAAATCCTGTGTTTGCCACTGAATGGGCACATGAGATAATGTCCCAAGATGCTGATGTTCCATTGGCTTATATAAAAAATGAAATAGAATAAGGTTGATAGTTACTAAGGACTGTATGCACATCTAAGAAGCTCTGACTTCTTAGGGTCAGAGATGAAAGAATTAACCTGCTACGCATGCATAGTAGGTTAACTAAACTATCTACGCACAACTTAGGTACGTAGATTGACTGTATGTGGTCTTTAAAGATCGCACGTAGTTAGTTAAGTAAAAAGAGACATGCCACGGCATCCACGGGCCTTTTATAAGAAGAGTGGGTGGGGGATGAATATAAATGAGCCGGGGAGGGTGTGGGGAAGAGATCTCTGTGTGTATTATCCTTCATAAGAAGGACAATAGGCACAGTTACTTAAGGATGCCCCACTTAGAATCCTAAAAACGGGGGCGGTTGTGGGGCTGGATGGGTGAGTTAAGTACGGATCCGGCCGCACCTGACTCACTCTTAACTGTGAATACAGTCCTTGGTATGTATTAGGCACACCAGAAAACCAGGACAAGGACTTTTTCTAAACTGTTCATGGATTGCAGTTTACACATGCTAGCTGTATTTTGGGGTAAATTAGGATTGCAAAGTGATACTTGACCTGATTCCATAGTGGAATATTGGTACGTAACAAAAAAGGTTGTAATATCTGTCCTAGATGGAACTGCAGACTTCTCTACAGTCACATGAAAATGTAGTAGATATACATACAGTAGAAAGCCTTGATACAACACAGGGACTTGCAATTGACTAAACCTTCTTTAGCGAGAATGTCCAGACAAACAAACAAGCTAAACAGAGCCATGCATGAGGCATCATTTGTAAAATGTGTTAATAAATGACAACATTTTTCCATTAATTTGTGTCATAAATAATACATTTTAAAATATAATTTCTAGGCATTACAGCTAATAATTAATGACAAATAAACATTCTGTGATTCATTTCACAATTTCATCTGAGGCCATTTAACCAGACAACAGTTAATAAATTCTAAATGATCCTGAACCATTCCACTTAATTATCAAAGCAAAATTATGATGCAAATACTACAGGTTTAGATTCTTATATGGAAGCGATTTGTAATCACTAATTGCATGCACCATAACCTTCCCCCTATGCATATAGGAGGCTATTTAAAGCATGGCATATATTTTACATATAAAATATACATTTATTAAATACCTGCACAAACTAGAACCACAAATTATCCGTCTCACCAAGATTGTCTGCTGAAAATAGTGTAAAGAAACAAAAAAAAGCGTGACTGTAATGCATTTTGCCCATAAGTATCAAAGTAGAAAAACAAATTAGACATTCATAAAGCTTGAACTTTAGAGATGACTCAGACAGAGGCTTTGCTGTTGTAACGGTTTTTAAGCTGACACTGAGTCATACTGTACATCACAGCTTTGTTTCTGCAAATTTAGAAACAGAGGATTTTATTAGATGCTAGAAAAGACTTCATACAAATGATTTAAGAAAGTATCTCTTATTCCTTGGTTATAAAAGATAGAGAAACAAGTGTATACATAGGATTACAAGGTATTGTGAAAAACTCATATTCAAGTGTCATATTAAGTGAAGTATTCAGAAGGAATTTTGCTGCTAGAAACTGATATTTTTTTTTTATATTCGTTAGTACTTAATTGCTTGAAGAAGCCAAAAACATATAGGTAGTGAAATTCTTTAAGAGATCTATGCCATACTGAGAAGGCTTCAATGTAACACCCAACATTATAGATATTCTGGTAGTTGTATAACATAATGAAAGTGACATGACTTGTGTCAGCCCAGTGAAATGCATGTAGTAAAGTGTTGTGATTGTGACCTACTTTTTCCCATTATGTATACAGTGGTTTAGGGCCATTGCCATGCATTTATACATAACAGTTTATGTATATAGTACTATTTATCATTAAACTGAGTTTCATGGAAAATGCATTATTAAGTGTAATATGATTTAAAATCAATGCATGGAGATTATAATATGGAGATTTTATAATGAAATACTGAGAAGATCATTCCATAAGCTGAAAACATGCTTGCAAATATTTGTCACTATCTCCCCTAGATACAGCACATAGCAACAGAAGATCTTCTAATCATTATGGGTATTTTTCCAAATCATCAGACATACGAAAGTAGCAAAGCACACAGCTGCAGAAGGATTTCACACAAAAAAGAAACTGGAAACAATATTGAGTTATTTTAAATTCAAATAACTTAATAGAATATTATTATTGCTAGAGAGCGCGTGCACAGACAAGGATTGTAAAATAACTGTTTAAAAGCATAGGCAAATCTTTAAACCATGTCTACACTAACAGAACATTTGAAGACAACACAACATATTTTAATACAGTATAAGTCAGCATTATAGAAGCACAGCATATTTAAGTTCAAGTGAAAAATAAAAAACATGATAAATAGAGAGGAATAGGGATAGGTGCCAATAAGGAGGTAATGTTATTAGTGACAGGAGGATCATATGCACATTAATGAAATTGAATGCTGTAATTAAGCATGAAGGCATAGAAATGCCTGGTTTTGCACACTGTCACACACCTACACTCTGTGGGGGTTACTGTAAGGTCACCCAATGAGATAGCTTAAAGGGTGGTGGCATGGGTGGGCTTACAAGGGGTTTATAAGGCTGTGCAGCCATTTTGCCTCATCCTTCTTCATTCGTTTTAGTTTAGTTAAGTATGGTATTGTTTAACATGTTTTTCTTTCAGACGGGGCATGGGTTTGGGCAGTAGCAATGGGGGCCAAGCCAAGTGGTTGGGTCCCATCTGCCACCAGGTGGCGTGCACTTTGAAGGAGGTTAGTACCTGGCTATGACCCACTACCTGGGGGGTGCCTGGACAGGGGATGCCTGTCTTGTTTTAACATGACTTTCCTTTTCAGCCACTGTCCCCCACCTGCTATTTGCCACAATTTATCCAAATTCTATGGTCATCTCAATTCTCAATTTAATAAATCTGTGCCCCCTTTTAAATCCAGCACTGTGGTCTGTGTCATTATTTCTTGTGTGGGTGATGCGTGTGGGCAGTGTGTTGACCTAGGCAGTTTATAGGTCACATTTAAAAAAAAACCATTAACTAATATGAAAAGGATGCTAACATGTTGGCTTATAAACTGTTTATACTGCTCTGAGTGAATTTGAAAGGGTGAGGTATAGATGAGTTTTTCAATCCAATATTCTGTAAACGATACCTTTTTTTTAACACGATTTATTGTTTTTGGAAGCTGCTTTAGATGTGTTGTTTTTTATTTCAACTTTTAGATCTGCAATACAGGTGTGGCCAGTAACATATATGCTATGTGAATCAGGGCTCGAAGTGAAGGGGTATACGGGGGTATGTCATACAGTCACTTCTTCCACTGGTTTAATTGAAAAGCTATAAATCTCCATTCACTTCGACCACTAATGTGAATATAATTGGGTCACTAGAGTTAGGGGAGTAGTAGAGTTAGGTGATCTCAGTTGAGGCAGGGTAAACCCATTTCAGTAATACTAGATATATAAGAATGAACCCTGATGCCCATAATATATATGGATGCAATTTCCTACATTACCATAATTCAAGACAAACTTTGTGAACCTTATGTGTAAGGTACAGCTAATGGATTAGTTCTAATAACAGTTCTAAATGCTTGAAGTATTAAAGTATAGTCCTGATGTCAGAAGTCCCATACACTTTGGGAGTGTCTTCCACACACAAATATGGTACTTAGGAACACACACCAATCCTCTATCAGAAGTCTGCTGCTGCTCTGGGTGGAGTTCTGGATCTGGCCCCTAATGTCACTGATTGAGGACTACAAAACGTTATACTTGGTGGCAGATCTGTAGCTAGAAATTTTAGCGCCAGTGGCAAAGAAAAGAAAATGGTGCCCCCAACCCTGAATTAGTACCCAGTTTAGCCTTACTTTGACTCTGCTCCCTATGTGGCCGCCCCTATCACCCACCCCTAGTTACGGCCCTGCTTGTTGGTATATACCTTATACCTTATCTCCAGAAGGACATAAATACATTAGAGATTGTGCAAAAAAGGGCAACTAAAATTGTGAATAGCCTAAATTACTAAACATATGAGGTAAGACTAGAGAATGGATGGCATGGAGCAAAGAAAGGAAAGTGGGGATATGATAGTAGCTTTCAAATAAAGCAAGATGTGTAAACAGGTATAGGAGGGTGGTATTTTCCAAAGGTAGATATTTAAGGCAGGCATATAAACTGGGGGTTGTAGGTTTAGAGGAAAAGTGCAGAAAATTGCTTCTATAAGGTTAGTTGATAAGTGGAAGAATCTCCTATTTGAGGTGGTTGAGGCTTAAACAATTTAAACTTGATTGGGATAAATATAAGAATATTCTAAATCTTAAACTAGATTGAGGGTTAAATATTGTCTAGGGTTGGTATATTTAAGAGAACAAAAGAAAATCAGAGCAGACTGGATGGATCAAGTGGCTCTTATCTCTCATCACTTTCTGGACCTGAATCAGAGTTTTAGCGGATGCGCAAGTCGCAACCGCTAAAACGTTCTATTCAGAGGTGCATGTTTCTTCAGAAACACGCACCTCTGAATTGGCCGTATTTAAACAAAAAAAAAAAGAAAGCAGTCGGAGCTATAATTGCGCCGACCCCACGGCATGGTTTTAAATTGGTATGCTGAATCCAAACCAAATAACTCCTACTGCCGCCTACCCCGCTGCGAACGAACTATATTAAATAAATAAAGAATGGCTCGCCCGGGCATGCTGCCGCTAGTAGTGCTACATGTATGCCCATGAATGACAAGGCATTCTTGCTCTAGTAGCACTACTATCGGCAGCATGCCTTGCCACAAAAAACATTACTGTGCCCTTGCAAAATATTAAAAAAAACGGCCCAAGTGCCCCCCTATAATAATAAATGTAAAAAGAATGTAAACGCCTAGTCCCCATCATTAAAAAAATTTCAGTGCCCACATAGGAAAAGTAAAAAACATATGTGCTCCTTAAAAAGTAAAAATTAAAACAATGTGCCCGTTACAAAATAATAAAAAAAAAAATGGGCAAAAAAATGCCCACATAAATTAAGAAAAAATATACTTATCTGCTCTGATGGGGGTCCAATGATGTATCCTTTTATTCC